>JAVTVJ010000458.1:1800000-2096793 GCA_034509425.1 Eopsaltria australis
TCCCCGTATTTTTCATATTTATGATACCTAATTACATTTGCTCCTGATGGTGATGCAATGTTTAGGTATGGGAGATTGAGAAGGCTGACTCTAATGTTAATATATTTACATTATTAAAAAGTAATACATTACGTAGGCAGGCGGCTGCGTGGGGCTGGATTTCCAGATGAGCTCTCGGCAAATCCATTATCTTCTCCCTCCTCCTGTCCCCTGTACAGATTCTGATAACTGGCAGTGTTTAAAGTGACTGCAGCTGGTATCATGGTGCCAAAAGGGAAAAGGTATCTTACACATGCATGAAATTAAATAGGCCCAGGGGTCTCAGAGGACCACACTGCATTACCAGGCAGAGGAATTCAAGACATTAGCTCAGAAGATCAGCATTGCAAAAATGGTGCAAAAAAAAAAAAAACAACCCTCAGGAGGGCTGGAGGAAGGCAGGCTCCCTGTGCAGTGCCATCTGAGGCACTTTCTGTGAGCCTTTAGCTGGAAGAAGAGTCTCCTCAAGCCCCTTGAGTTTTAAATGCCTTTTCCCCTTTGGTCACGGAATTGTGCATGTCTGATGATCACCAGGACATCCTGCACATCTTATTGCCCTCTTCAGATGAGGAGAAATGATGCATTTATAGGAGAGGTTGAGCTGCTCTGTTCCCTAAGGATCCCCTTCTGGGAGGGACACGTACCCTTTGGGACTGTGTCCTCCTCAAATGCTTCCTCACCCATCATCTTTGGAAGTTCACCAGAGAAGCCAAGACCCAGGCCAGTGCTTCATACATTTTTTAGACACACCTCAAGTGGCTAACTCAGAGCTAAAATGTGTTATTCAGTATTGCATGTCTGGTCAACTCAGGAAAAATGTCAACTGCAAATGAAAATCGGGGGGACGGGAGGCAGAAGCTGTGAGCAGCCTTTCACCAGGGAATATTCGCCAGCCCAGCAGGTGCTGAGCATCTTCATCCTCTGCTGTGATCTGAGAGAGATGAGCTTGAGCCACACCTCCTCCATAAATCCAACAGCTCAAATACTGGCTCCACTCAAAACCCCTGAAGAGCCCTTATCTCACAGTGAAAATGAGTGAGAAACACAAGGGGACACAGAGATGTCCAGCAGCACCAGTGCTGGAGGAGAGACCAGCCTGTGCAGGGCTCATTTACAAATTCCTAATAAATGACAAATAGGTTTTTAATGAACAGCAACTGCAGCAGTGGTCTCAAGGCTCAAGTGGTTGACACTGAGAAAAGACGAGTCCGGGGCACACAAGCCCTGCTAATAAACACCAGATAACAAAAAAAACCACAAAAAAACGCAACATAAACAGTTTCAGAATCCATACCAACTTCAGCAAATCTACCTGATCACCCATGAGTTGCTTATAAACTGTAGTTTGTGCTGTCAGTCACACATTAGAAACCTCCTGCACAGGGCACATGCACTGTAAGAGACCCTGAGTGCCACCAGGAAGGACAGTTTGCCCCTGGACACGCGGAGATGTGGAGGTGGCCTTCCAGCA
The DNA here is from genome assembly GCA_034509425.1 of Eopsaltria australis. NCBI lineage: Eukaryota > Metazoa > Chordata > Aves > Passeriformes > Petroicidae > Eopsaltria > Eopsaltria australis. Next base: position 1,801,511 of record JAVTVJ010000458.1, read on the forward strand.
CCTGCTTCATTGTAGGCATTTCCATTCAGTACAACATGCTCAGATCTCTCAAAAGGAAAATACACAAAACTAGGTCTTCCTGGCTATTTCTGTTCCTTTGGATGTAATTTCTGTCTCCTTAGAGTGATGTGTGCTTACACTGAGGAATTGGAAATGACTCCTGAGTCAGTAATAGTGGTGGGGAGGAGGGGGGTTGCCTGCAAGTCAGAACTCATCTATATTGACAGAGAAGTTGTAAGGCAGCTTCTGTGATTTCCACCCAAATTAAGCCTAGCACAAAGGAGGATTCTCAACCTCTTCTTTTAATGAGCACGGAGCTATAAGGACAATTACTCTGAATGATATAAAATTAATTAACGCACACATTTGGGGACTAAAAATGCTGATTATCTAATATGTATAATTTGACCTAGCTTAAAATTAATGACAGAGCCAGGATGTACGTGGCATTCAGGTTACATAAAACCGCAATAAACATGGAGCAAAGAGAGATGTTGCTGATCCTTCTAATATCAGCACTGTGAGAGCTCAGAAGAGCGGATGAAAGCATGTGCTGTACATAATTTTCATAGAAATTTGCTTCAGTTGAGCTTGTACTTTACATGTGTTTTAACAACTGAACTTACTGGCAGGAGCGAGTTTGGCAAAGTGATTATTAGGTAATACTTCTATGAATATTTTCTGGAGCTGGAATTCTCTCCTGGAAAAGGCTTGCACAATGCAGCACTTCGCTTTCCAGGATGCCAATAGCACTCATGTAATTGATTGAGTTTGTGGCTGCCTGCATCCTGGCATTTCAGCCTGGATGCCTGCTCTAAATGCTTGATCAGGAATTTTTATTCTTGGAGCATCCATTCAACCTGAGAACATAAGTACAGCATGTGGCCTACTGATCCAATTAGACTGACCAATGCACTTAAACTCCAGCATCCAGAAATTTTCAATTAATTAATCACTTACATGCAGTCAACAGGCCACAACTTATTCGTCCAACTTATCTAGCAAGAAATAACTGAATTATGAGGAAGTTCAAGAACATTATAAATTGTTTGTGAATTACAGGAAGGCAAAGTTTATTAAATAACTCATCCAAATTACTTGGGCCATTTTATGTATGACATAATAATTTTTGTGTAAAAGAACTCCTTGGATGATGTTAAAGGGCAATTCTATCTGGATAGTGGCTGTGAAATCACATTTGGCATCTTGAGAACTCCAGCTCAGCATGCTTCTCTTATTCCAAAAAAATGTAGAAATGTGTAGTTTTACTCATTGGTCCAAAAAATGAGCTTAATAGAAGTGAGGCACCATAGGCCTGCCTGTGCTGCCTGATAATACAAAGAAAAGTCCCTGTGCAGAGAGAGCTCCCAACCACCCTCACTGGAACCCCTCAGGCCTGCACTGGGAGACCAAAAATCACCCAAGGGTGCACAAAGGATAGAAATAAATCCTGCCATGGCTGTGTTTGGGACAGAAGAAGATCTGTGCCTAATTATAGCCCCCATTTCCCAGTCAAGGCAAGGCTCCTTCCAGCACCTCCTCCGCGCCTCTGAACCCGGGGGAGGGAGGAGAATTGGATGCACATGGTTCAACAGGATTTGGACCAAGGATGGCTGAAACTTGGCGTGGCTCGTGAATCCAGCTGTCTCCTACATGTACAAATCCAAACAGAGTCAATGTGAAAGCCGCAAAATAAAACCTTCCCTGCTTGTGTACACGTGTCCGCAAGAACCTGGACCCGCCTGGGATGGAACAGGAGGGAGATGCAGAAAGGATGAAATGAAGAGCTGATTTCCCATCCCTCTGCAGACACAGCTGTTAAAGAGCACTCTCAGGAGCAGATTTCCCAGGGCTGGCAATGCCAGGGAATGGGGGAAGGATGGAGAGCAACTCTCACTCTCTGGGTGTGGGTTCCCGACTGCCCCTGGCACAGTGTGGCTGCTGTTGGGATTTGCCAGAGAGGATGGGCTCTCTGCAAGCCCCAGATTCACCAGGGGTGTGGGGTCAGTGCACAGGGGAGAAAGATTCATGGAGAAAAAGCCTTTTCCTGTGGCTGTGATGGGTTGAGGCAGCCCTAGGGACATACAGGTTTCCCCTACAGCACCAGTGAAAACAAAATGAAGCTGTGCCATCCCTCAGCCAGAAGAGTTTTCTGAACTAAGCCACAGGTTTATAAATGCAACCCCATTTTTCTCCAGTGAAATCTCCCATGTATAACTCCCATGTAATTCCTTATTCAATACTTCTATAATCCTATTTTTCTTCTGGGGAGATTTCTTTCACTTCATCTGCCCCCAGATCCACATCAGGATAGAGGCTTGATTTATTCCTGAGGGAGAAGACTAGCACCACTCCTCCCAGCTGCTGTGAAGCAGTCTCTCAGCCCTGCAGAGGCAGGACCCTTTCCTACTCATGTTATTAGCATTCCCTACTACTTACATGTTATTTTTCTTTTTCCTCTTCATTCTCTTTTTTTTTTTTTTTAAACTTTTGCAGTGAATTCTGCTTCAACACCCACATGTCTGCTATTGAAGCCAATCAGCAGGATTGACTCAGGTAAGTTCTTTTATTAGGTACTGATTTCTTTGTGTCTGATGTCTTTATCCAGACTCCTTTGAAAATCCCATTTTGGCTGAGCATATTGAAGCAAATGCCTCTCTCACTCTCTTTCATTAGCAATTTTAGGGCGGCTCTGACAGGTTTTTCACTCCTCTCTCTTGAACTCAGAGGGGAAAAAAAATCTGCAGTAGTTTTATCTCTTTTCACTGTCTCCAGAGGATGTCCTGCCAACACTCCCCCACCCCCAAAATTGGACAGAAAAATGTAGGTCTTGGGTAGTCTGATGGGCTGAGATTTGGAAGCAGCAGCATTTCACGACACTGGCTTTCTCATTTCCTCAGACTAGAATTAGTTCTGCCACCAACATTTTGCCCAGGGCCCCCAACCCCAGGAGTGCTCACACTGTGTGTCTCTCTCACATATTATCATGCTCCAATGAGGATGTTCCTAGCAGAGCTCTTATGTGTCTGGCACGGATTCATGTTATATCTAGGTTTTGACATTGGGCCTGCTCCTATAGAAGTCAATGTCAAAATTCCCTGTGAGTGTTCAAGCACAAGGATCAGGCCTCCTTCCCTGATTTATGCAAGTTATTTTAATATGATAGCGAGTTGGATGCAGTATTATGAAGTCTGGAATTAATCTGCATTCTAATACTTTATAAAAACCAGCAAAAAAAAATAAAAATCCCAAATTAACATCCTCCTTAACCTTTATTTTTATCAAGTGTACTAAATCAACTGAAGAATAATTGCTCTGAGGACTATGCCAAATGAGTGCACATTTAGTTTACATATTCCCTAATGTAATATGAATTGATGAACTTTCTGAGATACACATGATAGAAATGATCATGAAGTGCCATTCTTAATTTCTTTCAATTGTCTCTGCAAAAACACTTTGCTCTTAGTATGAAAAGTCACTTACGTGCATGCTGGACCCACAGGAGAGAAGGAAACATACTTGTAAGAATTTGCCCTTTTGGCAAGAAGTAGAGCTTTCCTACACAAAAAGGTCAAAATCCTGCTCTACAGCCACTGGCTGGGGCTTGGATTACGGCAGTGATGAGATTAAAGCCCAATCCCTCTCAGCCCTAGAAAGGGGCAATCTGAGCTGGGGCCACCATGCCATGATGGTCCTTCCTCCACGCCAGCTGCCTCATGACTGCCCCACCTCAGCTCCCAGCCCAAGGCTCAGCCCTGTCTCGGAAGAGTGGCTGCCCCTCCCTGTGCACGTTAGGTCAGCCCTGGGGCCAAGTGCACCAACACCCCAGCCCTTTTGAAAAAGAGCAAAAAATGAGCCCCTGATGTCCCTCTGTTGTTCAGTGAAGGCAGCAACACCTGCCTGTGGTACCCATCTCTCTCCAACCAGAACAAGCACCTCCATGAGCATGCAGACCTCACAAGAACCCTCCCTGCTTCTCCTGCTGACCACTGGCAGGGATTCTCTGTGGCATCATTTCACTACAACGTGCAATTACCAGATGTTTTCCATACCCTCTGAGTCTCCCAACCTTGTACGACCTTGGGCACATCTTCTCTGGTCTTCAGTTTGCCATCTGTTAACTGGGGCATGATAATGTGTTACAGGTTTTAGAGCCAAATAGGATAAGCAATCATCTGAGTTGGAATGCTGTATAATAGAGGGCACTGGACTTCCCTGAGTTCTCTTTTCAATCAAAGCAAACCTCTTGGAAAATGTATCCTGCTTTGATTTGCTCATAGCTAGACTCTGAGGATGCAGAGGAAATGTGGTAAATGGTGCCAACGTTAATTACCATCACAGACAGATATGTCTGTGTTCAGCTCCCCGGATGGACTCCTGTGCTGTGCTGAGCAGAAGTGTCCAGCAAAAAGGTTTGCAGCTCAGACAGCCCAGACCACGATCAGAGCACCTTTCCTTTCCTGTTATGGCACTGAACTGTGCTAGTAACACACTCTAATGGTAATATTTATCAAATGTTCCAGTCCCTGCCTTCAGCCATATGGTTCCTCCCCGGCTCTTGCCAAACTCCCCTCAGCGGGTTTGGCACCAGGGAAGAGCTGCCAGCGCTGAGCTCTCCCCTCTCCCTGTCCCCTGCACACATTCCATGGCACAAAGGGGGGCTCGTCTCCATTAACCTTGATGGCACTCCTGCAGTGCCAATAGCAGTGCTTGGGGGGATCACAGAGCTGCTGCCTAGGGAGAAACTTCTCCTCTCTGACACCTGTGAGCAATCTGGAGCCATTAGCCATCTCACTCCAACACTAATGATGCTCCCTTCAGTCATTATCACTTATTTTTTTTATAAAACCCTCAGTAAAGCTGAATCTAACAAGTCATTAAAAGCCCGGAGAAGCCCTGACTGACTTGATCCCAATTGTTCCTTATGTCTGACAAGATTTTCCCTATTGAGCATTTGACTTGCATTTTATGTTGCCTCATTAAACTGAGCTAGACTTTAATCAAGGTCAAATGGGGGCAAAATCTGCTTTTCCAGAATCCAAACAGCTCGCACCAAGGTGCTGATCTGCAGCTTGTGTTCCTGCACAAGCTCTCCCCGTGGATGCAGCCCAGTGGATTTCATTAACGTGGGGCACAACCTGCACCACACAGGACCCGTGGAAAAAACAGGACCCAAGGTTGTTTATAGCTCATTAAAGTCTCATTCAAACCCCTACCCCAAAGCCTCTGAAGTTAAACGCCTGGACAAGGAGATCAGTGAAGGAAGAACGCTGTGTCACAGCATGAATAAAACATATTCTAATTTTATCAACACCTAGAGTCCTAGTCTTTAAAATCCTGAGGTATTTTTTCCCTTTATAAGGTATATGATGAACAGCCGATTACATTTTTGATGTCTTTTAATGATGATAATTAAGTATGATCCATCATTGTAATTTCACCACTAAATCAAGGTAGATCACCGTAACAGTCATGATAAATCATGTTCTTTGCACAACTATTCCTGAGGATGAACTGGAAAATGAAGTTAGAGGACTTCAGAAGCTCCCTGCTCCGTCAGCAGGACACTCAGCAGCAACTACATCCCTAACAGGATGTGATAAGTGGAACCACTCCCCTCCTCATGGGCTGCATGGCTCCTGTCCAGAGCTGTGCCTCTGGCCCTGCTCTCCTGCATCTGAGGAAGAGCATTCTTGGTCATCCCTTCTCTCCTGCATCTGAGGAAGAGCATTCTTGGTCGTCCCTTCTGCTTATTTTCCTCCCTGAAAGTCCAGGTTCAATGTTTCTTGTTTAAAGGAAGCTGGTATCTACAACAAACCGCTCCTCAGGATATTCCCTCTGCAAACACTTGTGTTAAATAAAACACTGCTTTAAAGAACAGGAATAAATGTACAGACCCACCAGCCATGGCTAAAGCCAAATCCTCACCACTGGACGTCAGATATGACCCCTTGGCCCTATCCATATTTATCAACACTCCAAATTAGTTTCTAAGGAAGCTGGCAACAGGACCATTAAGGCTTCCACATTGCATCAGAATCTCATCATATGTTTCTTAACAGCAAAAATCTTGATAGAACTAACAGAATTGATTTCCCTTGGCCAAATTCGAGTTTGAGGGTCTGCATGGAAGTCTTTTCCAGACTTTCATCTGCAATTTCAATTCTGTTAGACACTGTTCTGCAGTGTTACATGCCACAGATGGCAGCCTACCCAAGAAGTGTGATAAGAGCTCATGGGAGTATAAAAAGCAAAAATCTTATGTAAGTTTCTCAGCCCAAAAGTTGAGCAAATAAGTGCTAAAGTGTCTTGTTGACTGCTCTAGAAGTCTCTGGAGGAAAAATAAATAGTCACACTAATATAGAATATTGATTTTTCCATGTAGTTCTGTGTGATGGAGCATGCTACAAGTTCACCAACCCAAGCTCTTAACAGCTCGTGTAAGAGATGTACAATACTCATCATCCAACAGATGGGGGAACTGAGTTTTGTAGATGTCAAACATTGCTGTACAGGATGCCAGTGACCAACTTTTCCCAGGCGTCCACTAGGTATGGTTTCCTCCTAAAGAGCTCAAAGAGAACAGAACAAGGTCCCTGGAGAGGACAGTAAAATGGTAGATTTCCCTCATCATGGTCCAAATGAAAAGTACGGTAAAGGCCATAAATCACAGTGAGATTCCCCACTCTCCTGAGATCTAGCAGAGGGCTCCCATCACTCTCAGACTTCTTTCTCACATTTATTTTAATCAAGTTTCTGTCATTTTCAGGTCTGGGTACAGCACGATCAGCTCGACCTGCCTTTGGCTCTGTGTCAGGGGTGTCATATTATCCATCCATGTTACACTGGCAATGCTTGAGAGCCAGGAAGGTCATTTCATCTCTAATTCCCCCCAAAGGGGATATGAAGGTAGAATGATTACAGAGTCATATACCTTCTTGCAGAATATCTCATCTTTGTTCCTAGATTATTTAAATGATAAATGGAAATCGGCCAGGGAAAATCACTTAGAAATGAATTGTGGTCATAAGCCATAGAAAACACATTTGGTTTCCAGAAAAACAAAATAAAAACCACCAAAGCTTATTGTCTGTACTAGATACAGGCTAAAAACCTCTATTTAAAGTATTGTAGATTTCATACCACATACTGCTATGAGGCAGAGTTCTGGTTTCACAGGGGTCTATCACCACATGAATGGCCCAATAATCTAAAATAACCTGTCCAAGCCTGGAGCTGGTGCTCTGATGATCTAGAGAGGAGGCATGTGTACATCCAGGCTCTGTAAGCCAGAGGCACTCACATGCTAATCTTAGACTGTGCCAATCTAAGAGGAAGCAGAGATGCTCCTACATAGCTAAAAAAATAACCTGGAAGCTTAGATCTGAGCTCCTTCCAACTCAGGATGACAATACCGTAATTCTAAAAATGTATCATAATTTTTCTTCCCTCTGTCATCTAAAGTTTTGTTTTTCTACTGCCTTTGTTCACATGCTTTGAAACACAAGCAAACACCTCTCATAATCATCTCTTTGTGCAGTCAGCTGGGAGAAGCCAGCACAGAAATGCCAGTGAGGATGGCAAGGTTCACCCCCTCACTGCGCAGCCAAGTAGCCTTGGGCTACCCAGCCCAGCCCAGCAAAGCTGTCTCAGATCTCCTGACTGCAAAACGAGATTGCAATAATACTGCTGTGGCTCTCCCATGCTTAATTAATGATTGGGAAGGTCTGTGCATGGTATCTGCTCTGTCAAAATGCCAATGCCTTTGCCACGCTGCTTACAAGATGAACAAATGACAGCAGGCAGGTTGTGGTCGTGCTGGGCTGCTCTGAGCAGTCCTCGCTGGTACCACAGACACACTCCTCTGTCTGCTCATGCCCATCTCCTGTCTCATGTTTAAACCATGAGGTGTTTAATGCAGAGGCATTCCTCGCTCAGGATCAGCACAACCTGGGATCTTGGTTCGTGGCTAAAGCCCGGCGGCCTTGCGGGAGCACAAATAATATCGACGTAAACGCTTCCCTGCTCAGTGGCACGGGCTGAGTCTGTGGGCATGCACTGAAATGCACCTGCTTTTCCCCACACTCTGGGTTTTTTCTTTATTGACAGCTTAATCACCTTTGTGTCTGCTGCTTATCTTGGAGGATTTGCTACGAATTGCATTCACCTGCTTCCACTGTGACAATATCTACTTTGCTAATTAACCGCCTGCTGGACACGGTTACAAGCCACAATAAATATTTTCTGTCCCAGAGAATAACCATGACGCTGCCACTTGACCTGAGGATTTTCACATCTTTTGACTTTATATTCTTTTTCCCTTTTCTTTTCTTTCTTCGGTCTTAAAACTCTATTAGGTGTCTCACTGCAAATGCAACCACATGTTCCACATCTTATGACTCAATGACCCATTCTACAAACCTAAAGCAATAAAACTTCAGGCACAGATGTTTCTATCAAATGAAAAGTCCATATACTTCTTTCAGCCTGGCACAAAAGACGAAAAAAACAAAGGTTAGCCTAGGGAAGCTTAGTCTCCAAAGACCACCAAATCCTTGGAGACTACCAGCAATATTAGGAATTACTGCTCAAAGCAAAGCTGAGTTGGCATGGAGACCACCAAGAGCTGGGCCTTTAAGAGATCAGCTCCTATTCAACACACATATATTAAGTGCTGTATTAAGCACCTACTGAATCCCAGAAAAAACAGAATCACAGAATTATTTCTAAATGGACTTTTTAGTTTTTCATGTCAAGAAAGGGGGTCATGAATAGAAAGGGCAAAAATCAGCATGGAGCCACATTTACCTCAGCCTCTCTGGGTGCCATTAATCACCCTTTCTGGAAAGCCTGGTACAAAAGCCATTAAAATTTAAGACGGGAGAAATCACTGCCATTCCTACAGCTACAGCTATTGCGGCTGCTACTACTCTTAATTAAGGTCTGAGAGCAGTTAAACATTTAAATATGATAAGGCTTAGAGGTGAGCTGACTTGCCAGATAGGGAAAGAAAACATTGTCAAACAGAATCAGGGAAGGAGCCCAGGCAGCAAAATGAGAGGGGCAAAGAAATGCAGGATGTGCTGCCAAGGGCCTGCACTGAGACCAGCAGCTCCTTCTGAGAAGTGAAGCAAAGTTATCATGGTCTCAGACACTAAATATGAATGAAATTGCTTATTCTGAAGAGGCTTTTCTGCTCAGGTACCCTGAGACATGTCTCAGTGGAGATGGTTTTTGCAAGGACCACCTAACACAGAAAAGCAGAGAGGTGCTGAACACAACCCCAGGGATCCTTCCCTGGAGAAAAGCCCAATATGAAATAAAGAATCAGAGTCACAGCCAGATGTGTCACATTTTCAGCTGTAGAAACCCAGTCCTGGAAGACCTGTGGGTGATGAAGGGGGTTTGCACCATCACTGAGCACAAACCACTCGACATAACTTGTGCTCAGCAGCGGCTCTGGGCATTACCCGTGAAGTTATTGTCGTATTGTATAATCCACATTTGCTTTATGATGACACAGTGTCTTCCCTGCCGGATATTTTACTTTTCAAGCAGTAAGACAATAAACTACAGCCCCTGACAAGAAATGTTTTCATTGCCATTGTTTTAGAAACACATGTTTTCTCATTCACTATCAGCACCACCTAAATCAAAAGAGGTGACTTTCACAATAAATCAGATAAGAATGGGTCAAAACTGATATCTGCCAGCTTGTTTTCTGCCTTTATGGTGCTCCTGAGGCAGGCTGAGCTGTCTTTTCCCCGAGCAGCCGTGGGGAAGGGTGTGAGGAGGATGGCAAGGCACAGACTGTGGCAGCAGAGCGGTGCCCTGGCTGGCGTGGGTGATCACTGAGCACCTCTCACACTGTGATGGATGGCACTGCATAAAGTAGAGCACTGTGGGAAGTATGCAGAGAAATACAGGAGGTATTCACCATTCCCCAGCCCGTATTAACCATTCCCCAGCCCTGAAAAGGGCACTGCTGAACAGCTCTCTCAGAAGTCACTGCAAGCCCACAGTACAAGCACAGGCACTGCCAAGTGGGCTTTTGCCTTAGGGATAAGTATGGACCTTTGCCTGAGGATGCAGATGCTGAAGAAAATCCAGTGTTGTGGTTTTGATGACCACAATTAATGCCTTAGGATTCTCTTCTCTTCCCCTACAGTATCCTGGGACACACAGGATAAACACAAATGACCAACAGGATCATCCTCTTCAAGCACCTAAGCAGATGCTTGCCCAGCTGGGGATAGGCACAGGTTATCTCAGCAGCTGTGAGCTGCACTGCACACCTGCACTCTGCATCCAGGGATGAACAATAACCCTGCAATATTCCTGCTCTTGGATGTTGGAGAGGTTTCTGGAGGATGAAGGAAGGGTAAATGGAGGAGCTGTGCACTGCTATTCTTCATCGCAGTCTGCCTCAGCTGGTGAAGCACCACGCTGAAGTGAGGCATTAGCAAAGATGCCTGAGAGGAGCAGGTGGGTGGTGATTAGAGTTATTTCTTCTCTTGCCCTGGGTGAATCTTTTCTGTGCTAAAAGAATGTTTCTCACACACAGGCAGATAACTTATTCTTTCCACTGTCTGCTGTCCTCATTTTCCTCCACAGGCAGTGGATCCAGTTTCTCTCCTCAAGGCAAGGACATCCCTTGCCCTCATGTGGTCATTCCCCTCTCCTCAGAGCATCCCTGTGCTGCTGGTCATTAGGGCACCTTACTCAGACACCAGCTTCCACTTGGAGCCCTTAAACCTCACATCCAGAGCTTGTCTGAATTTTTAAAAGTTCTGCATCATGTCCCCTTGCATTCTGTATTCATCTACATCTCCAGAGCTGTTGTCTGCCCTCTCATTATCTCAGACCTCCATCAACATTACATCTTCCAGGATCTTGTGGCATTAAAGCTCAGGGTGAATATTGCTGCCAAAATCAGCACCTTTCCTGAGCACATCACCACTTTGCACAGCTTTCCCTGAGCCCTAATCCCTGTGGTACCGAACAGGATCTGTACATCTCCCTGTGTTCTCCCTATGAGTAACCATCACTCCCAGTCCCAGCTGGCACTCACTGTTTTAGCCTGATGGTGCAAACCTCTGCTGTTCTATTCTCTCTTCTTACCCTTCAGGATAACACAGAGTCTCTGTAAACACTCACCTTGTTGTTCTCCTCAAACATTCGTTAAGATGCCAGTTTGTGCTATAAAAATACAGACATCAATTAGGCTGTTCACGTGTTGCAAGCAGCATTTAAAAGTGTCTTGCATGTCCAGACCATGGTCTCATTATCCTCTATTTTTCCATCTCAATGTCTGCATTTCTGTTTGTCTTGTCTCTTAAATGAAGTTTTGTAAAGTGGAGACAAACCTTTTATAGAGAAATTTGTACACCATGATCCTGCTCCCCACTATAGAATCTGTGGCTGATGCTGCAGGAATAACAGGGAAATTTCTCCTTCCCCTTTGCAATTTCCCAGTGCAATGCAGGGATGGTGTCTCCCTCAGATGTTTTCTGCTGGCTTCTCCTCCTGTTCAACCCCTGCCTGTTTCTTGTCCAGTGCCCACTCTCCAGTACAAACTTTTTCCCTTCTCAGTTCTCACCTGTCCCCAGTTTTTGTCTCCCTTTGGAGGTTTTGTCCCTCTGCCTTTCCACCACTCAATCCCCTTTCTTCCATCATCAGGGCCCACCAAAAGCCCCACATTTTTTCTGCCCTCTCCTGGTCTCTAGTTCTGCTCTGTCTCCCTGCTGCATCCCAGCTTCCCTGGGCTCTCCTGCCTCCCTGTTCAGTCTTTCCACTGATAATCCACGTTGTCTGCTCTCTGCTCATATCTTGAAACACAGGCACATCTCTCACAGATGGAAATAAAAATATATGAAAAGAGGAATGAGAGATAAGACAAGGCCCATTGCCTGTCTCATCCAGCACACTTCCACTGGCACCAGCTGTTCCAGACAAGAGTATTAAAATCCCCTGAGCAGCCTTAGGATTCAAACTCCCCCAACAGGAACATTCAACTGTAATCCCTAATAGTTACAGATCATTTTGTGTCTTAAGGCAGGAAGTTTTATGTGTCTGTATTAAAACATTATAATTCAAGACATGGATATCTCATAACCCAGATGTGGGAAGGAAAGCAGGACTCGCTGCTTTTCCAAATCATGACTTAATGCAAGGAGGGGGATCAGGGTCTGTGCTGCTCCTTCCCTGCTGTGATGGAGCGTGGGGGACAAAATCCCATGTCTGGAGGGAAGTGTTGAGGGACAAAGTGACATTCTGATAACATGCTTCAGGTCACAGGACATGGTCAGCCCTTGGTGTCCCAGACAGAATGTCCCCAGCACAGGGAGGACACAGACCTGTTGGAATGAGTCCAGAGGAGAGACAGAGATGCTCAGAGGGCTCAGCCCCTCTGCTCTGGAGCCAGGCTGAGAGCTAGGGCTGTTCAGTCTGGAGAGGAGAAGGAGATCTCGGAGCCCTTCCAGTGCCAAAGGAACTCTAAGGTAGCTGGAGAGGGGCTTTGGAAAAGGGCATGGAGTGGAAGGACAAGGGGAAATGGCTTCAGACTGAAAGAGGGTAGGTTTAGGCATTAGATTCATAATTAGATATTAGGGAGAAAATCTCCACTGTGAGGAGGGTGAGGCAGTGGCACAGGGTGCTCAGAGAAGCTGTGGCTCCCTGTCCCTGGAGGTGCCCCAGGCCAGGCTGGCTGCTCTGAGCCTGGGATGGTGGAATTGTCCCTGCCCAGAGCAGGGGCATTGAAGTGGTTCATCTCTAAGGTCCCCTCCAAACCATTCTCTGATCCTATATCCTAACACAGGCATCCCTGGGATGTGCAAAAGGACCCAAGAACAGTCACACATTCACCTGGACTTTGCCAAAGCCCTGTGCCAAACTCCACCATCCCCTGTGGCTGCCCAGCATGGGAAAGGGCAGCTGGCAGCATTTCCTCTCACCAAGAGCTGGTTCCTCTCATCAGGTCATGCAACATTCACAAGGGTCTCCCACTGCCAGGGTCTGGGGACCCTGCTGTAATTCAGGTTTTGCTGTGATTCTGGACTGAGCTTTCAGGTTGCAGCAAACTCAAGCCCATGCCTTACAGACCTCACTAAAAAAAAAAACAACCAAAAAAAAACCCCAAAAAAACCCCAAAGAAAAACAAAAAAAAAAAAAACCCAACCTTTGCACAGTTCTAATCTTCATTTCAACACCTCCAGGCTTACTAGAAAGCTGTGTTTGTACCGGCAGAGACCTTAATTTGTATACAGCAACAAAACAAAAATTCCAAATTAAACATCTGAATTCAATTGCTGAAAACCAGCCTTTTACTAAGGGTTCAAATGTAATGACACAATCATTTAGAACAGCCTCATGTGGGTGTGTGCCTCCCGAGAGCTGTGAGAGGAAAATAAACCACATTAAAATACAATCCTGCAGCAGCTTCTGAGATGCAATCAAAACCTTACAACGGGGATTTTTCAGAAGACAGGGTTCTAGCTCAATAAAATCTATAGGTTGGGTAGTCCCAAATGGCTCATGTGCAATTTTTATTCCAATCTGAAGGTGGAAATAATCTTTATGTATACCTGTGTGCACATAGAGTCCTCACCATCAGAACTGCTGAGTGCCTCATGATTGGATTCTTGACCTTGTAGAGCCCGTGTGAAACCAGAAATTCAGGATGTGGGGCAAAGGCTGAGGCACGGCACTGATGCCACCTGTTTGTGAGTACCTTACCTAGCTGGTCTGTCCTGGCAGGTACCTGTGGGGAGCATCAAAATCAGATTATTCCCCCCAGGTGTGGGAATCAGAGGGATGCAGCTGATGTCACCCACAGGAGTCCTCAAAGTGCTGCAGGCTCCAAGGAGCTTTAGAGAAACTAAAGGAGCTTTGGTGCAAAAATCAAAACTTCTCTTGAAATAACAACTGTTCCATAGAAGCAAAACTGAAAAAGGGAATAAATGGCCTGTGCTTGCACTGGAGAAGGTTATTTGCACTCGGGACTGCCCAGTACATTTCTGTTTGAAATGGGAAATGCTCTGCTTTGGTCTGCAGCTTCTGAAAGTGTTCAACTGGAAACAACAAATAAAAAGCACAGGTATGGACATAGCTGTGAAAGGGCTCCCATCCAAGAAGCCATTACCTGGGCTGGAATTCCCTGCCCCAGGAGAGAGATACCTAAGGATCTATAAAATCAGAAATGTCATGTGGGAAAAATAAAGGGGAGAAATATTTACTGTTTCCCACAATGCAAGAAGTGAGAGACCTCACTGTCTGGAATGATTGGCAGCTGGTTCAACAGAAACTGAGGAAAGCCCTTTTCCCCCATGCTGCAGAGCCAAGCTGAAGTCCAGCAGGCCCCTGAATGCCACAGTGCTGTTGGTCACTGATGTCCAAGGGCTGGGAGGTCTTTTTTTATTAAATAGAAATATATCAGGGAAGATGCCTCAGGCACACATGGGCATGGGCTTAGCCAAGCCTCCAGAAGATAGGACTTGCTTGACAGCTCCTCCATTAAGCCCAGTACCCCAAGCAAATCCCATTTATTCACAGCTTCATTCAGTGCAAGGGCCTTAGAGGAGAAATCCTGATCCCTTGTTCCTCGTCTGTCCAAGTCCCTGGGTGTGATCAGAGGCAATGACTTCCACCCAATAATCCTGCAGGCTTTGACCAGCCTGCTCCAGTGACGTTTGCATCGATCAGACAAATGGAGAGGAAAGTATTAGTAGGATTATGCTCTGAAAACAAATCCTAAATACCCATCACATTTAGTATCTTCTGGCTTATCCAGAGAGAACTGCAGCAATGGTCTGTGGCAGGGATCCTGGGAGACCTGAGTGTGTTCTCAGACAATCTCCGTGCATTTTTCAATCAGATCCGCTGCTGGTGCTGGGCTCACCAGCCTCATGACTCACTCCCAGAGTGTTAGGAAGCATGAAGCAGAAAAACATCCATAAAGCATTAGATCACAATCCCAGTGACAGCACCGCTGATTACTAAGGGGGCAGAGAAAAGGCTCATATTAAAGACTTCTTCTAGGATGAGTATTTTGCAGCATTTAAAATTCTTTGAAGATTAAGTCTGTGTTGGAAGATACCCTTGCTCAGGAAAAGCCAACCTTTGGCTGGCATTATATGATACAGCCGTGTGACCATCCGGATTTTGACTTCAATCATTCCCATTGATTCACAGGCATTTTAAAATGCTTAAGTTACTACATTGGATTTAAATTTCAGATCAATGCTGTCTTTGCAGAGCTGCTCTGCCTTGGAGCGCAGCTGAGCGGATGCAGTGTGGTGGCTGCAAGGGCTGTGCACTGCTGGAGTTGGCATCTCTCTGAGCCAGCCAGCTCTTGACCAGCACCCTCTGGAAGCCTGTAGAGTTCATTCTCCTTGTAACCTTCAAGGTTCTGGGTGTCTTGGATGGCACAAGGCTTTTGCACATTAAATTCTACTTGAAACAGCAAAGATGGCCCCAATTACCACCTTCTTGGAAAATAATTAACGAACGAAGAACGAGTTAGGGCAATTTGGTTGGGTTTGTGAGTGGTTGGCAGCTGTTTCCCTTCACCCCTGTGCGGTGCAGTTGGACAGCCCTCACTGTCCTTGCTGTCCACACCACCTGAACCACTGCAGGTGGCAGGAGCAGCCTTGCCTTGGTCACCTCCCTCCTCATCCTGCGTGCCCAGCATGGAGCCAGCCCAAGCTATGTAGGGCACAGCAGAGCCCTGCCAGGTGTGCCACTGGTGCACCACCATCCTCTGGTGCTCAGACCTAATCAGCCACAGGTCCTGGCTCAATTATCTGCTTCGTGCAGGGAGGATGAACCTCTCCCTCACCCCCTGACACGATTACCCTGCTCGGCCTCTATGACTCTGTGATTCCCACCCGGAACTCTCCTTCCCCTGCCAGGCCAAGCCTTCAGTGCATGTTCAGCCACACATTTGGTTGGGGCTTTCTCTTTCTCCTCTGCTCCTGCCCACTGCTTTGCAAGAAGCCCCTACAGAGGGGATATTAGCTCAATCCCCTAGTGCCTCTTTGCAGGGAACAGTGCTAATTACTGCCTTACATCCTGCAGCTTGAAAGGAATCTATAATGAAGCTGACAGAGTTGGACTGAACACGGCAGAAGAAAGTGAAACTTGAGTTTCAGCAGAGCTGTGACAACACCACGGGAGATAATTCAACCACATGCATCTGCCACCGTGGGTCCTTTGCCCCATAGTGAAAGAAATTAAGATTTTGTGATGAGCCAGAGAGCCTTGCATCAGAAACAAGAAATGCAGCTCCTCCTGGCTGTGAGGGGCTGCCAGACTGGAACACACTTGTGCAAAGTTACATGTGGACAGGTCTCAACCAGGATTACATTTTTCCTTCTGTATTTTGGTACAAAAGTGATTCTGTTTCACAAAGCTGGAATGGGAAAAAAAGCCCTCTTCCTCCTTTCAAGCCACACACAGTCACTAAATCTTTGTTGTTCCCTGAATGCCTGACATCAAATATTCTGAAATCAGAGGAATTATCTTCTCCCCAAGCTTTCAGGTCTGTTCTATGGGGGTAAATCATGGTTGACATGTAGAAAGCAAGCAAACCTTGAAAGAATTTTAGGAGAGTCTTCCTCTTTTCCTGCACCCTCCAATGCATGTAGGGATTAGTATCCAGGGCACCTATCATGAGAGTCTTTAACCAGAATCAATAGAAGGAGAAATGTGTAATCAATACATTGATGAGTACAGCTTGACCTTTCCACAAGGACTGCAGGGACAAGGAAGCATTTAAAGAAAGTTTGGGTAAGTTTTCATAAAACGAATTTCAAATTTGCAGAAAGTTCTCGGCTATAAATAGATCAGGACAGGGAGCAGACATCAAACAACTGCATATGCAAAGGGCCTCTGGCCAGCTCCTGGTCCAACTCTGACACACAGCCCATCTCCCAGCCTGTTTGCACAGCAGCCCAAGGTGAAAACACAAGATCAAGTAGGGAAAAAGAATAAAATAACAACCCCCTGCTGTGGCTGCAGGCAGCTCTCAGGCAGGTCGAGCCCCTCACCAGTGCAGCGGGGTGATCTCAGCAGAGCGGGGCCCAGCACCTCGAGAGGGGCAGCTGGGAAGTGCCTTTGCCTCCCCAGCAGAGAGAAAGGCAGAAACAGAGGCAGAACCCTGGCCTGGCAGCTCTGGAGCTCGGCAGCAGAAAGGCAGGGCTGACCCTGGTGCTGCGAGAAGGCTGCGGTGCCCAGGGACCAGCAGGGCAGCTCCCTCAGAGCAGTGCACAGATAATTAATTCCCCACGTGCTGTGCCCTGTGTGTGCTGCTGGGCACCACCACTGCAACCAGAAATCAGCCCTAGTGTAATCCCACCACTGCAACCAGAAATCAGCCCCAGTGTGATCCCACCACTGCAACCAGAAATCAGCCCCAGTGTGATCCCACCACTGCAACCAGAAACCAGCCCCAGTGTGATCCCACCACTGCAACCAGAAATCAGCCCTAGTGTGCACGGGACCGGGTAGTCAGGAGCTGACTGATCCTGTGCCCACCATTGGCAGCACCAGCCTAATGGGAATTTATGGCCAGCCAGGGGAGCTCTCCTGGGCTGGAGGATGGGCCATGGACCTTGGATCGTGGGCTTTTTCTCTGCTGGGAGGGCAGCTGTGCCTGGTGCTTCTCCTGGGAGAAAGGACAAGCAGTGCCATCATAAACCAAGCATGAACGTGCTCTGCTTCACACACCTGACACACAGTGTGCCCCAACAACCAAGGACAAACATCCCATGGGATGTCACAGCAGTCCCTCCCCAGGAGCTCCCTTTGCTGTGAGCCCCTGGGCTCAGCTTTCCTGCCCTGCTTGCTGTACCTGGGAACCCTGGTGGAGATTAAACCAGCAATAAGGATGGGGAGCACCTGCATGGAGCACCCCACAAGTGCCTGGGTATGGCCAGGGAAGCAGGCAGGGCTCTGAAAGGCATTCCAGGAGATCTAACTGGAGTAGCAATCAGCATCAGGAACTGTGTAATCTTTCGCTACAGGTGATTTTGCAAGCAATTATGTAATTACTGCTTTCAAGGTTGGCATAAAAGCACCATAGGACCGTGCCAAGCCAAGCTTGGGACTTAAAAACACTTGGAAACCTTTGATAGAGACAAGAGGTGGGACAGGCTCGTGGCTGCAGTGCTTGGAGGGGACCCTGTGACAAAGGCCTAATTTTCTACTCTGCTGCAGATTTCCTGGATGGGACCAAATATATCATTTACCTCCATTTCCAAAATGGAAATAACCTATTCCTATTAATTTGCAGCAGCACCACGAGCTGCTGGAGGCAGCTGTGTGTTGCCCAGTACAGCAGGGTGTCTAGTCCCATTAAAATAAAAACCTCAGCCTTAATGATTGTGGCTAATTCAGGACTTGTGTGACATGCTCAGACTTTGAAAATTCCTAAGAAATTCAGCAAAGCACAAGGCTCTGTTTTGCACTGCCAGTATATTTGTTTTAAAACATTAAAGACAGATAAATAGATATTACAAAGTATATGTTGTATATACATATATATACTCACACATAGAATTTTTCTTTAAAGCATCTCTGTTACATTTCCCCTGTAAGTGCTATTGCTTTTCCTGTGCAACTTCAAACCCTGAACTACGTATTTTAAAGCAAAGAAATTATGACCAAAGGTATAAATACATCTTAGCCTACCCCTGACTGACAACATGAGCTTCATTTTCATGCTTTATAACACCACCTGAATCACTAAATATATTTCTGTTCTTGTAAGACAGCATTCCACATAACTTTTATTTGTGAATAAAAGCAGAAAGATGCACATGCACTATTGAAATCAGGAATAAATTATTTTGGCAGAGTCCATTACTCTGGAAAGTAGTCTGAATGCCTGGCAACATAAATATAGACCAAGACTAACACTAGTCTGTCACCAGCATTTGCAATGCTTGTCCCAGACTCCCACGGTGCCTCTGCTGAGCCCAAGCCAAAGCATCCACTGTGAGCCCTGCCAGTGCTGCCCACAGGCCCTGGGTCCATCAGCAAGGGGCTCACTGCTGCCCCATGTGAGGCAACAGCACCCACTGCCCATCATCACAATTCAGCTGCTGCTGCTGCACCCTGAGCTGTGCCAGCACCCAACACACCCAGTGCCAGCGCTCTTGTGGCCAGCCTGGGCACACACAGCTCATGGGCACACAAACAAGAAGCATTGTGGAAGGATGGGGTTCCTTAGGAGGCAGAATTAATAGCCAACACTTCTCTGGGGGCAAGAGAATACACTGGTATTTTTGGAGGAAAAAATGGGAGAAGCTGAGGAGGAGGGTAGTAGAAAAACATCTAAATGTGCAGCTGGCAGGATTTTTTAAGAAATGCTGAATGACAGTCAAGAGAAATATCAAAACATCCTTCAGTCACTCTTCTCTTGCATTTCATCCCCTCTTCCTCATGTCAGGGGAGCCACCAGCCCGCCCCAGGCAGAAGAGGCAGGTGGCCGTGCCCTGCTGCCCCACTGCTCATGCTGTGCCACCCTGGCTGGCCTGAGAGCACCACACCCCCACAGCAACCCTGTCCAGACCCCAGCCCTGCCTGCAGCTCCTTCCCTGAGGTTTGGTGTGAGCAGACAGACTGCAGCTGTCCTGAGAGCTCCGTGTGCTGGGGATCCCCACTTTGATCCCTTTGGGATCACATGAGCTTTGGGCTCAAAATGGATGATGCATTCCTGTGGCATCCAGCAATGTCAGCCAGTGACAGTGATGGATGGAGTCAGGTCCTTGTGGCCACACCTGAGCTGTAATCCATGTTCATCTTCCAAAGGACATGAGAACAAACGTGCCTGATCTACATCTACTGTGCCCAGCAGAGAACATGGAATGACCTCTGTTTTGTGTCAGCCCTGCTCCAGACATGACACCAAAGGCCAGAAAAAGCTACAGCCAATATGTGCAAGAGTATTTTCTGAGGTATTTGTGACCATTTATTGCAAATGCTGCTCAGCTCCTGAGGACTATATCAATTATCATAGTGACCACATCTTTCCTGTCTATCCACAATTCAAATGCCTTTTTCACTCCAGTCTTCTCATCAGCAAAAGATATCTTCAGGGTATCCTCATATTTCTAAATATCCCAGAAACTGCAGATGATTTACTCTCACAGTCCTAATGCAGCTCAATCCATTCTCATTTTCTATTTGTGACAGCAGTGGTTTGCTAAAGAACATCGGCTCCTATCAGTTCCCATTGCTCGTGACAACTTTCCAGTATCTGATGTAATTTCCAATTTCTGTGCCTCGAACGGCAGCGCACCCCAGCAGCTGCGTGTTCCAGGGAAGCGCCAAGGCACAGTCTGCATCCCCACCAGATGGTTCTCCATATGGACACAGCAGAGCAGGCCACACTGGTGCTGCATCACCAGTGGCAATCCAGGCCCTTCCCCCCAGTACGCTCTCTCTCCAGGCTCTACGTGGTGTTGGGAATCCTAAATCCCAAGTTCTGCCACATAGACCCAAACACGGTGGAGGCCACTTCACCTTTCTGCTTCAGGGAGTTGCAGGCAGATGTGGCCACCCTATTTGTGTGCACTCCACCCCAAGCTGGTGTTCTGAACTTGGATTTCTCTACTTCACCCACGAGCTCCTGAGCACCATCAGTGTAGCTCTAAACTCCATGTGGAGAGGACTGGCGTTTCTCCAGGGACACGTGTGTCCCAGTGTGGTTCAGAGGCCACGCACCAGCTGTCATTTGGGAGGAGCAGAAAATCAAAGCCCTGCCTGCTGCCAGCTTGAGGAGATCCTGGCCACAGCTCATTCTGCCAGAGCAGAAGAGGGAATCCCAGGGTAGTAGCCAGATCCCAATGCCTGTAATTACTTATTGACCTGAACCTCTTCACTTGTACCTTCAGGTAGAAAATCTATTTGAAATTCTGGAGCAGAACCTTCCAGACAGGATGACTGCGCTGTCACCAATGAGATTATTTTTCAGTGAAGTAACATACCCATCCCTGCATGAGCTATGGATCTGACAAGCTGTTCCTGGAAGTTCCCCAGTGCACCTCCACAATGAATATTCACTTCCACACACAAGCTCTGCATTAGTTTTTACTTCCATACACAAAGACCAGCAGTTGCACACCCAAGTTTCTTACAGAGCCCATCCACAAAGCACATCCCACATCCCTCTTCCTCCGCTTCCCTGTGGCTGATGGCACTAAACATGAAGGAGTATAAGCCAAGCTGTGCCTGGAGACTGGGCACAGAAGAGGAACAAGAAAATGGATAATCTTCTGAGCCTGTTAATAATATAAGTACATAGATGAGCTCTCCTTTAGAGCCAATTCCAGTGGTCATCAGAACAGTGGAATGACCAGCACCAGATATTCCAAAATCCTGACTCACTGTCTCAAAATGCTTGAGTTCAGCTAAGTAAGTATAAAGAAAATCAGTGTTGGGCTCTTAGTCACTCTCCTATCCCTGAGCACTGAGGATGCACAATCTTCTCATGTCCAAGAACTCTCGTGTGAGCCCATCTGCACGTGTCTGTGTGGCCATGCAGGACCCGGGCATGCAGCAGCACCCACAGCTGGGACAGCAGCTCTGAGCCCTCTGAAGGGGGTCAGTGCCCTGTGGTACGAGGAGAGCACAACATCCCCTCTGCAGCAGCCAGGCCTGCTGCTGACCCTGCGCGGCACTCGCTGGCACCCAGTGAGCTGCCAGGACAACAGAGCCTGGAAGTGATGCCTGGTCCTCTGTGAGGGCTCAGGGAGGGCAGGAGCCAGGCACGTGCCTGAGCAAGTGCTCCCTCCCAAACCCTCCCCTGCACAGAAACTGCTGAGGCTCTGTGGCCTGAAATCCCACTGGGCAGCACAACAGCCTGACAGCTCAGCACAAACCCAGGACAGCTTCCCTGGGAAAAGGAGCTCCCAACAACTCCAGCACCACTGTCCTGCAATTCCCACCATCCCCTGAGTGCACAGGCAGCCATCCAGTCATTAGATCCCCTTTGATCTTTGCTGGAATAAAAGGCTAAAAAAGAACAGATTGTTTTCTTAAAATGCAGGGGGGGAAAGAAAGAGGGTGAGAAGGAGCAAAATTGGCCTGCTAGGTTCATCTCAACCGTAAGAAAAAGTCTTTTTAACTTCTCTTAATGAGGACTACTTTTTCCAGATACTACCTAATTATTGCAAATGGCTTCATCTTTTAATTGTTACTGCAAGGCAACTAAACATTGTTACGTTGATTGCTCAAGAGTGGATTGTTAATGGCTTTAATCATTTGATAATCCAGTAATACAATCAATGTAACTCTGCACCTTGTAGGAATAATTTTGGGATCCACATGCTAGGAAAGATATCTTGCCTTCCCACGTCAGGCACCAGAGGCCAGATCCTGCCAGCCTTCCCCGAGTGCAGCTGCACTCTCACACCTTGCAGATCTCCCTGGAACACCCGAATAGCACAGACTCATTTTGTGTAGGGCTGACCAGAGCAGGGGGAGGCCTGTGGGTTTGGTTCTTTGTGGCAGCTGGGTGATCTACTGCTGTGGGAGAGAGGGGCTGAGGTCCCACCTGCACAGTGGCACCAGGGTGGGCTCTGGCTGTGAGGGAGGATGATGCCAGGACTGATGCTGGCAGCTGAGGGCTGATGTAGCTGGGTGCAGGGCATCTCTGCAGCCTCACTCCAAAGCACTCAGAGCACTGCTGTGCTCTGCAGGGAGTCCCAAAGAAAACCAGACTGCTTGGAGAGACACCTCTCACATGATGTAAAAATAACATCAGTGTAGTGTTCAGCCTCCGATAACTGGATCTCAGCTCCCTTGGCTTTAAGGCCCTTCATGACTTTGGCAGTAGCTGATGATTTCCTGAGCTCTGACTGCCCCAGAGGTGGTGGGAAGAGGTGTTTCTGCCCAGTAGGCCAGGGACTTTGGCTGTGTCACTCTCAGATTTTCAGCTTCAAACTGACTCTTTGGAAGCTCAGTTGTCCACCAGGGATGGAGAACTAGGCAGGTGGGACAGGACAGGCCACCCTTCTCCCCATGCAACTGTGAGTGCTTCTCACTGGTGATCACAGGGGAGTCCCCAAAATGCAACTTTGAGGCATAAAAACACCACTGGAAGGTGAATTCCTTCAGAGTCACTAGGAGAGAAGGGAGGAGGAGTACAGCCTGACAGGCTCAGTCAAAAAAGTCAGTTCTGACAGACAGCAAGGAGACTAATGAACTAAAGAGTTGCTTTGATTTAGTCTTCAAGGAAAAGGAGACAATTAAGAGGCTCTGTAATTCAATAACAGTTAGCAAGAGAAGGAGCTGTCACAGGCACAAGCAGCAGTGCCAGAGCACAGATACCCTGCAGAGGAAAGGAGAATGGGACACAGCCTGGCACAGCCCCAGGGCCAGAGGGACCAGTGAGAGACTCCCAGACTGCCCCCAGCACCTCAGGGAGGACGAGGGAAGGCAGGGGGCAAGCATGCTGCGTCCCAGGAGGGCAAGGGAAATCAGGATCAGCACAGCTCAGCCTCCTTCTAACAGCAGATAAAATGAAAGGGCATTAAATGAAGCATGTGGGAGGGTGCCACCAACAAACTACAGAGATGAAAGTCAGGCAAGTCCCATCCAGGCAAAGGCTGCCAGAGCAATTTATCCCCAAATTCTCTAAAATGGTCTCGAGATCAGTAGGATCCATTTCTATTAGGGCTTCATTTTCTCGTGTGTTGGGAACATATTTGCCATCAGTGGTCAAGGGGCAGGCTGATGTTTGCTGGCCAGGAACCCACGGTGTTTCCACACACACTGCTCCCACTGCCATCAAATCTGCCTGCAATTAAAACAGAAATGAGATCCCCACCCTTTGGTGATGGCTCAGACCAGTCAGGACCAAAACTGAGGGGATCCTCCCAGGAAGCACTGGCCTTCAAGCATTCTCTGGCAATGGCAAATGGAGCAGCATCCAGTTCTGGCAGCAGCCAGCCCCTAAAGCAGGAGTGTGAAATGCAAGCTGGTTCTGGCAGTTACTGAGTTAGTGATATTAGCCGGTTCACGTTACTGAATTAGTGATATTTTTTTTCCTCTATCACCTCTCCCTTTACTTAAAGGCACCTTCCATTCCCAACAGAGCGAGGCAAACAAGCTAAAGATAAGCTCTTTTGCAGAACAGAGCATCTGGCAGGAGGTGAGACCACCCAGGGGCTAGAACAGCCAGAGAAGGTGTGAGATGCCACCACCCACCCCAGAGTCAGGGATGTGACCCTTTGGGTTATCCCCTCACTGCAGGGAAAGGCCTCATCTCCTGGCAGCAGCTTGGCACAGCCCCTGCCTCTCAAACTGCCCACCTTTGTGCTCTCCATCAGGCAGAGCCCACAGGACTCTGAGCGAGCCCTGGCTGATGCAGGGCCAGAGAGATGCTGAGCGCAGCCACCACCCCACAAATCCAGTCCCCAGCCTGACCAGGGTGTGGGGCAGGAAAGCTCTGGAGGAATGGGGGAGTCTCGTTACGTGATCACAGCCTTGGAGAGTTTTTTTGGCAGTGCAACGCGATATTTTAATTTCAGATCTCACACAAATCCTGCCTGTTGTTATCAGCAGCTCCTCAGCAGACAGGGGCTCAGAGAGCACGGTGTCAGACTCTATATCTATCACCAGGAACATCCTCAGGCGGGTGGCTGCAGCTACACAGATCATAATTTTTATTATCAAAACATCGTATGGCTCCTTACATAGTGTAAATGAGATGAACTACAAGAGCAAAGATGTGCTGCTGATTAAAAATACATGTGCATGTACCTCAACAGGTCAGAGTCCAGTGGGCAGAAATGTTAAGTGGGGTCCCACTGAGTGCCCTGCAAGGTCAATATGATTCAATAGTTTTATTAACAACTTGGAAGCCAGACCAGGGGTATGCTAATGAAATCTGAGCATTTTACCAGGGTGGGAGGGTAGCAAATAATTTGCAGGACAGGAATAAAATACAATACTAGCTTGATGAATTAAAGAAGTGGCCTGCAATCAATACAAAGAGATTCAACAGGACAAATGCAAAAAGATTAACACATAGGAAGGAATAAACAAAAGGAGAGAGGCTGTATGGAGATATCTGGCCAAACAGCCATCCAGCAGAGGGGCTGGGGGGATGATCGATTGAACAGAAGTCGATACCACCAGGCTGCTGCATCCCTGCAAGGTAATTATTCTGCTCTTCCCAGTGCTCGTCAGGCTGCTGTTTGGAGCAACACACCCAGATCTGGGCATCACGTTCTAACGAAGACAGACAAGCCAGAAGGAGTTCAAAGAACGACAAAAAAAATGCCAAAAGAATTCAGAAAACAAAAAAAAAAATCTTCGTGTGCATGTGAAAAATGAGCAGCAAGTGCGAGGCCTGGCTCTGCCTTTGTTCCCTGCCATTCCCAGGACCCTGCTGAGGTACAGCCCCAAAACTGAGGCTGGGCTCAGACACAGCGTGAGGAGAGACATGTTAAACAACAGGATGCTGCAGATGGACTAAAGGGACACAACAGAGATGCTGGGATTAATTAGAGCTCATTTTGCCCCTGGTGAAATTGCAGCACTGGGCCAAAGCTCCAGCAGAGAAAATTTAGGGGGAACTTAATTCAGTAGTTTTTCTGAAAATTCAGGCAATGAAAAGCAATGAAATACCAGAACCTTCCTCTTGGATGGAGCAGAGGCCAACCAGAACAGAGCACAAAAAAAGAAAAAAAAAAAAATTACCCCAGTGCCCAGAGAAGTCTCTGGTTGGAAATTCTCTGTTTGCATCTACCCATCACACTCAGCCCCTACGGACCCTCCAGAGGAGGGATTCCTTGATGCTGTAGAGAGCCCAGGGCACCCAGGAGCCCCACAACCTCAGAACTAAGAGTCAATTGACCCCCACGGAAATAAAAAAGCACCACAAACACAGTGCTCCCACTGCCATCAAACCTGGCTGCAATTAAAACAGAAACGAGCTCTCCACCCTTTGGTGATGGCTCAGAGCTGTCAGAAATCAAACCTGCTTGGCTGCAGTCAGAGCAAAGACCCATCAGAGCTCCCTTTGCCCCAGCAGTGAGAGCTGGAGGAGGGAGCAGGAGCTGGAGGAAGGCAGAGCCTGGAGAGGAGCCAGAGCATCGCTCAGAGCTCCAGTGTGGAGACGGAGGTCTGCAACTCGGCAGCACAGTGTGCAGACTCCTGCCAAAAGCCCAATTGCACCATCTGCCAAATTAATATTCCTATTTTTAATATCTCGTTTAAAGGGAAACATTAAGGGGGGAAAGGAGAGAAAAATAGAACAGCACCTCACTGATTAGATTTATAAGCTCTGCGAGGAATCGCAGCAGACGTCGGGTCTGCTCCTTTCCTGTCCTCCTGTGATCAATCCTCCCTCCAGAGGTGCAGGGCTGCCGGGTCGAACACGGGGAAATGCACTGCTGAACACCATGCTGCTGCTGCCACTGCCACTTAGTGAGGAGAGCAGAGCGGGGACACTCGAGGAGATGAATCAACATGGTTCATTTCTTTGTGATGAGCTCTTGCCCTGTCCTATTTCCATCCTGCAAGCAGCCCCTGCAACCTCGCTGCTCCTGGAAGGCACGCAGGAATTGCACCCTGAACATGAAGGGGAAAGGGGTGAAAGTGGAGGGGAGAGAGAGAAAGGAAGATAGAAAATCCCTCCAGTGAGCAGAAATGGAACACACAAGCCATGTGTCAGGGAGAAGACAGCCTGTGGAGTGGGTAGCAGCGGCCGATGCCGAATTAGCAGGGGAGCACAAACACGAGGCAGATGCTGGGAGCCACAGCAGAGTTAGCAACTGCTGCCGAGCTGGGGCAGGGGCTGATCCTGGCTCCTGGCCAGCCACCCCGTCCCCCTTCCAGGAGAGGCATCTCCTGAGGCTCGCCCAAGCAGCTCCCAGGCTGAGCAGCAGCCACCGCTGCTGATGCTAATGGAATTAAACATTAATATGCTAAACAGAACGAGGAGTGAGAGAGGGGCTTGCATTTCTCTAGGTAGCAGACATGTCTGAGGTTAATGCCTGCCAATTCTTATTTGCTCTGCCATGTCAAAATCCATGTCCTTATTAGCCAGCCCATTAGTCCCCCGAGGCCAGTAGCCCATTAGTTCTGTCCTGGTCCTGCCAGCACTTAATGCTCTCAAAGAGATTCGCTCTCACTGCCAGGCAGAGCACGCATGGCAGACCTGCTCCCACCTGGGAGCCTTTGCAGGGGACCAGCCTGGGGCACTACAAAGCCAGCCTCAAAGTGCTCAGGGAGTGCTGGTTTTACTTCTCCCACCCCGGTTTGGTGGCAAGCAGGGTCGCCCTGCCACGTTCTTTGTGTTCAGAAAGGTGAGGTGGTTTCCTCACCTTCCTCTTCCTCCTCCTAACATTTTGTGTCTGCTTCTACTCACTCTTTGTTGACTTTACATTGTGGGTCCTCTGGAACAGGAAACCAATCTTCTGTTTGCCTATAAAACACTGCTCTGTACGTAATTAAAACTAATAACTAGCAGCATAACTATTAGAGACAAAATATCACAAACCTCATCAGGCTGTCAGTCCCTGCAGCTCAGCATCTGCTGTGTGTGGGCTTGGGGGCAGCCAGGGATCTCCAGCCATGGCTCCACTGACCAGGAGTTCAAGACACCCCAGCTGGGCCACTCTGCACCAGCAGTGTGGCCCCTTCACCCTCCCCTCTCTAAGGAGAGACTTGCCATCAGCACTTCACCAGTGACACCTGGGCCGCCATCCCCACCTCGCAGGTGGGTAAATGAGGCATGTAGGACTTGGCCCTGTTTGGGCAGCAAGCTCAGAGTGTAACCCAGATTTTCTGCAACATTCCTGTTTCACGGCTTTAAATTAATACTCATATAAGACTTTTTAAGATTAAAAGGATGAATAGTGCCTTCCTCGCCTCCTCTCAAGAGGGGAGCTACTCACTTTCATAGTTTTCTTACATTTACATACCAGGCCACAGCAGGGAAATAAATTTTCTCCTCCTGCAACCATGACAGCAAAGAGTCCAAGTTCAGTCTGGAGCCACACGGTCAGTGTGAACAGCTTCCCAAAAGGAGATCGCCAAAGATATTTGGTAGGAAATTTGCCATACCTCCAGATTAAATAGTCTTCTACCTCCAGTGTAACTATTTCCCCAGGAGTTTCACCCCTGTGCAGGCAGGATCCTTCCATTTATTTCTATTCCCAAACCTCAGATTTAGCAAAACACTGAAGCAGTTACTTACCTTTAATCAGGAGCATTAGTCGCCCCATTGAAGTCAATGGGACTTCTCAGGTGCTTAAAGCAAAGAATGTGCTCCGAGTGTGCTGCTAAGCCAAGGGAAGTGGTGGCTGATGAAGACAGAGAAAAAGCAGTCAACAAATGAACCAGAACCATCTGCAAATGACTCCCAACTGGGCAAGCTCCCTTCTATCCTTAGACTGCTTTGCTTGCTGAAGAATTTTTCATTATGAATACAGGGCTCCTGCTGCTGCTACTGCTTTTAAACGGTGCTTAGCAATGCCAACCCCTTGGGGTATTTCTCAGACACAGCCAGAGCCTTCTGCTCACTGCTTGGGCACCTCCAGCCCCAGCCTGGGCTGGTCGGTGGCAGGGAGGTCAAAGCATTTTAGTCCGAGTGGAAAATAATCCCATAGCCACCATATGGGGAATGCTGTGCTGGATGCACTCCTACCTGAATTGGGCTGGCCCAAGCCCAAACCACGGCCCAGACATACTGGTGAGGTTTAGAACATCATGATGAGCTCCCAAAGGAGGGCTGTGAAGAAGGTGAAGGGTCTGGAGGGGAAGCAATACAAGGAGCAGCTGAGGTCAGCTGGTTTGTTCAGCCTCAAGAAGAGGAGAATGAGGGGAGACCTCAGAGCAATTACAGCTTCCTCAGGGGGGGATGAGGAGGGATAGACACTGATCTTTTCTCTGTGCTGACCAGTGACAGAACCCAAGGGAGTGGCCTGAAGCTGTGTCAGAGGAGCTTTAGGTTGGAGATTAGGAAAAGGTTCTTTCCCCAGAGGGTGGCTGGGCTCTGGAATGAGCTCCCCGGGGCAGTGGTGACAGCACCAGCCCGACAGAGCTCAGGAAGTGTTTGACAACACTCCCAGGCACACGGTGTGACCCTTGGAGCTGTCCTGTGCAGGGCCAGGAGCTGGACTGGGGGTGCCTTCCAGCTCAGGATATTCTGTGGCTCGGTGTCCCCCAGGGCCAGCTGGCACTCACGCTGCAGGGACAGGCACCACGCAGCTCTGCGTGCCACAGGCTGCTGCCACAGGCTGCTGTCACTGCTCTTCCCTGCCTGAGCTGAGCCCCTGTGAGGGCACCTTGACAAATGCCTCCCCACAAAGTGTTCTCTGAACCTTCTCCCCATCTGCCTCCCTGCTTTGCAGAGTGGATCCCTCCACATTTAGCACAGCTGAGGGAGCAGTTCAGAGCCCACACGTGGGCAGGTGGATTTGTGTTCTGATGTAATTGTTTAACCTGTGCTAAAATCTGGAGCTTGCCATGGAAAGTGGCTGGGGACACCTGGCAGGGAGGCTCTGCAGTGGGAACTGAGCCTGGCTCAGCCACCCGTAACCCTGAGAACGAGCACCTGGTAAAAGCAGTTCTTCCTAAAAGCTCAAAATTCATGTTTTACAAATAAGCCCTTAAAAATTCACCATTTTCTGCAAGTAAACTGCCATAAAGTATTTACAGCTTTCAAAGTGAATCCAAATGCAAAACAATTCTTCCCTTTTTCAGGTGAGAAGTTTCAGAAGCTCTAGTCCTGGAGCTGTTTTCAGAGTAGATTCTGCATGTTCTCTATTGCTTTTTAAAGACATTATATGTGGCAGTTTGATTTTTATTAATTATTTCTATTGCAGCAAAACATAAGGCTGATGTGATGATGCTGTTATATTGTGTAGGAGTAGCAAATAATGAGATTATCGAGTTGTGTACTGCCTCTGAAATGCTGTATTTGGGACTTGTAACATTTGTTGCAACGTACCCTGTAGACAGTATTTATCAGAGCAATGCAAAAAGAATCCATAATATTCAGCTGGCTGTTGCTGGCTCCGTGATGTGATTGTGATGGGAATTCAGGGAAACAGTTTGAGAGTTCTCCCCACAAGGACCACACATGATGACCACCATGGGCAATAAAAATTAACTATCAGCCTGTTCTGAAATGTGTCCTTGAACAGAGATGTAACTCACAGACACTCCAAGGGCCAGTCCTTGTCCCTGGGGCCAGCTGGAGGTGACCTCCCACGTCCTGGAGGAGCTGCTCTGGGAGTGAGCACTCCCCTTCCATGCAGAGTCACCTGTCCCAGCACCAGGACTCGTGGGAGGGTGGGAGGGCTGGGGGCTGCCAGCTCCACCCCTCCCAAACCAGCTGGGGCACAGCAGCCCCTCCATTGCCCTCAATCTTTGCAGCCCCCATTATCAGAGATGCCTGCAAGGCAGACAGGAGATGGATATCTGCTCCAGAGCAGGATCCATCAGGCATGAAGGGAGAGAACTGCTGACAGAGAGAATGGAGCTTACTGTTTAAATCCCACTTTAAAAAAAATGTCTTTCTTAATAAAATTTCCTTAGCAGAGTCTCTCTTGTGTACACAAAGCCGTGGGGAGATTTCCCAAAGGGTACAGCAGAGATTACAAGATACAGCTTAGGCTGGAGCATCAGGGGGTGGATGCTTTGAACTCAGGGGGTTTCTAAAAGCACAAGGGAAATTATTCCAGAGTCAGAGTATTTCACAACGTTTTAATAGGGGACAAATTACTCGTTTTTTCTACCCTCTGCAGATCTGTCCAAAGAATCACAAACATTTTCCCTCCCTCAAATCGTTCTCTAGTGAGAGTGACAATACATCCCCAATAGCCTCACTCCACCTATAGATCTCAAAGCACTCGATAAAGTTTCACAGGTTTCATGAGAGCTGTTTTTCAGGGGCAGGGAGAGGTGAAGTGACTTCACTTAAAGACCTGACCTAAGTAGTCGAATCCAAAAAAAATCCCTTATTATAGTAACACAGAAGCTTAGTTTAAGATGCTACAATTTGACATCATCCCAAAAAATATAATGCTTTAGGGCATGACTCCACAGCCATTAACGTTTGTGTAAGGCTTTCCATTGACATCAGTGGAAGCTGGGGCTGCCTTTTAAAAGCTATCCCTTCATCCACTCAGACAAGCCTTTCTTTTTTTTCTTTCTTTTTCCTTTTCCCTTCCCATTTGCAGCTGATGTTCTCCAGCCTATTTTCTGGAGAGCGACAACTTTTCCATTTTCACATAGAGCAACTTTATTTCCATGGTGCGCCAGTCTGCTTGGGATGTCACGGCGAGGCTCCCGGAGAACGCTAACGTGACGTGACAGGCAGATGCAACTCGCCACGGCAGGGCAAGCCAGGGAGGAAGTCTAAAGCAGCTTTATTCCAAGGAAATGTGATGGGGAGGAGAGAGGAGAGGAGAGGAGAGGAGAGGAGAGGAGAGGAGAGGAGAGGAGGACTGCATCCCCCATTTCTGCTTCCAGAGAGACTTGAAGTTTTACAGCCAGTTTTTACTGCCAGCATGGCACCATGGCCCCAGAGCCACTGGGGACAGCAAGGGCACTGTCAGCCCAGCCAGGGACAACTGCAGCATCCCAAGCCACGGTGACATGTCTCTCTGCTTGATTTACCAGCTCACAGTCACACAGCCAAGTTGTGTGCAAGCTCTGGTTTGCCTCTCCAAACACCCAGGAGACATCCTCTAGCAGAGGGGCACAAGGAATAAATGATGTTGCCTGGCCAGGCTGTGATGCCTCAGAGTGACAGCAAGACACTGAAGCACAGGGGGAGTGACAGAAAGAAGGGAACATCCCACATCTGCCACGGCACTGAGTGGCTTGTGGCTGTCCAGGAGGGTGAACTCATCACCCAGATGGGCTAAAGCAGGGAGAGGATCTGCATCAGATCCCCTCTGGAGGAGGGTGGGTAGAGGCTGGTGCCTCCTCACCTCCCTTCACTGCCAGCTGAGGAGCAGGAACTGCTCCTGCTGGTGGCAGGGGTGAGCAGCCCCCACGAGCACCCTCTGCCCTGCTCCCTCCAGCCTCTGCAGAGGATCTGGCTCAGCCAAGAGCCCTGGCTTTGCTCTCACAGCAGCCATGCAGACTTCTTCAGGAATATTCCCCATCAGCCTTCTTTATCTCCCTGTGTGTGACCCTGCTTTCCCACGCCAGCCTGCAGCACTCCCAGAAAGAGCAAGTGTTGCATCGGGGCTGAAAGAGCTCAGTGCAGCTTTGGACCAGAGCCTGTCTTCACAGGGTGCAGTATTCCAGCCACACTGGAATTTCAGCCACATATTGGCTGGGGTGAGTATTTAGGATGACCCCAGAGCCTGCATTAATTCATTTGCTGTGATCCACAGGCTGGAAGGCACCCCCAGCTTCAACAGGACATTGGCTCAAGTCCATACACATCAAATTGTATCTGAAGCATCCAAGCTGTCCCCATCTGTTACCCTGACTGGGAAGTTTACAGATGAGAAGCCAGAAAGTTATCAAGTACAAGGTTCAATCCCTTCTCTCCCGCAGGTGTACAGGGCATGTTTCACTCCTCACACTGTGCACAATCTCACCTGTCCCTCTGGACAGCCAACACTGCAGCAACACCAGCACCCCTGCAAGGCTGTCAGCACGCCCTGCTCAGTGACAGCAGAATTAAGGTCAGCTCGCATCTTGCAGAGCATGTACTTTCCAGCAGCTTCAAGCAGGTTGAGATAATTAATATCAATATTTGTTCATATTCATTAATATCTGCTCTATGCAGCGTGGAATGCAGTCTCAAAATCCTGCCGAGTGCTCTCCTGACTCTGTCTCAGAAGGCACGATTGCTTCTTCCAACACATTTTGCAGGACTGAATCGCTCCAGCCCCGGCACCAGGAGAGCCACGGGCTGGGCTGGGTGATGCCCTGCTCACCCTCCCACCGCCACCTGAAGCACGACCCTCTCCAGACCTCCCGGGGCAGGAACATCGCTGTGAGATTTGTGAGTGCCTTTGGCTGCACGAAGCCTCACAGGAGCTGGTGGCTGCTCTCTCCGGGGGTTTTGAAGGCCTGTGTAATGTCCCCCCTCCCCGGCAGCGGAGGCAGCGCCGGTGCATCCCCGGCACAGGCGCTCGGCAGCCGCGGAGCAGCCGCTTCCCGAAGAGGGTCGGTGTCAGCACGAACAATGACTGCGTGGCAGCGCCGGGAAGCGGCACAACAGACTCTCAACGCAGAAATTACTCCAGGCACAAAGAAAATACCAACAAAGATCATACTCAACAAAGAGAGGCAGGAATTTCACAGCAGAAGAGAAGAATAGAGACTTTAAAAGCTGCTTTCATTTCACTTTGCAGCTCTGTCCACGGACAGTCGAACTCCAGAAACGTTAGGGCTTGGGGCACAGCGCAGGTCACCAGGATTTCCTCATTTACTGCTTATTTCTTATATAAGCTCACTACAAACACAGGAGTCCTCGTCCTCTTTGCATTGTTTGGAAACAGCGAGACTGAATGGGATCTTTTCTCTCCTTCTTCTCTGAAGGGCTGCAGTAATGAGCAGAGGATGTAGTTCACTTCTCTGAGAGGGAGGCTATTAGAGCTGCTGCTAAACACCCACATCAGAGCGGCTGCAAAGCAGCGGCTCCCTCCTCTCCTCCTCCGGCAACTCACAATCCAGCGGCTCCACTCAGGAAAGACAGAGGAAGGTGCTCCTAAAGGACGCTGCCAAAGGACTGGCTGCTCCCGGTCCCACGCATGAGCAGCCCCTCTGCTTGTGGAGGTTTGACTGGAGGTCAGTCCCAGAGCTGGAACGGGCTCTCTGCAGGGATTGCCACAGGCACTGTCCAGATGGATATCTCACTGTGCCAAGGAATTTAGGTTCTCTGAAAACTCCTGTCACAAGGCCAGGCTGAGATCTGCCGTGACCCTAAAGAGATTACCACCTTAAAGTAGGTTAGTGTGTTAATAAATTAATTATGCATGGAAGTAGCCAGTTGTTTGAGGAGAGGAGGATTAAAATTACCTCCTAGATAAATTAGGAGCAAGACGTCCTGTGGGGAAGGCAAAGAAAGGAAGATGTGAACCTGCCTGCAGGAAACCCAAAGACGAGCCCAGAGGTGGGACCTGCCCTGTGTGCCCACCACTGGTACGTGTGCCTTGATGATGCCTGGAGTCGGCATCCTCTGTGTTCAGTGGCTGCCAGAACCATCACCCAGCACCCAAACCACGTGGGGGACACGGGTACTGGAGGTGGTGCCATCCTGCAGCTGAAGCTGCCAAAAATTCAAGGGCTGTCACCGAACTCTCAGTGGGACGAGATAAACGCTCCAGGAGCGCCTCGTCCCTCCTCCCCCAGAGGGCAGTGATTACTAAGGACATTTCCATGAGCGGTATATGATCTTTATTTTTTCATGCACAATGACCTTTAAAAGTACTGGCTAAGCTATTTGCATTGCCTGGCCCAGAGTTCCAACAGAAGCAGGAAGACAAGCATTAACCTTAATGGCTAAATCACTTCATGCCACCGCAGAGATGGAACACTCCCATGAGTCGGCAAAGGACTGCTTTCATTTGATTATTATCTATTTAAGCAGCAACAGGTGTCTCTTAAAGCTCAAAGTTCCAAGGCTCCAAATGCTTCCCTGGTTTTCTGGACAGGCAGCCCAGGA
This sequence comes from Eopsaltria australis, assembly GCA_034509425.1. NCBI lineage: Eukaryota > Metazoa > Chordata > Aves > Passeriformes > Petroicidae > Eopsaltria > Eopsaltria australis. Next base: position 1,836,165 of record JAVTVJ010000458.1, read on the forward strand.
AACACCTTGGGATGCTTTGGGAAGGAGGCAGGAAGGAGGGAAGGAGGCAGGACACCTTTGAAGGTGATGGGATGAGCTGGGGTGGAAGAGGCCGTGCCCCAGCACAGTCACACTGCCTGCAGTGGCTACTCTGCTCCTACCACACAGGAGCAGGTGTTGGAGAGCTGCAAATCCAGGTTTGACCCCCAAACCACCCTGTGGCTCTGATTGAAGGTTTGTGACTCCTTGGAACTGGGATCTCACACTTTCTTTTTGGAAACACAGTAATATGTAAGTTATATTTATATCCCCAGCACAAAAACAGCACAAAGAGGTGTAAATAACATCACAGTGCCCTCAGCACGTGACTTAGGTGAAAACACCTGCTTTGGAGTGGGTTTATTTGTGTGCTCACACAGGCAGAATCCAAAAGGTGTAAGCAATGCTGAAATGAGCTCCTAGAGATTGCCCGTGGCAAAATGTTGTGTGTTATTCAGCCAGCTCTGATAATTAAAACCTCCCATCCAGTCAAGGTCAAAACATGGCCCTCATCCAAGCATATGTATTTCCATGGAAAGGTTTGAACTGATCCTAGGAGATTCCCACAGGGGATCCATTTGCTGCACCTCTGACAGGCACACAGCCACCTCCAATCACATGGCTGTTTCCTAGCAGCTCCCAGAATTGCTCTGCCATGATTTTGGAAGGAAGATGAGAGTGGATGCTGCAGAAATCACACAGCAAACGGTATATGTGAGTGTGTGTGTGAATGTGTGTGGGGGTGTGTGCTCCAACCCAGCCAGGGCACCTGCTCGAGCCTCTCCCTGTTCATCACATCAGCTTTAATGACTGCTTAGAATCAGACCTTGCAGAGGTCACAGCACCCCTAAGCCACAGCCAGAGCTTTAATTCCGACCTGGAGTGCTGTCATTAAGGCGCTGATGTCACCTCTCCATGCCTGCAGCCCTCCCAGCTCCAAGGTGCTCCTCTGTCTCCAAGTATCCATGTGTGCAAGGAGAGCTGTTCTGCTGGAAACACGCTCAGAGCAGAAATCCTCACCTCTGCCTGCTGCCTGCTTGCTTCTCCCACTCACCCTCCCAAACCTGGGACAAACACATCCCCCAGAGAGCTCCAAGCTTCAGGAACTTCTGGGCTCACAATCCACTCCCCACACAGGCAGCAGGGATGGTGGGAGAGTTGGAGCTAGGTGATATTTAAGGCCCTTCCCGACCCAAATCATTCTGTGGTTCTATGGCATTGTACCTGACCCAGCCAAAATGCAGACACAAGGTGAGTCCTGGTGATGAGTCCAGAGCTGGAGCATGGACATGGAAGGGTGAACATGCCCAGGGGATGTGCAGGCACCTGGAAAAGCTGTCTCACTGCCCAAGAGGTTGGGAGCTGCTGGCAGAGGGTACAGGAGACACTGGTAACAACTCCAGTGACCAGGGGAAGATTTGACACAGGACATCTGTCAAAGCCCTCCTACTACAAACTACCAGAGAGGAAGCATGTGATGGTATTATTGGAGCTTGTATTGTGCTGCTGAGCAGTGCTATTCTTCATGTCCTTTTGTCATTTAAGAGAGACTTTTGTGACAGCATTTGCCCATCTCTTGTAATTCCATGCAGGTTTGTGAAGTGCCCTTTTTAAAAAAAAAAACAACCATACATTAGATTTCCCCATTCTCATTTTTCATGATGTACAATACTGTCTAAATCAGTTTAAGATCAGGCCTGTACATCATCTCTGGAAATGAATACAAATACCTCTTATTCCAGTCAAATTAAATAATCAGGAGATACAGTGGCCACTCGCATATTGAATATGAAGAAACACAAAGCCTGGAGATTTCTGCTGCTGTGAAAGCACCCACACTGCAGCATCTCCATCCCAGGGTCACCACCCCAGGGAGAGCCAAGGCCAGCACTGTTCCAGTAGGAGCAGAGCCATGAGGGTGATCAAAGCCCTGTGCCAAGGGCTGCACCCACCAAACCCACAGAGGCACACCCAGAGCAGGAGCCCCGGTGCTACGGGAGCCCAGGAGCATCCCCAGTCCCTCCCCAGGACAGCAGTCCTGCAATGGTCTGCAATGGGGTCCTCAGTGCCCCCGCTGCCCCTCTCCTCTCCAAAGCCAGAGGGATGTAAACACCGAGCTCCTCATCAGCAGCTTGACAAGGACCTGGGGCTGCTCCCAGTCACATTTACATTTTTATACACTTTTAATCCAGAACATAACTTAGATCTGAGTGTTCACTGCCACTTGTGCCTGCCTGGCTCAGCACAGGCTGCAGGGGCTCCCCAGTGCCTCAGCCCTGCACTCCCAGGACCAGGACAAGGCCACTCTCCCTGCCCTGGAGCAACCACGGGCACTTGGGCTGGCAGAGGGTTCTAACGGGGAGCAAATGCCTCACGGCAGCCTCAGTGGAAAGGGAGATGGTGACAGCACGCAGTGCACCTTCTGGAAACCATTATCTCCTTTTAACTAGCTGCAATTATTCTAATTGGATGGAGAGAGGAGGGGGAGGTGTGGAGGTCAGCAGGAGGAGGCTGGGGGGGCTGCAGGTACTGACCCCCGGCCGTTCCTGCCTATGGGCATCTCTTGGCTGCCAAGTGATGTGAACCCTTCAGTGGGCAGTGAGCATGCAGGGCACCTCACCCTGCACTGACCACCACACCTTTCCCCATGGGGCACCCTCACCCTGCACTGACCACCACACTTGTCCCCACAGGGCAGGGAGCACCACAGGTTTTGCTGGGCAAACCCCCTCCCTGCATGCATCCTGCATCTCCCCAGCTTTTGTCCCTGGCTTCGGCAGTCAGCTCGGCCACCCAGCTCCTCTCCCGTGTTTTGTATGCCCAGCCATGCCTGCAGCCATCGGTATTAGCCTCCTCCTCAGCTGCTACAGCATGATTTTGTTTGGGTGATGGAAGCTGAATGCAGTAGTCAAGGCTGACACATAACGCTGATTGATATATTGGCGCATAAGAGTTTTTATGTTACTGGCAAGTGACTATCAGGCAGTGTGACTCGCTGCCTGCCCCTTCTCAGCTCACCAGTGAAAAAATAAAAAGTAAAGCAGCAGTGGATGTGGCAGGAATGCTAAAGGAGATGCTGCCCTGCCAGCAGGCTCTGAGAGCAGTGCACGCCCCAGCCCTAGAACCTGTGGCACAGGGTGAAGGCAGGAACCTCTGCTCACCACAGCAATGGGGAGCTCGGTTCCAAAAGGCACCTACAGGTAAAGGAGGTGTTGAAATTTGCGCTTGGGATGAGCAGGACCATAGAGGCTCAGCAGCATCCTGCCCTCTCCCTGCCTGAAGATGGCCCAGCACACCCGTGTCCCCTTGTCCTCCCTAGGAAGGACCCAGGGCACCTTCATCAGGAGCGTTCCTGGCCTCACTGTGCTGGCATCACCACTCAGCTCTGCAGCCCCAGGGAAGCTGCTGCTCTCTCCTGCACTGCCCAGCTCCCCAGCAGCACCAGCAGGGATCAACCCAGTCAGAGTCCCAGGCAGCCACTGAGGGAAGTGGACTCAAGCATGGGACTTGAGTAGTAGCTTTTATGAGCTTTACACAAAAAAAAAATATGCCTTTATAAAAGCTTAACAGCAGGTAGGCATAAGGCCATGAGAAACAGGGAGGTGGTAATGGTCTTTTGAAAGTAATTCCTTTCAACCATAAAACCTAGACTTGATGAAAATGATAAGCCATGGGATGTGGCTGCCTGATAGTGTATTAACATAAATGCTTCAAGCAGCAGCCGCTGCAGCCCCTGAGCCAGGGGGAAGGGGGAATTTGCAGCCTCGTCAACCAAGGTGGGGAGCTGCTGAATAAAGAGCCCCTTGAGGAGCAGGGCAGCGATTATGACTTGTTTAGCTGGAAATAGCCCAAAATAGCCCCACCTGCATGAGCTGCCCCTCCTGCCCTGCAGCCCAGGCAGAGGCAGGACAGGGAGGGGTGCTGGGATTGAGAACCAGACCTCGTCCCATCCCATCTCATCCAGGCAGAATACACATCACCCTGAGCTTGCGGAAGAGCAGATCTTGTTTTTGCCTCATTTACCTTCTGTGCATTTTCATTCTCCTGGTCCCTGGGAGACAAGCAGACCCCCCTGCAGACAGGGCTCTTAGGAGACTGTTTCCAAATTCAGATCACCTTTCATCAGGGAGATTTTCACCCCTTCCAGACTATGGTGTTGGCAGGCTGGGGGCAGATCTGTGCCCTGCACTGCCCACAAAGCTCCCCCTGACTGTTCCCTGGAACACAACTTCTGACAAATGAATTTCCAGGATTCCAATGTCCCCTTCCCTCACAAAACTAATATTCCAGTTCAGTGGTGTCCCCGCTAGCAGGATGCGATTTGGTTGCACAGTCTATTATGTTCCAGAACGTGAAAGGTCAGGCTTAAATGGGATTTTTCATTGTAAAAGTCACCTACATGAATGACACGCAGTACCACCACAAGGCATTTGTAAAGCAGACTCCAGGATTATGGATGCACCATTTACTTCTGTTTATCCCCCAAACAGGAAAGGAAAATATTTGCCTGTCCCAAGCCTTATGCTTAAGAAATTTCCCAGAGCACTGTGGACTTTGGTGGCAGGATGTCAAACAAACAGGAACGCAGGGAGCAATAAACACAGGGACTGAAATCTTGCCCTGAAGTTTCATTGCACCTCAGCTCCACCCCAGGGCCATGAAGATGCTCTGTGGTTGGCTCCAGGTGCTGCCTCATTGGGATGCTCCAGGTGCCAGGACCTCGTGATGTGAGTGCACAGGGATGGGACACATCAGGTCTGACCATACATGGGGAGATGCAAGAGCCAAGGTCGATGTGTACCCCAATGTGTCCCCTCACTGCCCAGCAGCACCCCAAGTCCATCCCAAACCTGCTCTCCTGGGTTTAAGCCCCATCTCTCTGCACCATCTTCCATCGTTCCCTTCACACTTCCAATTTTTACTGCCAGGATAAAAGGGTTTTGAAAGCAGACTCCTCCGAGGACTAAGGGAAAAAAAAGGATCAAGATGTGAGACTCAAGGGGAGAGGGGAAAGGTTTTGGGGACAAAAGAACAAAGGCACTTTGGCCTTTCAGGATCACGCGTCCTGCTCTGGCTCACTGCAGAAGATACAGAAGAAAGGGAGAGCCCTTTCAGCATGGAAAAGCAGAGAAAGGTTCAGCACAGAGAGCAGCAGGAGTGAGAGCAGCCCCATTATCTGACAGAAGTAGAAATAAGACTGGGGGAAAGAATGACTTAAAAATAAAAGGAACATTAAAACTGATGTTTCCCGGAGCATACGTGTGTGTGTTTCTTTCCAGGAGGAGGGCATTTGGAAGGATAAGCAGGGTTAAAGAGCCTCATTCATCTTCCCCTTACAACTGTGCTGACTCAGAACCTGGTCAAACAAGTTTAATCTTTTTAGCAACAACAAAGAGAAGTGGAAGAAGGGTGGAAAGGAGCCAGCCTGGATGGGCAAAGAGGGAGGAAAAGAAAGCACAGAAAGAAAACTTCCTTTTTACAGCTTTTGGTTATTCATTCCACGGCAGAAATCTGCCTTGATAAACTTAGGAAGAAAATCAGTTTCATCAGAGTTGTGGCTCTCTGAGTGTCCCCCTTCATGGTGCTGTCCTGCAGGATGGACAGTGGGCACTGGTGGGGACAGTGCCAGTGCTGCTGCCCTGAGCCCAGGATGTGGAATGGTGTGGGAGGGTGGCAGGGCAGTCAGAGGCTGTGAGAGGAGGAGTCCGAGGGGTCACTGGTGGGGATGGGGGTGGAGTCCCCCTGTGCCCAGGCTCACGCACTGACAGTGGCACACGGTGCCAGCCACGTGCTGGCAGCCCTGGCATCCAGCAAACCTCAGCTTCACCTCAGCCCTGAATGTGTTTGAGCTCCCTGGGCCAGAAGGATATCAGAGCAAGGCAAAGAAACTGCTCTTGCCTTTTTTTTAAGAACAGCATGAGGACACCACCATTGTGTCTTTCCTGAAATGGAGGTGTTCATTACCAGCACTGCTCTGGGAGGAAAATGGCCATCACGACAGGAGAGAGACTGCTTTAAAAAATCAAATACACCATACAAAATAATCCTACACTGCCTGGAAGATGAGGTCTTTTTCATCCTTAATTTCTGTAATTCCCAGTCATGCTGAGTATGATGCATCCTCATTTATAATGTAAGAGGTAAGGTTGGGGCAACAATTATTTTCAGGATCCTATAATCTCAACTGTAAAATTCCACCCCAGGCTGAAAATGAAAGAGCAAATCCTTCACTTTGGCATGAGCTGTGTGAGACACAAAGCAGTTCCACTGCTAGCGAGTTACGCAAATATAAATGCACATTAGATTCCCCACTTAACTTTTTTTTTCTGATCTTGAGCCAAAAATAAGATCTGAACCAAAATATGAATTTTTCATTGCATGTTTCTGATTCAAGATGTAAAAACAGACTTCCGAGGCTGTGAGCATCTACCTGTTTCCCCCAGCTCCAGAGCCCTGGAGATGTGTTTGCTGAGCACACACCCTGCAGACAGCCGCGGTGTCTGGCTGTGCTGGCTGTGCTGCAGAGCCTCTCTGGAGCTGCTCACTCCAGCCCAGCTCTGGACCCCTACCTGGCTGCACACTGCCAGCCAGCTTCAGGAATTAAACGCAAAAAAGCCTGGCCAGTGCTGCAAAACATTGCAGCCCCCCGTGGAAAGGTCTGTGCACAAACACAGATCCAGCTCGGCAGCCAGTGTGCCTGGCACCATCTGAGCCCAGCCTGGCTCTGATCTGGGTCGTGCTGAGCTCTCCCGCCCCAGCCATGCTGCCTGGGGAACACCCAGCCTTGAAAGGGAGAGTTTTTGATGGGAAAGCCCATGCTCTCCCAAGCCTGCTGCACTCCAGATCTCAGCAGGCCATCTTTGGCTGGAAAAGGGGTGCCCTGACACGAGAGTGTTCTGCAAACACAGACACCAGCCCTGCAGAGCACACCAAGAGCTGAAATGGTGAGAGACTGGGGATGGAATGAGCAGGAACCCACATGGATTAATTCCAGTGGCAAGTCTTCAGCACATGCCACCAGAAAACACCCACATGTGCAGGGACACCTGGCAGGCCATGTGGGTCCACTCCTTTGGTTTGGTTTGACCATTTTTTAAGGAAAAGCAGTGCTTCATGAATCAGTGCTCAGCAGGCTGAGCAGGGCAGGCAGTGGGAATCCAGAGTCACTGCCCTCCTGTTCCAGCACAGGGACACAGCAAAGGAGCCCAACAAGGCCGAAGGACCAAAGTTCTTCTTCTGGTCATAAAATCTGACAGTGCTACGACAGGCTGGGGAAGCATCAATTACCATTATTGTTGCTCTGGCCATTAAAAGGAGGAATGGTCCCTGCTCTGGAGAAGTCTGCCCTGATCAGATCTGGGAAAGCATCCCAGGACAGCCCTTTAGCACCTGCTTAAAATTCAGCTCATGTCAAAGTGTTTCCCTCATTTGGGCTGGCGTAAGCAAGCTTTTTAGGGATTTTTTTTTCTCTCAGCAGAGACAAACCAAAACCACACAGACAGAGCTGGGAGGAAAAGCATCAGGGGAGGCTTTTCTCTTTCAAAAGACCAAGATGCTTTGAAAGACAGCAAGACTGAATCTGCAGGAAGGCCTGTGCCATGGACAGGAGAGGACACACGGCAGATGCCACGAGGGAGAGGGAAGCCCTGAAATCCTGTGCAGCTGCAGACAGCTGTGGGTGCAGCTGTGCCTTGGGGACAGAACCTCATCCCCCACACCTGCATTCACCTTAGCTCAGGCAAGCACACCCAAAATGACCTCTGGGCAAAATCCTTTCTCATCTTCAGCTCAAGAGTATAAATGACTGATCTACACCAGCCTGGCTGATTTACCTGCACTGAGTGGTGGCAGGGGCTGAGGTGGTGAATACGAGTGGGACATGCCCCAGTGCCTGCCTACAGCACTGACTGAGGAGTGGAGACCCCATCCTTGGGCACTCTGCAGCAGCCCTGGTGATGCTCGTGGGGTGAGAGGGAAGTCAGACACCAATTTAAACCTGACTGCAGTATTTACACACATGTACATGAGGCTGAGAGATGACAGAGTTATATAATTCGCTTGGTACAGATTTGCTGCTCAATTTTGCAAAATGTAGCGTGTGATGCAGATTGCTATGAGTGTTTGTTTTTAAATACCAGATTAAATGGGCACATAAAATTACCGTAGCCTTGAGCTGATCCATTGCTCTATGACATTTAACGTTGGGTTGCATCAGTCATGCCATGTTGCATTGCACCACATAATGTAATGTGACATGACTGATGAATCCAGACCTCCTGCTCCATCACCAGGGAAGGCTCACCAGCCTGAGAGCCATCGCTGGGACCGATGGCGCAGCTGGTGCTGCCACACTGCTGCTCCTCCGTGGGCTCCCCATCCAGAGCCCCCCAGGTTGTGCAGACACACGGGAGGGATAAGCAGGGGCCTAAACGTGCCACAATGGGCTTTTCTCTGGTTTTAACTCCTTCTCTGGGCTCTGGAGTTGCTCCACAATGTGCTCATCTGGTGCTCAGCACCCTCAGCCCTGGCGGGGCCCCCAGGAACCCTCAGCACAGGAGGGGCTGAGCTGCCTCAGGGCTGGCAGAGGGCTGCACGCCCTACATGGGCTGAGGAGATGGGGATGGAAATCCACACTAAGCTGCAGGGAAGCAAAATGGATTGGAGAGAGCATTAGCTAAATCCCTCAGTGAAAGGAGCAAGGGGGCTTGCTGTGCCACCGATGCTGCCTTTGAAGCACAGCAGATAAGGCTTCTCCTCAGGCTGAGAGGGAAGGGACTGCCCAAGGACCTTGTGCCAACTGGACAGAGGTGGAGGAGAGAGGACAGGTGCTCAAGAGGCAGCTAGAGCTGCCAAAGGGTGCCCTGCACCTCCTGTCTGTCCTAAACATGCTCTGAGAGGGAGGCGAAGAAAATCACCGGGATCTTTGCCAAACCCATGGAGAGATGAGGGACCACTTTACAGCACCCAGCCCACCTCCACAGACCCAGCTGTGCTGCAATGATGCAACTTATCACTCTTCATGAGATGGAAATACCTCGCCTACACCCTGGAGGCCTCTCCTTCACCTCCCTCTGTGGCTGCAGCCTCGCCTGGGATGCTCAGCCCCCACAGCTTCCTTCTGCATCCCACCTGCCTCATGCTCCTTCTGGGCACAGCCTGGAAATCAGATCAAGGAAATGATCTGGGCTAAAAATAACTTAGATATAATCCTTTAAACTGCCAGAGAGGCAATCAAAATTATGATATTTAGGGATTTGCATGCAGTAGCTAAACGAAGATTATCGTATTTAAATTAGCAGGGGAAGGAAGGTCCATCCAGAAGGGATAAGGCTGTGGAAGCCCCACTCTCGACCACCCCCTGCCAAGAGCAGCCCCTTCCCAGCAGAGCCAGACCCCAGGCAGTGCCCAGACTCACTGCCCCATCGCACCCAGCACAGAGACAGTTAATTGGAGAGAAATGGGAGCGGGTGAAGGAAGCCAAATTGGCGTTTAGTTCTTGGAACAAACACTCTCCCTGACAGAGATTGCACGACTCCTTCCAGAGAGCGGCCAGGCACATTCCCTCAGACAGTGCTAAATAAGCACGATTTATTCAGCTGCTACCACTCACATGATTTTTTTACAAATTATTGTCCCCTGCATGTGCCACTCTGCCTGGACACATGGCAGCAAGGACACGGCTGGGGCAGAGTCAGCCTGGTTCTGACCAGCACACCCACAGCAGCACTCAGTGATCAGCCCAAACACATGGTGGGAAGGTAATGGGCATCTCACTGTACTCACTTGCTGGTCCTCACCCAGTGTGTAAAGTCTCCTGCAATGCACAGAATTAGGTACCAAAACGTGTGGGGTTTAGGAGCCTCAGCCCTGCTCCAGGGATGTGGGCTGGGATACAGGAGCACATCCTCTGCTACGTGTGTGCACCCCAAACCACAGCAGAAATGATCCAGGGAACATCAAATACTGAACTAGGAAACTTCCCCAGTCCCAGCATGGGGTTAAGCTTTGAAATATCTCACCACAGGATTTTACAGATGATTAAAATTTACTTGAGTTCAAGAAAAGAGAGGAAATGAGTAGGAGAAAATTCCCTCGTGGGCTGAAGCATCCCAACCCAACCCATCCCAACCCTTTCCAGCTCCTCCAGCCCACGGCAGTGCTGGGAGTGGTGAGAGCCCTGGGAGAGGCCGCGGGGCAATTCTGCCTCTTCCTACGCTCTTCTCAGGGCTGTGGCCAGAGCCCCTCCCAGGCTGGTTGGCCCTTTGCTGTGACCTGTTATGACTGCTCTTAAGTCCTTAAAACAGCTTCGTTTAAATGTCAGTGAAAGATCACGGGCAAGAGCACATCCACAGCCCGTATCAGGGCTCTGCTGACAGCAGGTAATTTGTTATGTTGCCGTAGCACGATCCTATCTCCGGCCAGCGCTCCCATGCTAACATCAGTTCTGAAAATGGAGTATGGGCAGTCCAGACAGCAAAGGCTTTGGAAAACTTTGCCCAGGATAGAGGCACTGCCATCAAATCCTCTGAGACATAAAATTCCTCCTGTCCCTTTGTTCTCAGCAAAGATGGGGTTAAACATCCCTCTGTGATCCCATATGGACTGGTGTGGAGGGGCTGGAAATAGGTGATCTTTAAGGTCCCTTCCAACTCAAACCATTCTCATATTGAATCCTCTTCCAAGAAGACTTTCAGGTCTCCCAGTGCAGGTGAGTGCTGAGGGCTGGGGAAGCACAGGGCACAGACAGCCTGTTCGACAGGGCTGGGCTGCCCATGGGCACGGCCACAGCCCAGCTCATGGGCCCAGCTCTTTCCTGGGATTCTCTGGAAATAAAATCTATTTCTAAGATCTCAAACCAATGAATTTTCCCAGGGGATCTTTACAAAGTGATTTAGCTGAAGCCTCTTGGTAATTGTGACAGATTGGGACAATCGTCCCAGCTGCAGAGAGGGCAGCAGCAGGGAGAGGGGATGGGCATGGACAGCGGCTCAAGCCCCTGGAACTGATTTTATTTACACCAGGGACATCCATCAGGGCACAGCAGCCTGAGAGGCACAGTCCATCTTCAGCTCAAGGGGGAGCAGTGGTGGAAGGCACAGCCCTGGGAATGAGGCTGTGCCAAGGGCTGTGCAGAGCCAGGCTGAGGATGGCAGCCTTCCCTGGGGACAGTCTGCAGGTCTGAAATGGCAAAGGCACTGCTCACCCCCAAAGACTGCAGTGATTTAAAAGCCTCCCAAATCCAATCCTTTAAGGAACAAGATAGAAAACTATAGCAGTACCAGGAACAATAAGTGGCTAACATCCCAGCTCCTGAGAGTCAGCAAAAGGGAACAGCAAGGAAGCTGCTGTGGCACAATCTGCTGTAAGGTTTGATGCTAAAAGAGAAAGAATTAAATGTATAATTTTACACAGCACTTTAAAAAAATCTATTTTCATTTTCAGAGATTGGATTTCCTTCTTGTCTCTCTCCCAGGTAATTTTCTCTCTACTCGGCCTTGTGCTGGTGATTTCTCACCATGCTTCCAGCAAGTGTGAATGGTGAGTTGCTTTGCAAACTCTGTTCCCTCTAGACTCAGATTATTATTCGCTATTGATTCATTGCATCCATCCACGAAGATGCGGATTGCAAAATATCCAGGAGCAGTACAAGAAAAGCAATACAAAATACCATTAAAAATGTAAAGAGCCAGCCACCCAGACAGAGACGTGGGGTGTGAGCAATGGCAGCATCAGCAGGATGTGGCACTGGCTCCCAGCTCCCCTTCAACAAACCCAAGGGAATCTGAGGCAGACAAAGAAAAGACTGATGTCAAATCCTGACTTCGCCCACAAAAGCATTCCAGGGGAGTGAGGGTAGCAGCCCTGGTCAATGGTGGCAGCAGCAGCTCCAAGTTCTCCCCAGTGCACCAACAAAATGAACAAATGATGGTGTGCCTCAGAGCAGCAGGGAGAGACCCCAAATTTCCTAAAGCCAGGTATCCCACTCTGCCTTCTAATGATCTAGAGCAGAATAACTTCCACCCTATACAGTCCCGCATTCAACAACTGCCCCAAACCATGGATGATGTGAGTTCCCCATGAGAGACCACACTGAAGGACCTGGCTGTGAGAGGATTCTCCAAACCAGACTTGCTGAAAATGCAGGCAGAATCCCACTGATCCCTCTGCCGTGTCTTTGGGGAGGTGAGGGAGCCTGGCTTTGCCCTGGGCAGGGCTCAGGCATGGGAACCAACCACAACATCCTCTCTCTGGGCAGCAGGAGGCTTTTCCCCACTGCCCTCGCTGTCCTGGTTGCAATCCAAATTTAAAGCAATTTAAAGCTCCTCTTTGCAGACTCCCCTCTGCATGAGCAGCACTTCACAGCGATGTTCTAAGGGCACCAAAATTTCCCCATCTCCTTTCCCCTGTGAACCCTTCAGGATTTGCATCACATGGAAGAGAAAAGAAGAGGAAAAATATATGGCTCACTGCATACTCCAAGCAGAAAAACCTACCTACACAGAGCACACAAATCATCTAATTCAGGGCTTTGTTTGCTGGAGTTTAATATTCATAATGCACCTATTTTTATTTTAGTGCTACCCATGAATGTAAGTGAATAATTGCAGCTGATTAAAGACAAAAAAGAAAGGAAATGTTAACAGTGAGACAAACAAACACTGACTGTGTGGTAAATAGAAACACTCAAGGATTTAATTCCCTGGGTAAGAGGTGGGAGGGGGCAGTGAGAGCAGAGAGCTCCTGCCATGGAATCCCTCAGAACTGATTGCAGCTTGTGTTCCTGCTTGTACCTTTCTGCAAATAATTTACAGTGCTAATGTAGTTTTTGCTGTCCAAATGGTCCCAGCCCCAGTGCAATACTGGAAGTTTGTCTTTCCCTATCAAACACAAGACAGAATTTGTGCGTTCCCTCCTACTGGTGGTTCATGTACAGCTAAACTGGGCAGGCTGGGACCACTTGAGCTGGGCAAAGGGAGAGCAGCATCCTGGGGATAGGAGCACTGGGAAAAAAGTCCCTCTCCCTCCACCTTTCCATGCAGCTGTCCCTGATCCTCACACCTGGCACGGGGAGGTGCCACCAGCACTGGGAGATGCTCTGTGCCACCCTGGCCCTGCGTGAGGAGCACCCATGAGTCCCTCTTCTCTACAGCACCAAAATGAAGGTCTCTTCATCAAGCAGCAATCTTGAAAAAATACAATTAGTTTTCTGACTTCTGGTCAGATTTTCCACCAAATTTAACACCTTACATGTTGTGCTCAAAAACAGAGGCTCTAAGAGCATAAGGTATGTATTGTTAGGGTTTATTTTATTATACAATATTACAGCCATTCAAGATAGATTGCATCCCCTGGCAGTTTCAGAAAAGTTTTTTCCTTGTATTCATTAGAAGGAAAATAAAGTGCTTGCAAAAACTGGGAAATCCCCAATTTCAGTTAAATTGAGTGCATTTCAGGGACTTCACCTTCAAGAAGGCAGCAAGATAATTTACATTCTGACCTAGATTTCTAACCCAAATGTATTTGCCTGAATGGGAAATGACATTTCATTTGCTCAAGGGTTCTATTTATTTAATTAATTATCAAAGAAAGGGGATGGAGGGAAAGGCTTTCCTTCTCAGATTTCTACCAAAGTGTTGGGCAGAGATGACAATACTCTGGTCACACATAAGTGGGGGAAGAGCGGTCCCTGTGAGGTTACTGTGCTCACACATCTCTGTGGGATACCCAAGTCCAAAATCTGTGCTGAAGCTCAAGTTCTAGGGTCAGCCAGTACTTCTGCCCTCAGCCCATGGACACCCTGTGCTCTGGTCCACGTGGCAGCAACAGCTCAGAGGACAATGGCAAAGCCCAGAGATGTTTGGGGTCATGCAAGACACTTCACAAAGGTTTCCAGAAAGCTGGAGCCCCAAACAATGTGAAATCAAGGGGTTTGCATGTAGGAAAAACATGGTCTCCATCTAGGAAAAATACTATCCCCATCTATGGGAGAGTCCATGAAACAGCTCGGAAGGACCTTCAAGCTCTGAGCAGTTTGCCTTCACAGCCTGGAGACTTCTGGATTTCTTTCAGCGCTGAGAAGGGCCCATAGGTGCTGTTTTGCAGGATGGAAGAGAACAGCAACCCGCAACAGGACAGGCAGAGAGGGGAGCCCTGGTGACCCCAAGCCTCCTGCGGGCACCTCCCTGTCTCCTCCCGAATCCTTGCCTCCATATTCCTCTAACTCACAGCATTGTTGCTGCATTTATAAATACCCAATCTCAGCCAGAGCAGCTCTGCACAGTCCATGGCTCCCAGTTTCTCATGGTAATCTCCCCCTGCATCTCTTCTCCCTCTGCACATTTCTGTTGGAGTCACACTGAGTCAGACGATTCCCTGCTCCAGGAGGAATGAGGGCAGCAGCAGATCTGAGTCAGACAGCCGCAGGACCCTCCAGCAAGGTTCTTTGAAGCTTCTCACCTAACAGACTCTGCAAAAGGCACGTAAAGAGGGAGACGGAGCCTTAATATTGCACCACAGAGCTAATCACCGCAAGAGAAAAGCCTTTGTGCACCGTGAAGTGCAGGTCAAAGCAGCTCAGCTCGAGTGCCGTCAACAGCTCCTTGTTGTGGCACAAACAGATGCTCATCACAGCCTGACAGATGAATGGAAAAAGCAGGAGAAATTGACATCATCACAAAGCAGCACCCTTAAATATGAGTGTGCTAAGATAAAACTTGCCCCTGCTCTCCACCTGCGTACTGGCAGGTCCCTGGAACAGGTATACCCGTACATGACAAAAACCAAGTTATTAGCTCTGCATTTGCCGGCAGCCAATGCCTGACCTGCGGAATTCATCTGGCTAAGAGGTTTATTTTCCTCTACTTCACTCCTGACAGTGTCATCTTTCAGCAGGCACACGTTTCTCCACCCTCCAAGCAGCTTAGCACGGTCCCGCTGCGAACAGGAGCCGCTCGGGAAGATTTCCCAGTGAAATGCCTGAATTGCACCTTATCTCCTCTCGCTGAGGACGTGCTCCTCAGGCTGCGTATGCAGCCTCCAACACAATTTAAGAGCCATTGGGAGATAAAATCTCCTTTCTGGCCACCAGGGGTGACTCTGAGGAGCCCGTGCCTTCTGGTTTTCCCGATGAGCATCTGCCCTTCGGGGTTAGCCCCGTCCTTGCAGCCTGGAGGTGGCCCCGGCTCTCATGGCTGAGGCTGTCCTTGTCCCAGTGCCTGCATCCCGGAGCATCCCCGTCCCTTGCCACTGGCCCCACAAGGTGCTGTGTTCTGAGCACCCAGTCCTTCGCATCGAGCCATCGCTACCCGGCTCCGACTGAGGACACGCGGAGTTCGGCCCCTGCCTGGGACTCATCTGGGCAGAGGGGGGACAATGAGAGCGGGGAGTGTTTGTGCTCCGCCGAGCTCCCATTGTTCCCGGCTCTTTGTCTTCCTGCCCGATGCTCACTGGCCACCTGCCTTCCTCCCCGGCCTTTTGGAGAGGATTCTTTGCTTCCCTTTGTTGCTGTCCCTGCCCCGCTGCCCGCGCCGCGGCGAGCCCAGAGCTGACCTCTGAGAGGAGGCACAAAGCGATAGGGACAGAGCCCAGCCAGGACAGGGACACAGCCCGGGACGGCACGGGGCAGGGCCGGGCAAGAGGGAAAGAGTGGATCTCCCACGATAAAGACAAATAAAACAAACAGAGCAGAAGGAAAGTGTGAAAATGAGCCCGACGTTCATTATGGGAAATATTCATACAATGGAGGCTCCTCGTGAATTATCCGGGAGCTGCTGGATAAGAAGGGCAGTGAGCCTGGCAAGTGTTTCCTGCTGCGTGCCCAGGCTCCAGGAGCAGCCGGCCCGCGGGTGTGGCCGTGCCCACGCCCTCCCGGGGGGTGCAAGAGCCCCGATCTACATAGCAAAGGCTCCATCTGGGAGATGGCTCCCTCCTGGCTGGGTGATACAGACGTTCTACATCGGGGCTCAGGGCATCCCTCAGCCTCAGCCAGCCCAGATCTGGAGCTGCTGTAGGTGTGACGGACAGCACTGGCTGTCAGGGGATGCAGGTTCTGCATCGCTCTCGCACTGTCTGCAGCCGTGAGTGTCTGCACAAAACCCAGTGCCACCTCTTTCTGCCCTAATGGTGGCTCCACAAGGACTCCAGCCCCGCTGCTGGCAAGGATAATCCTTCTGCTGCGAGTGCCTCGTGCCCAGCAGGACCCTGCAGAGCTGGCTCCAGCTGCCCAGCATCCACCCTGCTCTCTGGCTGGAGTCCGTCTTCCCCAGAGCATGGAGCAGCCCCAGCCTGCATCACCTTCCCAAGCTCTGCTGCAAAGGAGGGGAAGCAGCACCTTGGGCACCACCGAGGACTCAGCTGGCACCAGCCGTGAGGAGCAGAGCTGAGGGTTTGCAGCACAGGTCTGTTCTCACACCTCCACTCCATCCTGGGAGACAGAGTGACTCTGCTCTGCACAAGCCACATGCTCCTGCACTGCTCTGTGTTAAGGACAGCAGGCAAGTGTTTCCATGGGCATAGACCTAGCACACAAAAATAGATAATTCTGTGTTCAAGCCTGCAGACTGTGAATGTCGTTAAGGGAATAAATTGCCCCCAAGCTACCCTGTGCCCTCCTGGCCCCAGCCCACCAAGGTGTCTGTGGGAATGCTTGCAGGTCACCTCCTGCCTCACCTGATGCATCCCAAAATACCAACCTCCTCCAGCGAAAATCGCAGAGCTGAATTAACTATGGTAATCAGCTCCACGCACCCCTCCTCCTGTCGCCTGCAGAGCCGGGCTCCACGCCGAGATAGCCCTGCAAGGACCTGCCCAGCTGTGCCCGGCCCTGCAGCACCACCCTGACCCTCCCAGCCCCGGCTGCCCCGCACCCCGTGAGGAGACGCCGTCCTGCTGCGGGAGATAACTGCTCTGGGAAGCTGCTTTACACCACAGGAAGCACTCGCATACACAAAGGCTTACAAAAAGCTGGCGTAAAGAAGCTCCTTACTGCCGTAACTCCAACCTAGTAGGAGTATAACGTGTACCCTGACATACATCTGCTAAGACCTGGCAGTGCAACGTTTATTTTTTCCCTAAGTTATTTTTTACCTCCCTCTGGTCCTTGATTTACCCTGTATGGGAGGATTTATATATTCCAAAGAGCCTACAAAACGCTTTGTGGAAGAGCGCAAAAGCAGGGCACTGATATTTGCTGCTGCTGTGGGCTGGAGATGCTGGCCAGGGGAGCAGGAAGGGAGTGGGAGAGAAGCCCAAGGGACTGCTGAGGTGACCACACAAGCAGCTCCATCCCAGTTCCCCTCCCACCTTTCCAGTGCCGGTAGTGGTCTGAGGGCAGGACAGACTGGGGGGTGTCTGGGAAAAGCATCACCTTGGCTGGCCAGGCCTGCAGCTGTGACTTGCCCAGCACGGGATCACCCCCCTGTTTGCTCCCCGCAGCCCAGGGACCTGGCAGGGACATGCAGCTCATCCCTGGCCTTGGCTGTGATGGGAACCAGCGGCCTTGGCCAGCACAGAGGCTTCCCAGGGATGGAAGGACAGCAGGGCCAGGCGCCCTCGAGGATTTTGGCGCTGCTCCCCAGCACCACTCGCAGGGACACAGCTGCGGCAGTGGGAATGTGCCGGCAGAAATCCCCCGTGTCAGCAAGGATGCGGGAAGGGGAGTGCAGGGGGAGCCTGTCCCCCAGCCCAAACACTGCCCAATTAGCACATCCTCGCTCTCATTCCCACACTGTTGGCACATTCTCCCCGGCCCTTGGGGAAGCAGCAGGCAGCACGGGTGCTGCTCTCACCGTGCTCAAACCAGGGAGCCGCTGCACAAAGAAAGGCGAGTGAAACCCAAACACCGTTTTGCCGAGATGCTTGACGCTGGGTGATCAAAGCCTTGCTGAGAGGAGCGGCTCCCCATGAACTTGGGGGGAAGCATTAAGCCCAATTTCCTCAGGAAATGAGGCTGGTTGAGTCACAACTATTAGTCACAGTTGCCTAATGAATTCTGCACCCCTTGGCCAAGTTCTAACAAAAGCTGTCTGGAAGGGGAGTCCGAGAGGTGTCACGTTCTGAGGGGCTTTGCAGAGCCCATCCAAAGGGGGATGAATGCAGGAACCACCTCCCAGCCTGAGCACTCCCGGGACTCAGCTCCACGCTGACCTACATCAGGAGCCCCGAAGGGAGGCTCATCCAGCTGAAACACCACAGCCTCATTTCCCTCTGTGGAGCATCCCTGAGGAGCAGGGACACCGGGATGAGCCGTGTCTCGCCGGAGGGACAGCCAGCAGGAGCAGCCTGGCGAGGAGTTTGCTCCACTCCAGCCCACAGTTTGCTTGATTTATGTCTAAAACACAGACAATTAAATTACATGGGAGCTGATGCCGCTAAATGCATAAGGGCTCTGAAATGCCAGGCCTCATCGGGTTGCCATGTAAATCACCGTGGTTAGGCTGGTAACTGAGAGCACAGAGAGCAGGGGCTGAGCATGCATCACCCAAAACTCCTCACCAGCAGCAGAGCCAGGGGCATCTCAGGAGAATGTGCAGGGATGAAGGGCCATGACAGATGGGCTGGCATGGGGGCCTTGACCTGTCAGCGGGGTTTTGTTTCGGGCATTACACCCCAGATCAGAGCCACATGGAAGGGAGAGCCAGGCTCCAGCAATTTACACACCCAGCAATTCAGGTTCCAGTGAACTAAAATCAATACAAATAAAGGAATAATAAGAAGAGACACTGCAAGGATGGATGGGAAAGAAATAGCCAACTGCTCTGCTAGAGAAAAAGCACAAACCCTGCTGAGCTCCAGGCAGTTCCATGGAGGTTGAGGGTGTTGTGGGGCAGGTTTGGGGTGCTGTCCCACTCTACAACTCACCCTGCCCTGGCCCAGCACTGGTGCTGAGCTGGTGGATTGCTGAGCTGAGTCAAGCAGCTGAACCAGCAAAAAAACCCAAACCTACAAAATCCAGCCCCATGGGATGACAGAGCTGGGCTGCTCCAGAGGCAGAGCCCCATCCCTGCATGGAGCAGTGCAGCTGGTTCAGCACAGGGCTGGGAAGGGATGGAGCAGAGCTCTGTCCCCATTGCCATCCACGTCAGGGTCCTCTGCAGATCACAATCCAAGCCACACCAGAATTTTCTCCTGCAGAAAATTTTTGCTCCTCTCCAGGATGCAGCCCAGCCTAGGAAGCACCTACAGATGTGGCAGTGGCCTGGATGCTGCCTCAGACACAGCCCAGAAGACAAAAAAATTGACGATATTTTTTTCAGTGCCCTTTCCTAACAACTCCAAGCATTGGACTTTTGCTGCTCATTAATTAACTCGTTGTTAATTAACGAGCAGCATTCCTGGCATCTGTCATTGAGGAGGAGCTGAGTGCAGTGGTGGGGAAGGCCTGGGAGAATGGGATAGGGGGAAGGCATGGGAGAGCAGAGGAGGGGGGAAGGCATGGGAGAGCAGGGGAGCAGCTCCTCTCAGCAGATTTTCACAGCAGGAGTGACGGAAGGCACGGAGCTTTGGGGATTTCTCTGGAAACATTAGTGCTGCCAAAGGTCACCCATTTCTGTGAGAGCTCCGCAATTCAAACAAGCAGCCCTTGCAAGCCAATTAGCAGCAAATGTGACAGATCTGGATTTTATTTATGTAGCATCTAGCAAACAAAAGCCGATTTCAGCCCCATCTAACAGGGACACAGAGCCTGGCAGGGCCACGTGCTGGGTCACCTTGGCTTGCTCCGTGCACTCAGCGTGTCCCCGTGGGTGTCAAGTCTTCCACAGCACCACAGGCTGTGGCAAAAAGAACACCTCACAAATTACCACTAGTGCCACAATGAGTAAATTTAAACTGAAAAAAAAGGAAACCCTTTTCTACACAGAGCACAATTACATGGTACAGTTTATTACCACCAGATGTTGCGGTAGCCAAGGGCACAAGCTGCTTCAAAAGAGACAACACATACAAACAGGGGAGTGGATCAGCTGGCTAGCAGGCCTGGCTGCCATCCCTGGCTTGGGACATCCCATGCCTCTCCCTGCTGGAAGCCAGCAGGCTCTGCTGGAGGAAAGCGCAGACCCTGTTTCCAGGCTCTTCTCCCAGAGTCTGCTACTGGCTGAGCACAGAGCTGAGTCCTGGGCTGGGCTGGCAGCCTCTGCTCTGCTCAGGGGTGGCAAGGTGCTAAAGAGCAAACCTGGAGCCAGTAGCACCCTGGCAGGAGCTGGGAAGGGCTCCAGCTGTGCTCTTCAGGGCAGGTGTTTGAGGGAAGGTTTAGATCCAGGCCTCAACAGAGCCCTCCAGGTCAGAGGGAAGCCACCTGCAGAGCTTTTTGTTTTGTTTGAAATCAGTACACTGCACCACAGGTCAGCCCCTCTTCACAGGCTCGTCAGGGGCACTGCAGCATTTCAGAGCCGTGGCTGGACCTGCCCCCAGCAAACAGAGCAGGAGCCCATCCATCCCCAGCAGGGAAAGCTGGCAGGCCATGGGGGTCACACCAATGCCTCACCCCAAACCCCTCCACACCTGAGGACAAGGAGAACTACTCCATCCCCTTTGTCACCACTTAAATCCAACGTGCTGCTGCTCTGTCCACACAGAGTGGTTTTCAGTAACAAAAGCGCATGGTGCTGCTGGATTAATCACTGCCACTCACTGGCGAGGTTCACACGCACATCAGCCCAGCAGGAGTAGTACCGAGCTTTGTCATTGCAAAGTACTTTTCAAATATACATATAACAAACCTAACATCAAAGATCCTGAAAGAGAAACTTCTTTCAGATGATATCCCAGGCTCAGCGTCTACAGAACACAAACAGAAGGGATGAATGATGCTGGAAACAACAAAGAGAAGTAAATTGTCTCCTCTGGATGAACTCAAGCTTAAAATCTAAAAAAGGAACTTGTCTTGCTTTTGTCTCTGCTGAAAATCCACCTCCTGCCTGGACAATGCACAGCGATTCAGGAGGCAAGAGGCAGCCAGAGAGCTGGGCTGGAGCCTGGACAAGCTCTGTTTACAACCCCAGAGCTCACCAGGGGAACAACTGAACCTGAGCATTTGTTTGGTTGGCCTATTCAGATCTCCATCGTATTAATGTAATATGTTAATTAACAGCAACATATCACCCTCTGAGCAGCCTTTTATTCAGTGATAACAACAGTTGACCAATGCCCCTCTGCACCTGCAGAGTCAAGTTACACGAGGGTCTTGTCCATCCCTTTGAGATGATTAAACAGAGGAAGAGGGAATGGTTTACCCAGAAAAATACCTGGAGCCAACCAGAGCAGCTTCCAGCCCTCATGCTGCAGCCCCTAAAGGTGGCAAGAGTGGCCCAGCAGCAGGGACCAGGTCCCCAGGGCAGCAGAAGAACGGGCACCACCCACCTCTGAAAGGCAGCAGAAAGGGAAACACAGGGCAACACCCAACTGCCATGTGTCACTTAAGGAGAGGCATCCCCAGCCATTCCATAAATTGCTGATTCGCCATTTAACAAGTTAGCATTAATATTTATTGCAGCATGTTCACAATTGTAAAGATCTTCATTTAAAATGTTTTGTGCCTCACACCCTGTCAGCGGGGAAAGCACTATGAGGCAGAGAGCAGGCTTGCAGGCTCTAATGCAAAGTGATGGCTCCAGCTTCAGAAGGGAAGCCTATTTCCAGCAGGAACATCTGCTCTCGGCATGGAAAATGGGTACCTACTCGAGGAGGCTGGGAGCAGATGGAACAGGAAAGTTTCTCCTCCTCTTGTCACAGACCCACAGCAAGCCAGGTTCACCACCCATCCATCCCTGTGCTTCCCTCTCCTCTTTCTCCAAAGCAGTCACGGAGCAGGGGGTGGCAAAAGCACTTTAATTTCTCACCGCAGCAAGGCTATCCCAGTTTAAACCCAGCACCAGCAGCCACGCTGCTGCTGGCAAGGCAGCTCCCCATCTCTCCCGTGCCTGCAGAGCCACAGTCAGTCTGGGGAGGAGGAGAGATTGGCACTCCGACCTCGGGGAAGGTGAGAACTGTCGGCGTATCAGGAGGAGGGAGAAGGAGAGGCTGAGCTGAACCAGGCAAGGGAAAGGTGAGAGGACTGTGTAGTAAAATAAAGATTAAGGTGGAAAAGTGAGAAGAACTTAATGCTAAGATCTGTTAAACCTCCCTCTTGCAAAGTCTTATTCAGGTGCTTAACTTTGCAGGCTGCAAGTAATCCAATTTAAGTCTCGGCAGGATTTAACAACTTTAATTCAGGGGAATTAATGGCAGTGCGCAAAGTTAAGCGCACGCTTACTGGGTAAAACAGTGTGAAAAAGGCTCCTTAGGAGAGAAAGCTTCGTGACTTGGAACTTTTAGAAGTGGAAAAAAACACCATCAAATATATCGAGAAATAATCTTGTGCTGGGTTGGAAGAAGCGTTTGATGTGACCTAAAAGTCTCTTCCATCTCCAACTTCTATTAGTCTGTGACAAGCCTTAAAAGGTCAGCCAGTCCACCCCTTTGCTAATGCAGGATTATTCCCCTCAGCACAGTGCCTGTTACTTTGCCCAGTCCAGTTTTAAATGAAAAGCCTTGCAAAACTTCCTCTTCCCCAGGACCATTATCCTCCCAATTCTAATGTGTTTCTTTTTGTCAATAGTTCTGTCAGTATAATGAAATCCTCACTGTGCTAAATTGCTAAAAAAGATCTAAAAGTCGAATCTTCTTCTAATATGACATGAAAGTGCTAGTATAAAAATAGGATTGTATTAGCGATTCTCCACTGTATTGTATTAACATCCTATTTCACTTAAGGGAGGCAGGACTGAATTATCTGCGGATTCCTCCAGCCACTACTCTTACAGAGCTGTGTATTTGGGGTTCAGAGCTGCATGACTTCCCATTAAAGCAATACAATAAAATCCTCTGCGGCATGCAAAATGCTGAGGCAAGCGTTTGGGGTACATGCCAAGCACGGAGCCCAACCCTGGCATTCCTTGCACCCAAGCAAAGCCCACAGGCTCTGCCAAGCAGGGATGTGGAAAGCGGTGTGGGAAAGCAGGTGGACAAAACAGGAGGACAGACAAAAGTCTAAGAAAATGCTAGAGTGAAAATATCCATTGTGGAAGCATGGGGTAGTGGCTCACAGGTCAGAGCTCCAGCCCAGCCCAGGAGAGAGAAGGGAAGAGCTGGTGGCAGAGCTGTGCATCCTCAGTACAGTAAAACGGGGCATCTGTAGCCAATTTAGACAGAATGCCAAGAAATTCAGTTGCCAGGAAAGGGACTGATGCTCACAGCACTCTCCAAGGAACAAAGCTCCCGGCATCCTTCAGGAGGGCTGGGGAGCAGCACAGAGGCAGTGCCTGAGCAGGCAGAAATCAGAGGTGACACCCAGAGCTCTCTCAGCACCATCAGCACAGCCCTGACCTGGCTCAGCACAGGTCTGTGCACAACCTTCCCCTGCTGCTCAGTGACAGCCACAGACAGGTCCTTCCCCCCACTGGAGCTCTCTCAGCACCATCAGCACAGCCCTGACCTGGCTCAGCACAGGTCTGTGCACAACCTTCCCCTGCTGCTCAGTGACAGCCACAGACAGGTCCTTCCCCACTGCACTGGGCTCTGAACAGGCTTTCAAGTGAGAAACTTCACAGATCCTGTTCCTATCAAGATCCAACAGAGGTTAATACAGATTTTTGCATTACCTTGCAATAAAACTCAACACTAGCACAGCCCCATTTTCCTGAAAACCAAGTCTGAATACTCTGAAGGCCCCTGAGCTTCAGTGAAGCTGCGGAGAACATCCCATTTACCAGGAATTGGGGGGAGGGGGGGCAGAAATTGTTTCATCTTTTTCAGCCCAGTTCTAGTCGCTAGTCCCAGCATGTTCTGCAGCCGTATCCTCCCTGGGATTTACTGGTGCTTATTTTCCCAACACATGCTCCTTCATTGCTATTCTTTTTCTTCTTTTCCTTTTCTTTTTCCTCCTGGGTTTTTTTTTTGTTTTGTTTTGGCTTTTTGGGGTTTTTTTGTTAACTGCATAGCAGAAAGCTATTGAGCAGAAAGCCAGTGGGAAGCCACAGCTATTGTATCTCTGGTTTAGTTCCTTATCTGCTGAGGGGTCCTTTTGTGATTGTGTTGTGGAAGGACACAGAGACAGCGCCTTTAATCACCAGCACAGCATCTCTGGAATGAAAGGAGAGGCAGCAGGGATGCAGATGTGACGTTAAAGTATAAAAATCCACCATATGGTAAAGATTGCTTCAGCTACAATCTGGTCAAGATGTCGACACTTTGGTTATGAAAAGCAATATGTATCTCTCTCCTGGTGGTTTCTGTTCAAATTAAATGTTTTGTATCAGGCAGAGAACTAATAAAGAGCCAGGTTTTCCCTCGACAGAGGACTAGTAACAAATATGGAGTAATGTGAAAGCTGACTTGAAAATTACTATTCCCAAAGATGCAATAAACGTAGAGATAAGATTTGCTTAGAGGACTCGAATGAGATAAATGCTAAAGGTGCTGCTGGTGGGAAGAGAGTCCAAGGGGAACGAGCAAATGTGAAAAAGGAGCATTTAAAAAACACAATCTGACCCGTCAATGTTTCTGTTAACACCGAATACCTCCCGGACACCGGGCACTGTCTCAACCTCCTGCAAACCCTCCTCCTTCCACAGCTCAGCACA
Source organism: Eopsaltria australis (assembly GCA_034509425.1). Classification (NCBI taxonomy): domain Eukaryota; kingdom Metazoa; phylum Chordata; class Aves; order Passeriformes; family Petroicidae; genus Eopsaltria; species Eopsaltria australis. Next base: position 1,860,800 of record JAVTVJ010000458.1, read on the forward strand.
AGCAAAGGACCAGGAATAAAAGGATATCCGGGTGCCAACCACGGGGCGTTCAAGCAAAACGCAGCTCCTGCCTCCGTCAGGGCTCTCGGAAGGAATGCAATGCCCCGACACGTGTGGGGATGTGTAGGGAGGCCAGGGAGCAGCTCTGTGGGCAGCAGGCAGGGCTCGGGCACAGACCCCGTGCCCAGGGAGGTGCAGGGACCGGGGGTGAGGTGGAAATGAGAAACCGAGGTGCAAGACCAGCGCTAAACCGTCCGAGGCTGCTCCTCCGACTAACCGCATTCTGGAGGCACAGCGATTCCAGTCTGGCTCGGGCTAAAATAAACTTGGCACATCAAATATTTAAGAGCCCGAAATCTCTTCCCGAGGCGGTGGCCCAGGGCTGCGAGCCCCGTGCGGGCAGGCTCCGGTCCCGGCTGCGCCCGCCGCTCCGCTGCTCTCCTCTCCCGGCATCTGCAGCGCTTAATGCGAGTTAACAGCAGCGCCAATGACTTATTTAAGAGCAGATCAAGAAATATCCCAGCTCTCTTCGGAGACTTCAAAAGCAGCTGAACACTACCAGTATCCTCCGATAAAGACACAGCTCTGCTGTACCATCTGCCTCGGGGGAGCTTCCCTCCGCCGGCAGCGGGGAGGGGAGACGGGGCTGCCGTGGGGGCATCTCTGCAGAGGGGGGACCCTGCCACCATCCAGCCCGGAACTGCAGCTCAGGGGAGCCAGGGTGACCCTTCCCGGGACAGAGGCTGCGTCCTGCTCATGGCCCCGAGGGTGCCCAGGCTGTTCAGCCAGCTACCATCACCTTCAAGGAGGTGGGATGACTTTACCATGGCAACAAGAAGAAAGAATTAAAAACAAAAAAACTAAAAAAAAAAAATTTAAAAAAAAATAAAATTAAAAGAGTAAAAAAATCTTTTTTTTTTTTCCCTTGGGAGACCCTGTCAGAATGGCTGTGAGTGTCAATGCTGGGCAACTTCCCTGTGCCGTGAGCCAGGGAAGAGGCACTGCAGGATGCAGAGACTGGGACAAACAGTGGAGGAGGGATGGCACAGGCAGCCAGAGCTCACTGCTAGCTGAGCAAAACTCCTGCCTCCCCCAGCCAGGCCAGCCACTGTTGTTCTGTGCCTTCACACCCACCAGCACCTTCCTGACAGAGAAGGGCTGGGGAGGCAAATGGCAGAGTGTTGGAGGCTTTCCACTGGAATTTAGAACTGGGAACTTTATCCCTTCTCTCCATCCCAAGCACAGGCAGGCAGGGCTGGAGCAGAAAGACAGAAGAGCCAATGTGCTCTAATGGAGACCTTGGGACTCACTTGCTGAGCAAGGAAAGAATGTCCTCCATCAACAGATGACATTTCCCACTGGGAAGCAGGGAACCTAAGTTCCATGACCAAAGTCTCTAACCCAGGCTGAGGTTGATAGGAGATTTATTATTGATTCACTGTGGCCAGAATTTCATCCTGTGATTTAAACCTAAGTCCTCCAAAGAGAATAAGATCAATTTTACAGAGAATCAAATACATAAAGAACAGCTTTTGAGCCAGTCTGCAGCAGACGCAGAGAAGGGAGTTTAAAAAAAATGATTCTTTCCTTATCAGAAGAGTTAGGGGGAAAAAAAAAGACAGGAACCTGGAGAAGGTTGTTTGCTCATTTTCCCTTTCTCAGCCAAAACAACCCTGTCTCTGCCTGCTCTCCACAGGGGCTCCAAGGGAGTGGAGCAGCAGAGGGTTTCTGATAGCAGTGCCAGGATGAAGCTGCTGCACTGCCGAAGCTTGGAGCCTCCTGCCCAGATCCCTACTTCACACCCAGCCCTTCCAGGGTGGTCCCTGCCCATGAAGCTGCATCAGCACCACGGTGGCCAAGCAGGTCTGACATGCCGTGGTCTCACACACCCCAAGGCTGGCACAGGTGATGGGCAGCCCTAAGGGCACAGGGAGTCCCAGTTACCTCCACGTTTGGAGGATGTGAGCTCCCACCAAACAACCTCCATTCCTCCTGTCGGGGAAGCTGGATACTCTTACACTAAGCTTCTCTTTTGGAGGTTTTATTATCATAATTCCTTTTTATTTTTGCCTTGGAAGATGATTCATCACCCTCAGGCAGCATAGATTGGCCTCTGCCAAGGGTGATGTTCTGCTTCTGTTCCATTTTCCCCTAAAGCACAGGACCAACTTGGAGCTTCTTATGTCCTGGAGCTTTGCAAGGTATCAGCCTGGTGTTTGACCCTCTGCTGCCATCCCAGCCACCTTCCCTTGCCCTGGCCAGGAGCACCTGTCAGCACCATGGCAGAGGCTTCTGCAGGCAGCCACCCCCTGCCCATTATTTAACTGCAATCCAGAGACAATTTTTCTTGGGAAAAGCTTTTAAGCTTGATCAGTGATGGGGTTAATACTGTTTGCCCTATGTCTCAATTTTTTATCTGTATTAATGGAAACTGCCACGGCAGGGCTTTCCGCAGCAGCACCACAGTGCTGCTTTCTTGGGCTGTTGTATTTTCCAGGCTGGGTTGCAGTGACTGATCACTCTGCAGCACAGCACATCACATCCCAGCCATGTCCCCACAGAAGCTGCCCAGACACCCCCGCCAGTGGCGTGATGTCTACCCTAAAGCCCAGAGTTTGTCCCCAAAGAGCCATCCCTCCTGCAGAGCCCATTCTGCCAGGGAGGAGGGAGCTGAGCAGGGCTGTGAGCAGCAGCAGAGGTGAGCTCTATAATTGTGCACCTGCCTGTGTTTGTTCTGCCACGGCTCTTTGGGGACGCTCGCTTACATCACGTTCGGAAGGAAAGGACAACACTAAACAAAAAGCAGCTGCAAGTTAAACAAGTGGAAGCCCTCTGGGGCTGCTGGGGAAGTTGGACTCTGGTTCCTGCCCAAGGCAAGAAGGCAGCGGGTCCAGCTGCCCACCAGCACCACACACGGGAGCAGAACCTGGATCCAGACAACAGAAAAGCAGGACAGGGACCATCACTTGCCCCTCTGGGCCCACAACAAGCCCCAAGCAGAGCCCTGCTTCTAATAGAGATATATTATATAAAAATTTTTGCTCTGTGCTTTCACACCTTTGATTCCTCCAATTTATTTGTTCTTGTCTTTGTGGGCTTAACAGTCAGAGTGTGCAATAAGTCATTGCTTCTTAATCCAATTTGGCTCTATTTAGACATTCCAGTTTAACATCAAATGCAATACAGAATAATGTGCAGAAGAAACAAGATCCATGTCTCTGAACCTTGCCCGGTGAGGGCTGCCTGCTTTCTTTGCCGATTTATTCTCTTCACTGAGCGGGTCTTCACATCTGAGCCCCTCACTGCTGCTAGAGGCACAGCAGGGTGGGGGCCTGCACCTCGGGGTGCAGTACAGCACCCCTAGAAGCTCTCTCCCATGGGACAGGGACAGCCAGACACCTATCCAACCCCAGGGAGGGTGGGGAGTTCAGGGGACCAATGATGGATTCCCGCAGGTCCTGCAGCACCCAGCTCTCCACCCCGACGGCTCCTGTTACCATCAGTGGCACAGAGCAGAGCCCGCAGCCCAGCAGTGCCAGAGACAGCCCTGCCCGGCCAAAGCTCCTCAGTCCCAGCAGTGCCAGGGACAGCCCTGCCCGGCCAAAGCTTCAGTTCCAGGGACTTCCCCGAGGCTCGCTGCATCCCGGGATCCGTCTGTCGGCATCCAGCAGCCGCTAGGCAGTGGGATCCAGCACATCCCCAGGACCCAGCGGTGTTTCCAGACAGCAGCGATCCCGTTTTTATCCGCAGCAGAAGTTCGATCCCTCCCTCGGGCCGCCCACCTCGGCCCTGCCCGGCGCTGTTCTGGATGCGGAGCCCAGCGCCGCTGTCTCGGCACAGGAGATGCTGCGGCTCTTTGGGGTGCGCCGCGGGGGACAGGGGACAGCGACAGCTGGCCAGGGAGCACAGCAGGGACACGCCTCCAACCTGACATCTCCAAACCCGCAGCCAGCACAGCGAGCGGATGGGTTTTGGAGTAGAGGGAGGTGATTAAACCAGGAGCAAGCCCAGCACCCGCGGGGCCCCGGCGGTTCTGGATGGGGCCGGGCTGGGATGTCACTAGAGTTTTCCCTCCAGGGGGATTTCAGCTCCATCTCAACTCTCAGCCGGCAGCCAGCCCATGCCTTGCCCTGGGCTGGGGCTCTGCATTGTCCCTTCCCCTCCCCCAAGGTGAACCCCACTCAGCCCGGACAGCCCCCAGCCGCTGCCCTCCTCCATCCACCGCCTACTGCCGCGGTTCCAGGGCAACACCGGGGCAACTCCTCCCCAAACAGGCTCATTCCTACCTGGCAGCCGAGTCCATGATGCTGGCACAGCACTGGCTCCAGGTCCCTGCTGCAGGCAGGGTCACAGCTTGGGAATACAGTACATCCCAGTGCCCCCTCGGGCACGGAAATGCTCTGCTGCTGCTGCAGCACCGCTGCTCCCCAGCTCGGCTGCAAACCGCCCCCTCAAACAGGCACCAGCCTCCCTCCCACAGCCCGGATTCATCTCCTGTTACCCACCTGCCAAGTGACTCACTAACGAGGGTGCACACAGGCTGCAGGTGCTGGCACTGGGCTGCCTGTCAACCATTACCTGTGGTGTCCGTGCCAACCCACACCTGCGACAGAGCTGACCCCAGGGCAGACGGTCGGACCCTGCTGGTTTGAAGTGATGGGGGTCATCCAGGTGTGGTTGATGCCACTGAGTGAACAGAGACTTTGTGGGGGGCATTTGGCCTTGTAGCCACAAAGATGCTCTGTGTAAATGTGGTCCATGGATCACTGTTAATTCAGAGGCAGTGGATGCTCCTCACCACCTCCTCCAAAGCACCCTCCTGAAAAACTACAAAAAATAAATCTCTGCCATGCCTCAGTGGAGAAGTGCATGTTGGAGGTGTTTCCTACCCGTGCTCATTCCTCTCATAGCTGTTTCCCTTGAAGGTGAAGGTGGCAGTGTAAAGGACCAGCACTCTGCCCAGTTCCATGGGGGATCAGAGCCTGCCTGTCTCAGTTGATCACTGGTGGGGATGGTGACAACCCCTCCTCAGGACCAGGGAAGTTCTGCCTGAGGTTTGCAGCCTCTTGGGTACCAAAGCTGACCAGCTGTGGGACAGGGTTGGGGTGGCACCCAGCTGTGTGTTAGCTTCTGCAGGACCAGCACCTGGAGCCCATCAAAGCAAACCCACAGAGGCATATTTAACCAAACACTTACTTTCCATTTTATTCAATAATTGCTTTAATACTAAAATGCATTAGATGCTCAAAGCAGATAAAAGAAAATCACATTTAGGTGGAAAACAAAGTTCTCATCAGATGAAAAAATCTCAATGTGGCAGGTACACCATTTGGAAACAGAATCATAATAATTTAATAAAGCTGCTTTATCATCTTCATAAAATAGACAGAATGGTGATTCTTCTTTTTTTTTTCCTTTTTCCATTTTGTTGTTTACAATGATTCAATCACCGTGAAAATGTACATAACATACATATCAGCATATACAACAATTTATTCTTCATATACTCGGCAACGGAGACACCATGACGAGACGCACCGCGCTCGGTCCCGCGGCACCGCCGCCCGCCGGGCAGCCGGGGCGGGGCTGCTGAGAGCAGTTTGTGAGTGAGGGGTGTCTGGAGATCCAGCCCGGCTTAGATCAGCTGAACATCAGCTGACGCCGGCCAAGGCTCCGGCTCAGTCTCAGCAGAGCTCGCAGCGGGGGCGGCCGGGCTTCTCCCCGGCGGGTACCGCAGCTCACAGGTTGGATCGGAGATTACCCAGAGCTGCAAAAGCAGCTGTAGCAACAAGACCATCAATTTTCCCCAATGACAGACAAATGTGTTTCCATTCATAATTAGGTTTGGTTGTTTTTTCTTTCTCCCCCCCTCCCCACCTCCCCCCCCAAGAATAATTTCAACATATTCATCAGACAGTGTTCTTCACAAAAGCAACTCGTTTCCTATGTGGAAAAATTAAAAATAAAACAAAGAAAGGAATTCACTTTTGCACAAAGTGTGATCCACAGGCCACCTCCAGCTCACACCAAACGGGGAACGGCAACAACCTCAGCAGACAGTGCTTGGGGGGGGGAGGGATTTTCCAGCCATCAGTTGTGCCCCCCAGCCCTCCACCACCCCTCCCAGCACAACCCTGCAGCCTGGAGGGTGGGAAAGGCCAGGGGCTCCCAGGGGAGCAGGGATGAACTCAGCCCCAAGCCCCCAGCCCCAGAGCTGCTCCAGATGGAGTCCTCGTCATGCTCGGGGCAGAATCGTCGCTGCTTGCTGATCTCCTGGATGAACAGGGGAGCACAGCAAGTCTGCCTGAAGGAGACCAACAGATCCCAGCGATTTTTCCTAAACCAAATCTGAGGACAGGTTTAAGTTATTAGAAAGCACAATAATTACATCTGGAACCCTTCCAAAAAGCCTTCCTGCCCGCCCCTGCAGCTCGGAACATTTTTTGCATGGCCAGTTTCGACGTAAGCAGGAAAAAAACAAGAGACTGCAATTTGCCCAGGAGCCTGAACTCATCTCGAGTGACACAGAGGGACAGTGACAGGAGTACCAAAATATTCTGGAGAGGACCAAAGCAGCGAAGCCAGGGCTGCTCTCTGGGTCTCCCCTTGGCCCTGCTCAGCAAGGCCCTACCAGGGAAGGGCCCCTCACTCACATCCCCCGCTGCAGCCTGGGTCAGCCCAGAAAACTGGTGTTTAAATGATTTTCTTGGAGGCATAAGGGTTTACTGACCTCTTTAATGCCCCCTTTTAATACAGAATTATTTCACATTCTTTCTCAGCTGTGCTTTTATTCAGAGTGGCAAGGAACGTTTCCTCTGGGTAAATTAGAGAAATGTTTCTTTTTTTTTTTTCTCTCTTCCTTTTCAGTTAGCATCTATTTTCCATCTGAAACACCAAGCTGGTGGTGGCAGCTCCACAGGCAGAGGGCAAGGCTCAGCAGGAATTAACAGCCAGTGCTTTTCCAGGCAGCTGAGGATGATGAGGGGGTGCCTGGGGGGGACCCACACTCCCCACCCCACCATGGGCTGTGGGGAAGCTGGGTCCCCTCCTGGCAGAGGTGTGGGGCAATGATGGGGCCACTGGAGTCAGTGCCCTGTGACAGATGGGGCATCACAGGCTCTGTCTCTCAGCAAACACGTGGGAGAAGGTCCCCCCCAAAAAAAACCTCCCAGAGCTGACAAAACCAGGTAACATCAGAATAAACTCAGCTTAACAGTTACAGAACACCCAGCTACTCCAACAGCCCCAAGCCAGCCCCTCTCCTCTTTGTTTGTGTTATAATAAAACACACATTTGAAGAAAAAAACCCAGAAACAAATGACAGCAGTAACAGTACACAGGCAGGAAACACGGTGGGAACAGAAAGAACGTATCCCTGAAAAACAGGCTCAGAGTCCAGGAGAGGGGAGAAATGCCCCAGTTTGCTTTCTGGAGGGATGCAGGACATCATGTTAACGTGTGGGATGGGAGCTGAATGAGGTAGTCATCACACCAGTGAGGGAAGCATCACGAATTTCATGAGACAACTGGTTTTTTGTTGACTCTTTCCCAATTCCTGGCCCTAGCAAGTGGCAGGGGGAACAGGCTGGCTGTGGCTTCAGGCAACATCAATCTGCTCTGAAGAAATAAATGGCTGGAGTTTAATTTTATTTTGAGGATAATAACAACTGGAACTTGTTTTCTTGATGTTTTTCATTTAAATAAATCAAAGTAACAAATACTTTATCATGATATGTAGACCTAGAAAGACTCTTCCTCTAGAAACCACTAATTTCAACTTGCTGGTACAGCAAACATTGGCAAGAGCTATATATTTTTCCTCCCATAATCGATTTTAAATTCTAGGAAACATTATTGAGGGTAGGAAAAATCTGTTCAGTGAAGGGTTAATAATAATAGCAATAATAATAATAATCATAATAACACACAAACTGAAATCCTCCTACCTTACTCATACCTCACTGAGGAATCATCACTGCAAGAGAGCAGAGAGCTGTGGAATCCCTTCCCTCTCTCCCTTCTACCGAATGGCTATTAAAGTAGCTCAATTTTCAAATCAATTTTATATGAGTAGATTTGTACCCACACAAAAAGAGTCCTTAATTATGAGAAAAAATAATGAATTGCTTTAATTTTTTCTCCATTAAGAAGGCACATTAATTGAATTAGTAGCGTTGTTACATATCACCTGTCTGCCCCTAAATTAACATCACTATTGCTCATTCCATACTTATTTATGATGCAGGGATAGAAAGAAATTGGAACAGTCTAAAATCCATGCCATGATGTCATACACACATACACACTCTTGGCATAATCATGACTGGGAAACGCTGACTTGGAAGTGTATGTGTCTAATTGAGAAGGTAATTTAGATCTCTTAAAATAATTCCATCTCTTTGACTTGGAAATGACTGGAGGCGAGGGATATCTAAATCTGGGAACTGGAGAAAAACCAAAATAACCAACTTGTGGAAAAAAACCCCTCTCCATGCATCGCCTTGAAACTATGCAAAAGAAATGGGTAAGGGGAAAAGTTCAGCACAGTGCATCCGACAATTGCAATCCAGGCAGGATTTTCCCCAAAACATCTCCCCGTAATGCCCTGTCACTTTCCTGCAGGAGCCAGGGGAGGCTGCAGGCAATGGTGGGGACTGGAAGAAGCGCTTGCTCCACCGGGGCTGCAAACTGCAGGTTCCCCTAAGTTTAAGTAAGATGATTGTGATTCATTTTTTTTTATTCTTTTTTGTAAGCCTGAAAGCCTTTTGCCATCACTAGACATACAGTAATTTGCAATATCAAATACAATAATAGTACAGGTAAGTATGTGACAGCAAAAGGATTCATAAATGCAGGGGTGTCCATAGCAAAACACCAACACCTTGAAATACAAACAACCTCGTGCTGGGTGAATTTGAACCAAAACTCACCCGACTGTCACTTTGAACAGTCCCACACACAAAACAGCCGCTACTCTGTCCACACTACAAAACCGCCGGGGTGGTTATTAAAGATGTCTGAATAAGGAATCTGCCACTCAATTCTTTCCGGGAATGGAAATTTATCTTCATTTTGAGATATAAAAATATATAAACTCCGAGGAAGGGATACCGAGCGCTCCTGAGGCCTCGGGGGGTCTGGCCTGTGCCCCCACCACCCGCCAAAAGCAGAACACCGGCTCCTCCGCTTGGGCTGCACACCCCTGCCGCCAGTCGAGACACGTGGGATTGTCACATGAACAATAGCTTCATTTATAAACAATACATTTAGGGAAAGCTTTTAAATACAGCAATCTGTGAACCATTGGTAAGCGGTAAAAACAATCTGCGCTGGGAGTCGTGCGGTCCCTCATCCTCATCCTCGTCCTGGTCTTGCCGAGTGCCGCTCAGAGGACGATGTCCTTCAGTCTCCGGGCGCCGGGCGAGTCCTTGTCCCGGCGTTCCTGCAGGAGCGGGTTGCCCTCCTGCCCGCTGCCCTCGCTGTCCGCGCCCCGGGGCTCTGCCTCTGAGGGCCGGGAAGGGCCAGAGTTCCCAAAGGGCTCCCGGCTGCCGCCGCAGTGCCCAGCCCCGTAGGGCGCCGCCGGCTTGCCAGACAAGGGGCTCTTCAGGTGCAGGGGCGAGGTGACAGGGCTGACGGCCTCGCAGCCGTTGCCGGCCTCGCGCACGGCGCCGCTCACCTTGGGGCTGCAGGCGGCCGAGTCCACCGTTCTTTTGCCTTTGGGGTTGGCGAGCCGCTCCTCGGCCGGGGGCTCGCCGCCCTCCTTGCCGAAGGTGGCGAAGGTCCTTTTTGTGCTGCAGTCTGCGTAAGGCTCCGCGTCCACCGCCGTGGCCTCGATGGACAGCGCGATGACGTTCCTGCCGTGCTCGGGGGACTTGGCGCGGCTGGGGACGGCGCCGCGGGGCATCCAGCACCTGTCCGAGTGGCCCAGGATGCGGCACTCCTCCCGGCAGTGGAAGCCCTCACTCTGCTCTGCGGGGACAAAACACAAGACACGGTGAACGGGGAGCCCAGCTGGGAGTGCCCACACCCACCATCCTACTTGGGTTGGGGGACACCACACTGAGCTGGGTGCTGAGCATTGCCCCATCCCAAACAGACGGGATCCTACCCCAAACAGCAGTGACTGCACCTCAAACAGCAGTGACTGCACCCCAAACAGCAGTGACTGCACCTCAAACAGCAGTGACTGCACCCCAAACAGCAGTGACTGTGCCCCAAACAGCAGTGACTGCGCCCCAAACAGCAGCGACTGCGCCCCAAACAGCAGTGACTGCACCCCAGACAGCAGTGACTGTGCCCCAAACAGCAGTGACTGTGCCCCAAACAGCAGTGACTGCACCTCAAACAGCAGTGACTGCGCCCCAAACAGCAGTGACTGCACGCCAATCAGCCATTGGCTTTAAGGTTCTACAGACTGGAGTTTAATTTCCAACAGGTTGTATGTCACCCGTCACCACCAGAAGAGAAGCCTGGAGAAGGAGTGACGGCAGCAAATCCATCACAAGAGGACTGTTCATGTGTCAAGCCCTCAGAGCCAGTGGTTCCTGGGTTTAGTGACCACTGTTTAAAGGCTCCCATGTTTTAGGCTTGGTTTGACGTGACATTTAAGCTTGACTTTTTGCAGAGAGGGGAAAGGAACAGAGGGAGGAAAGAAAATGGGGAGGAGGGAATGTTCTTTTTGGTTCTGCTGTATATGTGTCTTTTAACTTGTTGCTTAATCCCCACTGACCTCTCACACAACAGAGGCTTTATAAATCTCCAAGATTGTCCACTCCACTGAAGATTAAATGTGTCATTCCCAGTGCTGGGGCTTTATTCATACAGGAGCAATAAAGATCCCTTCTCTCGACTTGGGCCTGTCCCAACACCACTTTACAGTGCTGAAATATGGACTGGTGGTTTAACCCTTTCCAAGGACCCTCCCTGACTAGGGCCACGAGCTCCCAGGTGAGTGCAAACCCTCGTGCCCGGGGCCTGCATGCATTCCTGCACAGGGGGATTGCACAGCTTCACCCCCACATCACAGATGGACAAACTGGGGCTCGGGGAAGCAGTCAGGCTCAGCCGAGTGCAAAGCTGGAAATCAAATTCAGCACTTCCACCATGCCCAGCCTTTGCTGAGCATCCGACCGTGGCTCCCGCCGAACACCGCAGGATCCTTGGCTGCTTTTCAGCCTCAGCTTTTCCTTCATTTGGTAAGAGCTCGTAATTGCAGCCAGCCCCTCATAAAGCACAACCTTTCCCCATGCAGAGACGTGGCTCCTTCCTCCCATACCCTGCACACGCCCGGAGCAGCATTAAAGCTCTGATGCCATTCCCCACGCGAGCCCACGCTCGGCCGGGGCCGGTTTGATGGATCGAAGGCGGCAAAGGTGCAGACTCAGCCTGGGTTTCCTCCCCGCCCGTCTGCAAACCATTCATTTTGATGCTCTGTACATCTGTGTGCATAACCTCCGCTCCTCAGACACACATTGGTATTTCCACCACATGCGAGCACTAGGGCGGCTGATAAAAATTCTCAGCACATAACACAATGCACCAAAATATGAGCAGCTTAACACTTACAGAGAATAAACGAGTAAAAGGCAGACCTCAAAAAAAATAAGGAAAAGGAGAAAAACACCAAGAAAGGGTTCTTTTTTTAAAGAGAAGAAGCCAATTAATTGAAAAATATATGGGTAAAACATCAGCTTTTTCTCTACATCAGAGCAGCAACCCAGTGATGTGGAGTACAGGGCTGGGTGGAGGGGAGGAGGTCTGGGTTTTGGCAGCTGCCTTTACAGCAGCTTGAGAGAAGGATGCCCTGAGCCCTACACACAGAACAACCAGCACTGAGCTCTAAAAGCCCATGATCTTATACTTTGATTCTGTTAATTTCAAGTACTTGAGCAAAATAGAAACAAAAAAAAAAAAAAAAAAGAAAAATTGCCCAGAAAATGCTGCTGTGTCCCTATTTATCCACAGCTTAACTTCAAAAGGGTGCTACAGGCATACAAAGTTGTGTAGTCTGGCTGTGATAGCAGAGGACTTGGTGATGGCTGGAGGGGCTACAGAAATATCTTGGATTCTCATCCCCGATGAGACACTGATTTATTGTGCTGTGTGACCTTGGGCTTGTTGCTGGAGCACACATCACTTCAGTCTCTCCACAGACATGAAAGGCTGATCTGGGAGTGTGTTGGGCTGGCTGGTCCAGCACAGGAAGGCACAGGGAAGCTGCTTCTCCTCACCTGCCCAGCACCACAGCTCAGCCCCAAATCCATGGGACAGCCACAGCCAGGGCAAACCTCACTCCAAAGGGAGCACAGGCAGCTTTGTCTTGCCTTGACCCATTTATTCCAAATTGGTACATTTTACAGTTAAAAACAATAGGAGGACTTCCCTGATTACTGCAAGTGGATATTCCTCAAAGCCTAGAAAGGGACCTGCGCTTTAAGAGCAGTTCATTAAAGAGCATTGGCCTGGTGCCTCTCTGCCAGGGAGATCATCAGCTTTGGACACCGTGATGTTTGCCTAGAACCTGCACCAGCAGAAGCTGAAATGCAAGGAGGAGGGGAGCTGAAAAGCATTACATTAAATTATACTGTTTCAATCTTTTGTGTTAGGAAGGGAATGTTAACAAGTCTCAAAAAGGCCAGGCTGACAGGCAGAGGGGCAAAAGGCACCATCAACCACAGACCTGAGACAACAGGTAGTTCCATGGCACATTCTGTCACTCTGCTTCTGTGCTCAGCACACATCTCAGCTTTGAGACCACGTCCTGCAGCCAGAAACCATCCTGCTCTTGGGGACAACATGTGTCTAGGCTGCCCAGAGCAACCCTGACCTGGCAGTAGACACAAGGACCAGCACAGAGCCCCGAGCAGCAGCCTCTTCTCCATGGTAGAATGGGGAACTGCAGCTCCCCACCCATCCATCACTGCCTTAGCCCTGTAGCTGATATAAAATACTGTTTTCATGCCACAGGGGAGCCCTGTTGATACACAGAAACACCATTCCTCTGCTGTCCCAGACCCAAAGGTGTGCACAGCAGGGTCTGGGCTCCTCCAGAGGCTGATCCCTCCATCCTCCTCCTGCCCCAAGCAGAGGCAGGCAGGGAGCTGCCAGGCACGCTCCTGGTGCTGCCCTTTGCAGCTCAGTCTGACTCACCCAGCCTTGACGGCACCCAGGACAGTCATTCACATTCACATTCACATTACTGCACTGCTCTGTCTTGTTCTTTACCACTTTAACAATCAGAAATAGGACAACAGGAAATTCTTTTACAGCTCTGGACCTGCCCTAGTCACTACTGTCTGCACTAACAAAATATTCTTGATGCAAGGAGCAAAGCTCAGGTAATAACTATCACACACACAAGACATGATGAGTGCCTCGCAGCCAAACAGGCAGCTCCTCACCCCTGTGCTCATGGCAGGGGGCTGAGCAGGCCTTGTTTCAGAGCACCTTAGAGCAGGGTCACTTTTAAAATGTTCCCCAGGTACAAAACGTCCTGGCAGAAGCTTTTACAAGAGGTGAGCAGTTATCCTGAAGTCAGACTTGGCAGGAAAAAAAATACGTCATTACTAAACATAAGCTCTTGCATAGTAAATATGAAATAACATAAAATCCACAGCCACCTCTGGAATAAGTATGTTCCTTAACAAGTAGAGCAAATCCATGTTGAGCTCCGCATTTCAAACCAGAGATCCACTTGCAACTCAGAAGACCAGCACAAAGGCAACTCTTGTGGGTCCCAGCCAGGCAGCAGCTGCCAAGGACCAGCAGCTGCAGGAAGAGCTGGTGGGAGAGAAAAAAAATCCCCCACCCAGCCAGCCAAGACCCTCAGCACTTCCCAATCCCACCGTGCAAGCCCTTGGTCAGAAGAGCAGGGAGACAGGATGGATGCCCAAAAGCCAGAGTCCAGGAGGAGCTGGCAGAGGACACGTGGTGAGCACTGGAGCAAAAGAGCCTCCAGCTCCATGCAGCACAGGCTCTTCCCTCATTACAGGTGGGATTAAGGGATGTCCATGGTGCACAAATCCTCCAGTCTCCTGTCCAACACCTGCACACCTGCAGCACAGCAACACGGAGCGGGTGCACGAGGTGCCCGTTCAGCTCTCAGAGCAATTGAATTATCTCCAGTGGAATTGCAGCGCCGGCCAAAGAGACAAAGTTAAATCGTAGCAAGGTGCAAGTGCCTGGCAATGTAATATTCCTGATAAATGGCCAGATGACATGTGCTGTTACACAATCTAAGGTGCAATTTGGGCGATGACAACAATCCCTGGAGTTTCCATTTCCAAACAGCCGCTCAGTTCAATCCAATCCATGTCAGAGCAGCTCCGCCGAGCTGAGTAAGTAGAGCTCATTTGTGCTATTACACGAGGAGCAAGGAAGAGGAGCAGAGGAGTTGCTTGAAAATGAAAAATAAAGGGAGAACAAGAGTGGCTGGAGGAATCCCAGGCTGCTGGGACATGCACGGGGCAGGGGAGCATCGTGCTGAGCAGCCCCAGCCCCGGTGCCCGTAGCTGGGCGGTGCCACAGGTGCCCTCATGCAGGAGCCTGGCTCCATCTCCACATTTTGGTGTTCCTTCAGCAACCGTGTGATTATACTGTAATCACGATGACACCGCTCCTGGGTACAGCAAACAGCACGATCATTAAAAAATTCATTTCAAAATCTTCCTGGAAGCTAATAAATTTTACAGCAGTTTCAATCCTTTCTCATTGCAACAAAGAAAAGCTTAGTTCCAGACAAATTAGAAGTAAATTGATTGCCTTAGGGGAATCTATTCAAATATCACTTTTCCATGTTAGAAATCTCTTCCTGAAACAAGAAGAGGAGAACCAGGGAGAGCCAACACGGGAGCAATGTGGAAAAGCAAATCATTAAATCTCAGTTCATGAAACTGAGGGATGGGGGGGGAACCAAACTTAAAATAAAATGCAAATGTCTCACTGGGGTGCGGGCCCAACATTTGTGACAGAATTCATGAATAATAAATATGAATAAATAGTAAACACGAAGGGGATCAAACACTGTTGTAGATGTTTACTCATGGTTAGCCATCTTTCATGGACAATGCACAACTGCATTATTTAACACTCCTCTTCCAGCTACTTTGGGGTTTCTTTTCAACTCCAGCACCTTCATTTTCTCAGGGCTGTATGCACAAGGTGCAAGGCTGGTCCCTCAGCCCCTGTCAGCACCCAGCACCCCCAGCACACCAGTGGAGCCCACACCCCCTCCACCCCAACAGGAAATGCTGTTCCAGGCTCAGGGGCAGTGATCCACTGCATTACACTCCAGATAAAATAATAAGCTCCAGCAAAATACAAACAGTCCCCAGACATGGTTCATCATTTGCTTGTAAATTAAGACTCTGCACCTCTCCCTTATCTCCTCTAATAGCATAATACCAGGAAACAAGAGGTGGGAAACGGTGTATTATATTTTTGACCTATGGGTTTTACAGAGCCTTCCTCGCCTTTCCTAATAAGAAATCTTCAGTCAATGCAGCAATGTAATCCTGGCGTGGCTTCCCCTGCACAATGCTCAGAGGATACTAATAACCAGGGACAGTGACAAATGCTCTTTACCACAACAAGGAGCCTTTCTTTTCCTCTCTTTCACCATTATTCAGGATTTATGCAAGCTAAAAATGCTGTATTTTTAATCCTGGATTGTCTGTCCTGACTCAGAAGGTCAACAGTGCTTGGACAAAACACTGGAATTATTTTAATGAAACAAGGGCTGTGATTTAGATTAATTTATTGGGTAATTGCTGATAAGGACCCATGGCTGCACGCAGTGCTTCTGGAATGGTCAGCAGAGACGTGCAAAGGGCTCGTTCCCACCTGCTGCAGACAGACAGCTCCCAGGAAATGCTGAGGATTCCCACTGATTTACACCAGCCAAGAGCTGGCCCATTCACCCTGCTCTGTACTACCATTAATAGCTCCCTCTCTCCTGCAAAGCTGTCCCTGTTTCATGAATGAGGACTGAGGGACAGACAGAGCTAGGTGCCTGGCTAGCTACCTGCCAGAGCCCAAGGACAGGCTTGATGCAAAGGTGGGGATGCTGATGCCTTTGGGATGAGATGCAGGCTGTGGGAAGGAGGGTGATCACCAGAAGCAGGAGGGGCGGCAGTGTGGGTATGCCATGCACTACAGCAGAGTCAGGCCCAGAAGGTATTATGGGCTGGAATGCAATTTAATGCTGGCTGCTCCCCTTTATCCAGGACCGCAGGCCAATCCCCACCTCATTCACAAGGAAAAATTAATTCCCTTTCAGAAGGCCGGCGGAAAACACCATTTAAACTCCAATTAATCCTTTTCTTAAGTGGTCCGTGGAGCTCGTGCTGGCCCCTGAGCGGCGGGATTTCACCTCCGAAACTCCACTGCTCCATACAGGGCTCATTAGCATCCTAACTGGTCTGGGACGCAGGATGCAGCCCTGGGAGAGGGGAGGAGAGGAGAGCACTCTGGGCTCTGATGGACCTCTTCCATCTCGAGCCATTACTGCTCCACAACTCATGGGCACGGCTCCCATTAATGCTGACGGCAGCTCCAGCACGGGCGCAGAATACAACCCCTGACTTCATTACTGGAATTCAATTTCATTAGCACAGGATACAGAGGGATTGTCCTAAATACACTCTTCCTTATACTTTTTTCATGTTAATGCAACCATTTGGGTATATTATACCCTGCAGAGATGGAAACATTTCTAGTCTGTTTAAACACATTTTCCACAATTGGGAGCAAAACTTTGTCTCCGCTTATGCCTCTGACACCAGCTGCCTTCCATTTAATGGGACTTTAGTCACTAAAACAAATTAATCCAAAGGTTACTGTTTTCTGCTATTGTCACAGACGAAGCAAATTCACATATTCTGTCAGGGTAAGGCAGGACCAGTCACATTCCAAAGGCAGCAATAAATTGAATTATTACTCTGTCCTATTCAAAATCAGCCGTCGGTCAGAAAATGGCAACTCAACAATTCTGATAAAAATCCAACAAAACAGAAATTACAGTTGGGGGAGATAAGAAGCAATTCCTGGATGCCTGCACTGGGCCAGCTCCTGGCCCAGAGCCTGTCAGAGCAGCATCCCTGCCCTCTCCTCGGGGGGCTCATGGTTAATGTCTTATTTCAACCAGCACCTCTCTTGGCCAGGACAAAACAGAACAACCCATCCTGATCCTCCTCCTGCGGGGATGTGAAGGCCAGGCTGCCTGCCCCTCCTCCTGCCACCCGCCCAGCACGGCTCCCCCTTCCCTGCGAGGTTTCTGGTGGCTCCACACAACAAATGAGAAATAAAGGAGCTGAGGTTATAAACGCTGATACATAATTTACTCCTATTATCAAGATTAAACACATCTTTGCATGCTTAGCATAAAACAACTGCCTTTCCCCAGATTTCTCAAGGACATGCATAAACTTCATTATTATCGAAATAATCAAAAGAGTATTTCAATAGAATATTTAACTGTCTGCCTACTGGAAACTCACAGCCTTAATCTAACACTGATCCTCTGTTGTCCTTCATGTAAATATTGTTGGGACGTCAGCCAAAGCCTAGGGAAGTGAGCTTCATCTTGGTGGATGGGAATCTCTCGTGTCAGATACAGTCAGCCTGACTAATGAGACCTACAGCTTGCCAAAACCTACAGCCTCGCTGTCTGTTCCAGCCATTGAACGCGCTCAGAAACCCAGTGGCACCAGCCCAGCAGTCTACAGATCCCAATCAACTATCAATAGCTTAAGTGTAAGTGATTGTGTATGAAGCACGAGCCAAATGTGTTTCCTTTTTCAGTTTTAGGACCTCCAGTATTGTTATTGCACCAGTAATGCTTGCACGGAATTAATCATAGACATACCCACAAGGCAAAACATTATGAGCAGCTCTTTGTACTTTCTAAAAGTGTGCAGCTCTGAAGAGTGGAGGGAGCTGGAAGGCTTCCCAGCACGATGGGGCGTTCCCCATCATCAAGAGAGAGCTGGGGAATTTTTCGCCTTTTCTTAAAAAACCAAAATTTTGGTTGCTGGCCATCTCGCATCATGACATTGACCTCTCATGCCTCCACCCTGGAGCTCAGCATTATCCCCTCCCCGGTGCTCTACTTTAAGTCTTTTTCAGATGAACATGGGGTTTTTTCCATGCTGGTGAATCTTTACCCTGAAGTACAGGGATGTACCATGGTGAGATATTTGCCTAGGGCAGAGGGTGCCTCAGAAATGCCTCAGGGACTTGGGACACCTGCAGGGACAGGTCTGCAAAAGCTGCTGCACATTGTCCAGCACCCAAGGGTGCCTGACCCAGCACCAGGACTCACAGGGACACTCCTGTTCCCTCTGCATGGCCATGGAGCTACAGAGAGGGCTCGAAACAGGCTCCAGCTCCACACCAATGAGGGATGCCAGGGAAATGCCAGCTGTGGGTTACACTGGCCCCGGGGCCAACAGAAGAGATGATAAAACTGCCAAGGTCTGGGAATCTGGTCCATTTAATTAGATGAAACTTTGTTCTGGAAATTAAGCTTATCTTCATTAATCCAGAGGGTAGATAAACATGCACATAAAATTACCGTAAGGTCAACAGTTAAATCTAAAACCTCATTATAAGCCTGGGGGAAATGACATTACCTGTGAGTCATGGACAAGCTCAATTCCAGCAATCCAGTTGGGGTCTCATCCCGTCCCACCCCATCCCATTCTGTTGGCCCCACATCCATGGGGGTCAGCTGGAGAACGAGCCCTGGAGTATGTCTGCAGTTGTCAACTGCAGAGCCACAGGGAGATGGCTGAACAACAGGAATGGAAAATATCTGTATTTTCATGACCTGGCACAAGCACTGCCAGGAGAGCAGTCGGCTCCACAGATCCAGCCCTACTGGCCAAGCTGCTGCCAACCCATGGGCACCTGGGCAGTGACTTTGAGTCCTGCTTGGGGGGCTGCACAGCACACAGGGATCCTCCCACACACCCCTTGCAGTGGCTCCAGTGCAGAGGTGGGAGGCTCCTGCTCTCCAGGCAGGCTCTGCCTCAGCCTCTGCCAGCACAGCCTCCAAGGATTTCTGGTTTCCCGAGGCCCATTCCTGCAGCACTGCCCGGAGGTCAGGCTGGATTGTGTTGGCTCCTGGCCCCGGTTCACAGGGCTGTCAGCTAAATTGCACCACAGTTACTCCCAGTGATGGTGTGACAGACAGACAGAGCCCAGCTGGATTTTCAAAACCTAAGCACTTTGCAACACTGACAGGCAGGAGAAAAACAACCGCCAACCCACAACCCTCTTAGTCTGAGCAGGTTTTATCTGGAAATACCCAAAGCTAGTCCGTATAAGGCCCCACAAAGCCATTCCCCCTGAACCACTTTCCTGAGCAAGCCTTTTAAGTGTCACTGGGAAATAAAGAGCGATGGGTACCAGCCCCAGCCGGCGTTACCTGATTAGTCTGGTCCCCACCACATCCTCAACACCGCCCTTCTTCCAAGGGATAAAGCAGGGCTGGAATGACTGATGTAATTGGTGCTTTCAGACAGAGTTAGCACGAGAAGGAGAGTCAAGTTCATTACCCTGGAGTTCAGCACGGGGCTGCAGCCGCAGAGGGGACGCAGCCAGAGCTGGGGCCGAGCCCTGGCCGGGCTCCTGTTCCACAGAGATGCCCCACAAGCAAGAGGGTGCAACCCAAACGAGCCCTCTGCAGTGGAACCAGCCTGATTGTCTCCCTGAGCATGAGAAGGGGAAGGCAGGCAGCAGAGTCCTGCAGCAATTCCACGGAGCCTCTCTTCAGGGATCCACCCTGGCTGTCTGCAGCACATGGGTGTGATGCTGCCTCCCTGCCACTGCACGCTCGCCTCACTGCTGAAACACTCACACATGCTGCATGCATTAGAATTAAAAAACCATTAAACCTCGGAAAGGAAAAACTTTGACAGGATGCGTAATATACTAAGTATAATTAATTAAATTGGATGAGGCACTGGGGGACGAGGGAAGAGTGGATGGAGACTGTTCTTGGAAAAGGGATGGTAATGCACTAATGTTCAGTGTGTGCCATTAAAAAACAGCCTTGGAAGAGGCGAGGACGAGCGACGGGGGCTTCGAGAGATGGCACCAGCCAGTTGGGCACCTCGGGTGAGCAGCAAAAAAGGCTACAGCACAAAATGTGGCCAATTAGAGCCCTAAAAAATTATAATGAGGGTGAAAAAAGCACCTGAGAGATGGAAAAGGAGAAATGGCAGCAGGTTGCTAAACAGCAGTGCCTTACCAGTGACAGCCTCCTCCAGAGAGCTGCTCTCACCCCCCCACCAGGGCACAGACACCAGACCACCTTCACCAAGCAGCTCCTTGGGGCCAGCATGGGCAAGAGGGGATTCATCTTGGAAAGCATCTGGCTCTCTGTGGGATTATTCTTTAGCTATTTGTACCTCCAGGTGCAGCTCCTCAGCGTGGGTAGCACCCTGCTGCATCCATCCATCCCCTCAGCAGTGCCTGAGGTGGGTGGGAAGCAGAACCAAACACGGGGTCAGGGTGGGAGCATCAAAGGCAGCCCCAGCCAGCACAGCAGGCACAACGTGATGAGACAGGCACAGTCTGGCTGTTCAGCAGGACAAAGTTTTAACGGGCTTAACAACAGCATCAGCACTGATCATTAGGCAATTACAACTGCTGAAAGTTGACAAAGCACCAGGACCAAATGAATTATCTCTCCAAATCCTGCAGGCAGGAGCATGGAAAAGCGAAAAAGTCATTGTCAACAGCTTCTGATAGCTCGCTGGGTGTAGAGCAGTAACTAAAAACTAAAGGGCTGTTCATTTACTTGCTGTTTTGAGAGATGAAAGGGAAAGGGCAGGAAATGAGATCTTCAAAAATATTCTCATCACCCAGAGAGTGTGGTGGGAGGGAAGGTCCTGGAAACACTGAAACAGCCAGGATTGCTCAGCGCCTGGGGACATCTGATTCAGAGGAAGGGACTGCGTATGTTTGGAAAGAAAAGGCAGATTTTGGCTGGGGGAGTTCACTCCTGAGTCATCCCCAGCGTTACTTGCTCAGTTCTGCACATTCCTGCACAGCCACAAGCACTGGCCAAGGGGACAGTCGTGAGCTCTGCTCCAGGATGTGCCAAAAGCCCAGGGATTGCAGAGCTCAACCCATGCAGGATCACAGTGACTCCCTGCCCTGCTCCCCTGCAAAGCAGGGCATGCTCAGCCCTGTCCCTCTGAGCCTCTCAAGCACAGCCCTTCACTCTGAGTGACGAGGCACGCTTCCCCGAAAAACATGCAAATGTGATTTAAAGACTCTAAGTGATACAGAATATATCACATCCCCTGGGAACCTGTTCCAGGGGGTAATTATTCTAATTCCTAAAATCATGCATCTCATTTGCAGCTGGAATTTTCCAAGGCAAACCTCCATCTCCCAAGGCTCTGTCTTGCTCACTGAATTAGGGAGATGCTCAGCAGCAGAGAGCTCCTGTTCCCTCAGCTCCCTTCTGAACACAGCCTTAGATGACTGATGTCTCCAGCAAGGTTCAGAGCACATCCCTCGAGGATCCCATCTCTCTCAGGTCCTATTTCAAGCCCAGTGGTCTCAGTTGAAAGCATACTGGTGGATTCAAAAGGCTTTGAGTGAGGTCCTAAATCTCCAGCCACGTGTTTGGAGGGTGAAAGCCAGTTTGTTCAGTGATACCCAGAAGTTCCTGAGCAGTCTCCAGAAAGCCAGGGGACATGTCTGCACTGACAAGGCATCCCCTCTCCATCTGCTTGCCACGGCTCGGTGGTCCCTGCAAGGCAAGGCTGCCCAAAGAAGGGCTTGCGTGGGTTTTTACAGTGAATTAATTTAACATATCCACCTAGTAACAACGGAGGAAGGCTGACAAAGCAGAGGTCAGGCAATCAGGGAATTGCAGGTAGAATTGTTAATTTTAATTACTTGTCTTCATTAAGGTGCGGTTTCTGGATCCTACAGTGATGACTAATGGGTCAAAATATTTGCATGAATGAATATACTTGTGGAACAGACACAGAATTCTCTTTGGATTTTACTGGGGCTTTTCCACTACATTATGAAGAGAATTCCCAGAACCCAGCTGTATACCAGGGGGGAGCAATCCGTAGGTGTAAGATAAACATTTTTATGAGACACAGAAGTGCCCAGAAAAAGCACGACAAGGTGGAAGTAAGTGACAAACGAGGTAAAACATGGGTTGTACTTGAGCTGTTTGTGTCTCCTTGGCACTTGAATGAGTTGCAATACAAGCATCAGGGCTACCTGTGCTCCTGACAGCACTGAAAGGAAACAAAAGTTTGGAACAAGCCAAACACATTCAATTTGCCTGAATAATTTAGGCTGCTGAGTTATCATGTGCTTCATAGGCTGTCATCGAGAAGAGCTGTACTGCACAGGAAAGGTCTGTAAATCAATGCATCTGAGGAACCAAAACTAATCAGAGAGTGGCTGCAAAAGCAGCGCCTGTCAGAACAGATGCAGGACATGGAAGTCACACAGTGAGCACTGCCAGGCACTTGGCACTCCTGGGCTCCAGGGCTGGAGAGCCCTGCCACAGACACACAGAGGGACAGCCTGAACACACAGCTCCCACTGAAATATGCTGGTGAGCAGCACAAATAACAAATAAAGGGGCTACAGAAGAACTGAAAGGGACTTCTGACAAGGGCAAGGGGGAATGGCTTTAGACTCACAGGTTAGATAAGACATTAGGAATTAATTCTTTACTGTGAGGATGGTGAGACTCTGGCACAGGTTGCCCA
The DNA here is from genome assembly GCA_034509425.1 of Eopsaltria australis. Taxonomy (NCBI): domain Eukaryota; kingdom Metazoa; phylum Chordata; class Aves; order Passeriformes; family Petroicidae; genus Eopsaltria; species Eopsaltria australis. Next base: position 1,883,554 of record JAVTVJ010000458.1, read on the forward strand.
GAGAAGCTGAGGGTGCCTCACTCCTGAAAGTGTCCAAGGCCAGGCTGGATGGGGCTCTGAGAAACCTGGGATAATGGAAGGTGTCCCTGCCCATTGTAGGGGGATTGGAAGTAGATGATCCTTAAGGTCCCTTCCAACCCAAACCATTCCGTGATGATGATGATGATGGACTGGTACACACAGAGAGTAAAAAACAAACCAAATTCCAGTACCTACATAGCAACCTTCCAGGACACACCTGAGTGTGCCTGACCCTCTTCAAAGGCATTCATACCCTCCAACAATGCAGCTACTGCTCCCAAAAAACACTGTCTCTCTGCTCTGAATTACTATGATGCACAGCTTTAACTTCAGGTTTCTAGCCAAATTCTTCTTCCCACACAAGAGCTGCCCCTTTGTAACTTGTCACCAAGCTGTACTTAATCCAGGATTGCAGGTAGCTGAGCTGAGAAAGTTCCTCTCCCGGGGCAAATCCGGAGGCTCCTCACCTGGCTCAGGAGCCCTGTGCTTACTGAGGGAGCTGACAGGGAACGTGCCCGAGCAGACGAGCAGCGCCCTGCGCCAAACTCGCACCAGCTCCTCCTCTGCCTCATCCCTCCAGTGAAGCCCACACATCCAAAGCAGTCAGAGCAAATCAAGTGCTCGACCTATTTCGGTGTGCAAGAGACGAGGACACCCACCTCCCTTGGCTTCTCACAAAGATTTCCAGCCGACACTCTTCGCTCTTTCATTTTTCACACGAAACAGTGCGGGAACAACCACAAAACCTGCTCTCTCTCCAGCACGCACCCAGCACAGCCAAGTCTTCTCCTCAGGAAGTGCCAGAAGCTTCTCACCATTCACCCCCACCAGCTGCAGATCCTCAGCACCCCCCAGGATGTGGCACCATGTCCCTGGCTAGAGGGACACTCCTGTGGCTGTCCCCACACCTCCAGCCGTGTGCCAGGGCAGCTCTGTGCTGCTTCCCCAGGATGCAAGATAGCATCTGTGGTGAAATCTCACCAAATGATCCAAGATAGTTTTCTCCAGCTGGGACTGATTGAATATAGCCTGGGCACCGGATGATGTGGGAAATCAGTCGTAGCCGAGCACAAATTGCATGCATAGAGGTAATTACTGCAGCACAAGGTTGGTAGCACCACTACCCACATGACAGTCTGTCTCAGCAATTTTCATTTCCTATTGCTTCCATTCTGAGAGGGGTTTTTCATCTTTTTTTTCCTTTTTTTTCTTTTCTCTGATTCAATTTACTCCTTTTCCTGCAGGGGCTGACGCCAACCCAGGATTTCTTTGGGGTAAAGCTCTGGTTTCCCTACAACCACTCATTCCACACACCCAGATGTCCCCCTGTTTATGACACCCAGACCTCAAGCCTGACCCATCTCGACCTGACTCCACTGCCCTGCCCCAGGTGTGACCGCCACTGCCCCAAGGGGAGGTGACACAGCAGTGACCGCCTGTCACCTGCTGCCATGTGCCAGCCCCCCCAGCCAGCTGTGGATGTTGGTAATGAAACACAACATGCTGGTAGCTAATGAAGCCAGCCACAAAGCAAGTCGTTCTTCACACTTGAAAAAGGATGAAATGCAATAAGGAAAATGGAACAAAAAGGGGTTTCTGCTGAAAAATAAAAATACTAAGAGAGCTAATGCTGAGAGTGGGGAAGCTGATCCCTACCATTACACACACTCAGCAAAAAGAGGGGCCACATTATGTGTACTGTGATTACACACATCGTGACTAACACAGATCTATAATAACACTTGCTGTAAAGAAGAAATAAAGTCTTATTTTCCAAATAGACACAGGGGTTAAATGCAGGATGGAAGGGGAAATGGCTGAGCAAAGGCAACACACAGCCAGCCAGAGCCTGGCACGGCCCACGCTCCCGCTCCCCAGCCCGCCCTGCACACCTGCGTGCACCGGGAGGAAAGGCTGCCAAACTTCAGAATTCTGTGACCTACTTAAAAATATCAAGTCTTACATTCATACATGCTGTATGAGAAATAAAACATAGCACTCATGGGTTTTGAGTGGCAGCACTTCCCTCAAGACAGATAAAAGCTGTGAGTTCTCTTTGCTGTTTGGTGCCAATTATTACAGAGTTTTGACTTATATATTATTACATAGATCATTTAGTAAAACAACCTACATAGAAACCCAGTGGTGTGTCTCCCTTCAGCAGATATCTGCAGGAACTGGAGCACTTCAGACACTCACCCAGATCACCACATTTTGGGGATGGATGTACTCCTTCCCCTGCACCCAGGGGAGACACAGTCCCTGCCCCACAGCTCTCTGAAGCATGCAGCCTCATTAACAGAAGTCCAAACGATTTATCATTATCACACTTATAAATGTAATTGCACCACGTTTTGGAGGGAAAAACAACAGGCACCCAACTTGTGGCAGCCCCTCTGGAAATGCTGGTCCACATCTGAACCCCTCAGGCTGCCACGTGCATGTCCTGGTACCAGGGCAGGGTTTCACCTGCTGGCACCCACCTGTGCCCAGGAGGCCACCACAAGCCATGTCCCTGCCCCTGCAGAGCTGGGGGTCACTGCGCTGCTTGTGCTGATTATTCCTTTAATAAAGGGCCCTGTATTTTCCAGCGGCTGCAAAATTGATGCAGGTTGCCATGGTAAGCACACACTTTCCCATTTAGCAGAATAATAGGCAGCTTTGTATAATTCACTGATTTCAGATGATTTCCTACCCCAAGCGCAAGTCACTCAAGTTACATAAGTCACCTGTTGTTTAGTCAATCTGGCAATTTTAATTAGAATAAATTTTTATGATTCCTCTTTGCAACACTTAGAGCAGCTCTGCCACCAGAATGCCGAGATGTCTGTAAATTATACGGGCCCCAATCACATCTTTTTTTGCTGTTTTAATTACAGTAACATTGCAGCATTAATCATGTAAGCCTCTGTTAAACAAGTAACAGCCATCCTCTATCATAATTAAAAGGAAAAGGCCAAGCAAACAGGAGCTCAGGAGTTTACCATATTTTCTCTAAAAATTATATTTTAACTTAAGAGTTTCACAAACAGTAGTTTTATTTGGCTCTAATTAGCATTGTGAAGGAAACACCAAAAGGTTAATAAGAGATGGTTAGTTTGTAATGCAAGTTTCCTGGTGCCAGCCCCAGTAGTTCAGTCTGTTTTCAGAGTCATTAACGATGTAGATTGATTACAGGGGGAGATTGGGAAGTGCTGCCTTGCTGCGTTAGCAGAAGGTTTGGTTTTATTCATATACCTTCCCCACTGTTAAATCTGATGGCCATTACCTTGACCACTTTGCCAGTCTTAACTGCTGTGAGAAGGGAAGTGTTAAAAGTTTCCTTAGAAGTTACTGGCAAAGGGGAAAAAGAGGCCACGTGAGCCTTTTTTTGATTTGTTTATAAGGCAAAAGGAAGCTGCAAGCTTGGCTGAACTGTTTATTTATCTTAAAATATCTTAAAATCCAAGTATTGGGCAGTGGTTTTGGGAAAGCAGGCTTTGGAAGAGGCAGGGTTAGAACCACCCCATCCTTCAGCTGAACCCTGAGATCTTTTCTGCAAAGGTTCTGCTTGGGCTGGAGTTTAGGAACAGTTAACAAAACCAAGCAGAAATAGAAGCTGAAATTTTCTAATCAGAAATACCTCTTCTTCATATCTCCTATAAATTGCTCTCCAGTCACCCAGCAAAAATATGAGTAAGCAATGACTGAATTTGACAAAATCTCATTAAAAAGTACAATAAAACAGTAGAAACTCTCCAAATTTCTGGGCTGATCATTCATCCATTGCAAACCTACACAACAGGGCATGGATTCAAGTTTTAATTTTCCTCTCCAAGTTGCCAAAATGTTCACATCTGGTGAGTGTTCTCTGTGCTTAGGGGGGAAAAACTTGAGGATCTAAAGGTTGTAATTCCCATGACCCCAAACAAAGTGACTTCAGTGATGAAGACTCTGCAAGAACTACCTTTGAAGGAACCTGAAAACTGAAGGAAGAGTGCCAGGAATGAGGGATACAGGATAATGCCTCTTATGCGAACAAAGGAGGTTGCACATCTGTTTGTTATTTAGTTCTGCTGTTGCAAAGAGGGATTGGCTTCACTTATTCCTGTGGAGATTACTTCAGTGTCACCCCTGGTCCCTATCACTCTCCAGCAAGGACTCCTCCAAGCTGTGCTCAGTGTTACTGAGAAACCAAGGGAGAGCAGCAGGAGGGATGTGTCCATGCCAAGCAGCACGTCCATGCATGGATTAAACCTCCTGGAGTGACCACTGCCCTGCTCTGCTGTGATGTGGAGTGGAGGGGAAGGGAGCTGAGCTCCAAGGTGGGACTGCCTGTTCCTCTGTCCAGCTCTGCCTGTCCACACCACCCTCTGAAGAAGGAGCTGAGCACCACACTCCTGGCAATGATGAGGGTCATCCTGAAGAGAGGCTCATTAGTCAGAGCATGACAGAATTTTCCCAGCTCCATTCAATGGTCTAACAAAAGCTATTGTGCCCCTTCACAATCCTGGTTAGAAAATGTCAGAGGAGCTTGGGGAGGATGGAGAGAGCATGGACAGAAGCATCAGTAACCTCCACACGGAGCTGACTGAGCTGCTCAACACACAATCATTTAAAAGTGTGGGAATCATAAGACAATCAACTCCTCTTCCCAAAGACCAGCTTACCCACTTGTCAGAAAAATCCTTCTCAGGGCTTTCAAAGTACTGTGAGAGTCTGATTGCTCCCTCCAGGCTGGCCATTGCAGGAGCACCACTGAACTCACTGAGGCTGCTTTACCAGAGCCATGCAATAATAAGAAATCAGAGGAGCTGTAATAATTGACACTGCCCTGTTTAGAAAGCTTACAGCATTTATCCATCTTAAGGGATGTGCTGTCACTCACCTACGAATGTTATACTTTACGTCTTGTGCTGCATCTATGAATACAAGGAGGTAGGTACTTTTATTAATTTGTAGAAACTTCCAGAGAAATGCAGCCTCCAAAGCCCTGGAACATGTCACTTAGGTCTTTATGTACATGCAGCTCCACAGAAAGGCTTTTCTGCAGAGTGAAAGGGGGTTGTAGGTAGAATGACTGCTGGAAATCAGCTTAAAAAAATGAACATTTTCTAAAACCTGTTTGCCTCCAGTTAATACCATTAGTCATGTTCTCAATTCACAACTGAAATACACCCAGATATTATGGAGATGAGCATAAGAACCAATTGGAATATTCTAGATAAAACCTGATCCCCTAAATGATGATACGTCTGAATAATTTGGGATGCAACCAGCAAGAAAAGTTTCAGTGAGTATCTGGGCCCATTTCTCCTTTACATCCAAATCTTATTTCTATACTGAAAGAAGATTTAACATAACTATTTAAATAGAACCCATTTCTATTCAAAGAACCCTTCATCTCACAGGAATTTATGGGACTCAGACACAATTAAATCTCCCCTGTGAGCAAAGTTACACAGATGTGGAAATGTATGCGGGATCAGGTCTTTCCAGATGACATTTCACATGAACCTTTACTGCTGATCTGGCACCAGAAAAGTGGAAGTGATGCTTTTAGAAGCAATTCTCTGTAGAGAACCATTACTGACATTGCTTAAAACCCTCTCATTTTGATTTTAAAGCTTTTTCACTATTTTATGGCTGTGGTGACTATTTCTAACACTGCCTTTTTTATGATTAGTGTGTGATTAGTATTTTCTATTTTTATTTTTAGCTAAAACAGTGAATCACTGCTTCATTGGACCAACTATTTTCTTTCTACAACTGACGGTTAAAATACTGGCCACCACTGGGAATTAAGGTAAGTGTGAAACCTGTTGCTTCAAACATTAAAAACTTATATTTTAAATACTTCCTTTCTAATTTCTATGCTGGCAAGAGCTTCTATGATTTACAGAGTAAGGGAATGGCTCTCGCTCAAGGCAAGGTGAGAAAGGCAGTAGAATACATTTAAGCAGATCTAGGTGCTCGTGCACATCCACACAAAGAAAACAACCCAAACCTGCACAAACACTATGCTTGGAAGAGGGCAAAGGGATTCAAAGAAAAAAGTACCAGTATGAGCAAAACCAAGGGAGGAATAACTACCTGAATCACAAAACAGAGTATCTAGCCTCAAATATGCTAATTTGGGTCCTGAGGGACCTAATCAACCCCTTTGTTGAAGTAAAGATAAAACTTTTTGACAGCAAACGTTTTCTGATAAAATGGAATTTTCAATTACCCTGTGAAACATCTGGTCCACACTGCCATTTCCAGGGAAAACCACCAGCACGGTGTGCAGTGTTGGGAAACATTTCACGCTGAGATCTCCCCGTGCTGCTGGGAGGAACAGGTGTCAGGAGCTGGAACCCGACAGCAGAGCTCCCAGAAATGCTGCCATCCCCCCCACCACCCACAGGGGCAGTGCTGGAGGGTCCCTGCCCGGCAGCACCACACACTTCAGCACCTCCTGGAAATCAGGGCTTCCTCCAGTGCTGGGCTTCGAGTCACGTCAGGATATGGAGAAAATCCACCACATCTTGCAGTGAAATAGGCCAAGATGCAAAGAGAACCCCAGAATTTACCCCAGCAGACTTCTCCAGCCACCCCAAAGAACATCACTGAGATCCAACAGCCACTGGAAAACATCCCTCTCTCAATGAAATCCGTTTGGAAGTTCAGCTGAGGGCATTGCTAGGAAGGGAGCACACATAAACTTCCAGCAGCATTTCACACCTCCACAAATAAACAAACAAACAGCCAGGCAATTGAAGAACGTGCAGTACCAGGGCCCGCCCTCTTCTGCATCCCATTTGGTGCCACTTAGCAAGGGAAGGAAAACAATCCTGGGCTGTAATGAACTCCAAATTGGGCACATATTAGAGCGATTAAAGCCATCTTTTCATCAGATGAATTTATAATCAATAATTAAGATCCTGAGCTAAAGAGGGACTGGGCAGAAGTCCTGCTCCCAAAATATGCGATGTGGCTGAGCTCCAGGCAGTATTTCTGATGACCTGCTGCTACCCACTAAAGCTCAACACTCTCCACGCTATGGTTTGCCATTTTTCTGGAAATCTAGGTCATTTCCAAAGGAGGAGAAAGGGCTCCTGCCAGTGGGACTGGCAGCTGGTGTCACTCCCACCCAAGAGTGGTACCAGGAAAGCAAAACACCAGCAGCTCCCTGGGGCTCCCATGCCCCAGTACTCACCACTGGTGCCACTGGTTTAAGAAGACAAAGGAGCTTGGACCTCTCCAAGCCTACCTCCATCTGCAGGAAATGCAGCATCTCAGTAGGCAAAGGCTGGCCAGACAGGTCCACACCAGGACCACCCTGAGCCACCACAGAGGGATCACCCCTACTACCCAGCTACAAGGATTTCTGACAAGCCGTGTCTGCCTTGGCAGACCCAGGGTTACCCACTGAGCGGATAAAGACTCACAAATTACTGGGACAAAGTCTGAGAGCTGGCCACTCATGAAGGACTCACGGTGTCACAAGCTGAGGCCCATGCCCAGCAGAGACTGGCTACAGGGGAACCATGTCAGGAGATCATTACCACCAACGAGCAAACTCCAACAACTCCCTCATCCCATTTCTTTAGGATTATGTGATACGCAGTTTGGGCAGGGACAAGCAAAAGCAAAGCATGGGTACACAAGCTGCCAGGCTGCTCTTCAGAATCTGTGTTTGGAGTAGTAGTCAGCCAACAGTCCTGCACATCCTTGTCACTGAATTTCTTGTGTTTCCTCCCCACCCTGCCACTCTGCCCCAAAATCAGGTAAAAATTACCAAGCCAAAACCATAGCTTTAATCACGTAGGAACTGCTGTTACCACCATCATCTCAGTGTCTTGATTTTCCTGATTATTTTCTGAAGTTCCTGTTTGACAAATCAGCTCAGGCAACACTCTCTTTAACCTTTTTTTTCAGCTTTTGTGACAGTAACCACTAACTCCCCCACCTGTGCTGCTCCTCTCATTGCTCCACCAACACCCCAATAACCCCACAGGGCCACCCTGAGCTCTTCCACACCAGGCAGTGGGGATCCCACAGGACAAGAGAGCTGATTGTGGCACACCTGCCTGCAGGTGCAGCACTGGTATGCTGCTTTCCTCCCAAAAATAAACCAGACCCAGGAGCACCAACCCCCTCAGCCACCGCAGGACCAGGAGATGGACAGGTTGCCTTCAGAAGTCACCTTCTGGAAACACACCTGATTTTTGGGGTGCATTTTCCATGCAGTGAGGAGTTCATGCTAAAGTGAACTGAACCATATTTACTTCCAATGAGCTCTGCCTCCAACTCAGCCTCTTTAACTTATTTGCATTGTTATCAGAGCCAGCACGCAGACTTATCAGAAATGTAATCCCTGTAAAACCCTATCTGCGGTCCATTGAGAGTGGGTTTTTTGCTGAAGAAATGTGACAAAAAAATTAACAGATGTTGCTCAGACCATTCACCAGAATGGGAATCAATTATGAACACTTTTGCTCCTACAGTCATCCCTTACTACAAATGCATCTTAGGAAACCCTCTCCTGATCGAAATGAAAAAGCATTTCTTTGTAATAGAAGAATAATAAATGATAGCTATCAGCCTGCATTCTCTGACACAGTGCTGGTCCGCGGAGAATTAAACTGCCACTGTACAGTTATATAAATGTTTAATTTTTTTCATCTTTGGCCACAGTAGGGTTGTCTAGAAATACATTATCGCTGCGGATGCCATCCCTCTCCAATTAGTGTGGCTGGCAGCATGGAATGTGTAGGTGACCTCTGTGTTCCCCTCCTCGTGGAGTCTTACAGGGTTAACTACGGCCATTTAACAGACTCTATGGAGAATTAGTACAGAGATCATATCCTCTACACAAAAATCCCACACTCGGTGGCGCAGATGGCAAGAACTCTCTCTCCCCCGTTTGACTCTTTTATGACAGCAAAACAAAGGCTTTTAATGATGTTTACCATGAATTGAATTAAACAGCTGAAGACCAGTTCATAATCACAGCATTTTGTTTTCATGTCCTTAAGTCTTTTAGCAGTGGGGCTTCCAGTTGAGCCTCAGCTACAGCTTATCTCAAGATATAGCCAAGTGCCCCGAGGCTCCCCCGCGCCGCAGCACCAAACCGCACCAGGCTCCCTAATTGAAAAAGACAGGATGTTTGCATAGGATGTTTGCATCCCTCAGACATTAAAAGCGACATTCATGCCCAAGTACAAAGACACGTGGGCTCAGCTGAACTCCTCTGACTTCCTTCCTCCAGCTAATACCAGTCTGATTTCAGAGCAGGACTTCATCCCTGCACATGGGGACGACAAGAGCTGAAACCTGTCACCTATACAGGCAAAAAGATGCAAACCCTCCCCCGCTGGCCTTGTGGGATGCCTGACTAATTGCCTACATGTTCTGCTGACCTTTGGGGAAATTTGCCTGGAAAGAGCCTGTGTACGAGCTCCAGAACTGGGACATGAGCGCTGGGAAGGGCACACACCACCAGTGCTCCAGAGGAGAGGTGGGCAGGGACCAGGCCTGAGCACAGCACCCCTAACTCCTTCCCCTAATCCCAACTCCAGCACTCACTCATGGTCAAGCAGAAGCTCAGGGCCTTGGGTTTTCTGCCTGTGAGTAGAGGATAATCCCAGCTGCTCGCTTACCTGACAGGTGTGGTGTGAAGATTAATTTATATCTAACCAGCACTCCGATGATGTACAGCATTATCCCCAGCAAGCACCAAGCATCCTCACTGCACACCCACCAGGGCAGCGCCAGAGCCACCAGATGGGGCATGTGGGGGGCACTGGGCACCCCCCAGGGCACAGCAGTGTCTCACCTTGCTCGGGGCCCTGGGAGCCCATGGAGGGGACGCTGGTGTTCAGCACATCGTTGACGGCTGTGTCGCAGTAGAGGCCCCGCTGCACGTCATGCTCACTGTCCGTCTGGTCACTCTCCTCGTGGCCACTGTCCTTCAGACTGTTCCCCTCCAAGTCCTTGAATGTGGAGCTGCTGGGGAAACACAGCTGTCACTCACTGGGTGGGACAAGGTGGCCCCTGACACCCCGTGGAGCTGCAGCGAGATCTGTGGGGATGGGAGATCCCTGCCCTCCCCAGAACCCACTGATACCCCCAGGCATGGAGAGGGAGTGTGGGGGAACACCCCTGACTGGCACCCCTGCACCCCAAAACACAGCGTGCAGCCTGCACCACCCCACAGGCTGCCCCTGCCCATGGCTGTGGTGTCACCCTGTGGGTACAGTCAGGCTGCCATGGAAGCTCAGAGTGAAGCAGGATTTGAAATAAAATTTTAAAAATACAAGTGAAATTAGCTGTTTCTACAACTTGGTTCTCCCCAAGTCATACTACCTCATATTGAAGTTGCACAAGATCTAAACCCCATCTTTTTAGGTTATAAGCCAATTCCTAATCACTTAAAGCTTAAAAACAAAAGTCTTCCCGGAAACAGGAATGTCTTTTAATAATGACGATGCATTCTTATTTTTAAAAATAAACCACTGATTCTGGGTCCAAGTTCATGCAGCTCTAAGGAAATCTGATACACAAACGGCCTTGACAGCCCCTGCAAGCACAGCCACTGCTGGGAGGAGCCAGGGACTGAGCTGCTCCCAGATTTCCCCCAAGAGCTGAGCAGCTCCAACACCCCATGGAACGCAGCCCCCAAGCCAGAGGGATGGAAGAAGGATGGCTCCTATGAAGACAGGCTCAGAGAGCTGGGATTGCTTATCCTGGACAAGGCTCTGGGAAGATCTTAGAGCCCCTTCCAGTTCCTAAACGGGATTCACAAAAAAGAATAACTTTCTACATGGGCAAATAGTGATAGGAAATACAAGAAAAGTGATAGGGTAAGTAGGAATGGTTTTAAACTGAAAGAAGAGAGATGATATGAGATTTAGATATTACAAAGAAATTCTTCCCTGTGAAAGTGGTGAGGCCCTGGCACAGGCTGCTCAGAGAAGCTGTGGCTGCCCCATCCCTGGAGTGTCCAAGGCCAGGCTGGATGGGGCTTGGAGCAAACAGGCATAGTGGAAAGTGGGGTTGGAACTGGGGGATCTTTAAGGTCCCTTCCAACCCAAACCATTCTGTGATTCTATGAAGAGCTGCATTTCTGGCTGCACCCTGAGAGAGGCCATGCCCCAGGACACTGTGAGCAGCAGGGACACCTTGAGATGCACCTGCCCCAGGTGGCACAGCCATCAGGGTGTCCCTGGGGACACCCACCCTCTCCTTCCACACCCAGCCTTGCATGGGAAAACTCATTGGGAAGATCCACCTGCAGCCACTTCTCCAAACTTTCTCACTGGCTGATCTGGTGTGAAACGTCAGCGAAAGACACGGCCTGTGCTTCAAAGCCCCAAAGAGCTGGAGATTTTCATTACTTTGAAAAGTCCTTTTGTGTCTCCACGGAAACCAAGCAGACCACCTACCATCTGATGCTCTGCAAAAGCACACGAGGGGGGAGCTCTGAAATACATATAAATTGGTAAACCTTCAAATATTACCTTTTAAATAAAGATGTCCCTGTTCAAGCCACTGACTTTGATTCCAGGTGACATCAAAGATTTTTAAGTTAAGAAAGCACTACAAATCTACAATTCATTTGTGGGAGTGTAGATGAGCGAGAGAGGCAGGCAGACAACACAAGAAAAGTACAAATAGATTAATTAAGTGCTGGGTTTGAGAAGATTCACTCACCAAAGATAGCAGAGCTACAACATCTACATAAAGGCAAAAGATGAAAATAATGCCACAGTACGTTACAGAAAATATTTTTTGTTCTCAGATGTCTGCACAGCATTGCTGGCACCCGTTGTACTTCAGATACAAGACAAAGGTAGAAAGCAAGGGGAACCGCTGTCCTACGTGGAGCTGCTGCTCGTAATGCGCAGGCAAGCCGTGTTACAAGGCATTTATCTTGCCTGCAGTGAGCCAGACCGTAATGCAGCAGCCACACGACATGCTCCCACGGCTGACACTCCTCTAAAGGATGGGCAGGTCTGGGGGAACCGGCGGCAGCAGCATTTCCCAAACAATACAGCCTCGGAGCAAGCCCCGCTGCGGCAGGCGGGAGCGCTGCTTCCCTTTATCTCAGGTGTGAACGAGGAAAGATTAATAGATATGGGGTTTTTTCAGCTTGCCTGAAGACTCTCTGGCAAGGAGCAGCGTGGCACAGGCCAGCCAACTCTCACAGTCACATTAGCATCGTTAAACAGCATGAGCCACACAGGCAAATACACCTGCCCTTCGCTCGCTGAACCCACGCCGCTCTGACAACGCGCTCGCAGCTCCCTCACTGCTCAGGTTCTTAAGATGTAAACAAATGGGATCTCAGCCAGGCAGATAATTGGATATTTTTACTGCTCAGATCAGATCTCAACAGTTCAGGGCCGCCTTCCGCTCTCTGTAAAACCCTCGGTTCAGTGATGGCTTCTGCAGAGCCACCGAGCACAGCCGTGCTGGGCATGGGCATGGGCATGGCCACGGGCAGAGATTGCTACCCACACCTTGGCCAGGCCCTGGGGAGAGGAGGGAGGTGGGCAAGGAGCTGCTGGTCCCGTCCTGCACCCTAATCCTGTGCAGGGAGCTGGCCCTGCAGCTCGTGGTGAGGAGCATTGATCGTGCTGTGTCAGTGCCTTTCCCGGGAGGCAGCAGCAAGCTCAGCCTCCTGCCCCTGGGGCGATGCTGGCCTCGGGGTTAACACAGCCCAGAGGGGTTCAGCTGGGTAACCCCGGCCTGAAACTCCCAGAGACATTCCCTCACCACTGCCAGGCTCTGAGGATAGCAGTATTTCACCCAAAGGGCTCAATTCCCCCGAGGGTAACTGCCAGGTTGCAGTTGAACTGATTGTTTCCTTTTTACCCATGGAAGAAATCAGCCCAGTATTCAAACTAAAACATTCAGCTACAACAGTGAGCTGCATCCAACCCAATTACCTGCCCCCAAACAACTTGGTTTTTTTTTTTAATTTTCCCCGCCTCACATGGCAGGGAAATCTTACCACCCAAATCTATCCTTTTATTCCTGTGCATTCAAATGGAATAAACTCTCAGAATTTGAAAGTTGTCAGGGTAACAGCACTCTACCTCACTTACTGCACCTTCCCAGCGTGAAAAAGCCAAACAGAAGGAAAAAAAAGACTCTCCTTTATTGCAAACCATGAGCAATGGGACTTAATGGAAAGAAAGTACTGTTTTAAAATCAAATTATTGCTCTTGAAAAGTTTTGCATATTGAAATAAGCAAGTAGTATATAACACAGTACAAAAGAACATTAAACCCTTGGGATTTGGCTGGGCAAAGCCAAGCCCCTCAAGCAAGCCTACGTACCTTTTTATTAAATGAGCTCTGCTGTTCACGTAGTTGGAATCAAAGGAGTAGTTTTCAGTCTGGAAGGAGGAAAAGAAAAAGGAGATGGTTACAAGTCTGATTTCTCCATGACTGGGAAGAGGCAGGATTGCAGGGCCAGGATGAAACCCTGAGAGAGGGAAGGAGCATCCCATGATGGGACAGGCCCCTGTGAGCAGGACAGAGCCAGGCATGGAAAACTCCAGCACCTGTCAGTCTTCCCACCAACTTTCACCAAAAAAAGGCTGGCTGGTGACCACAGAACAATTTGCAGAGAAGAAACAATGTGACTGTGCTCTGTTACAAAACTAATTGCTTTTAATTCCCTGATGGACTCAGTTCTGTGTGTGTCAATTTGACTGAAAGTTCAAAAGGTATTTTTCTTATTAGTGTATAATTAACATGTTAAAATATTTATTGCATAGATATGTAAATGCCAGCAAGGTAATCCCCTGCCAGAGAATTTAATGCAGGCACTTCTCTTTGTTTTACATAATTTCATTTGCAGAGACAGGGGGCTCTGTTATTAATAAAAAAACAAACAATGGGTGACATGCTTAAAAGTTGGAGGGGAGTAAAAGAAGGGGAGAAAAGTCAAAGGAGTTGTTATCTGCAAGCAAAAGCTACTAACTCATTCTGCACTTGAAATGCCATCTTTTAAACTCAGATTACACAGCCCCAGGGTTCTGGTGCTGGCAGCAGGTAATGAACCAAAAAACCAGCAACCAGAAGGTAGGGGAGAGAGCAGGGGGAGAGCCATGAGACCATGGTGGGAGCCATCAGGGGGCACGTGGAGGGAGCTGTGTGGTGGGACCTGGTGGAGCTGTGGTGGGACCTGGTGGAGCTGTGTGGTGGGATCTGGTGGAGCTGTGGTGGGATCTGGTGGAGCTGTGTGGTGGGACCTGGTGGAGCTGTGTGGTGGGATCTGGTGGAGCTGTGGTGGGATCTGGTGGAGCTGTGTGGTGGGACCTGGTGGGAGCTGTGGTGGGACCTGGTGGAGCTGTGTGGTGGGACCAGGTGGAGCTGTGGTGGGACCTGGTGGAGCTGTGTGGTGGGACCTGGTGGAGCTGTGTGGTGGGATCTGGTGGAGCTGTGTGGTGGGACCTGGTGGATCTGTGTGGTGGGACCTGGTGGAGTTGTGTGGTGGGACCTGGTGGAGCTGTGTGGTGGGACCTGGTGGAGCTGTGTGGTGGGACCTGGTGGATCTGTGCAGTGGGGTGCAGTGGCAGGTGCATGGCAGGATGTAGTGGGAGGCGCACGGTGAGCCACAGTGGTGGAACATGGTGGGATCTGCACAGCCTGGCCAGGATCCTTCCTGAACTTCAGGGACCCCTGAGGATGCAGGATCTTATACAAGCCAGGCACCCCAGTCCATCTGTCCATCCACCCAAAGCCCGCCCCGATCTGCAGGGATCCCACCTGGGCTCCCACCAGCACCTGGGGATGCTCCTTGCCTCCTCAGCAGCAGAAGGAGCAGTCTCTGCTCTGCTCCCCTTCCTCGAGGACAACAGCAGCATCCTCCCAGGCCAGAAACAGGAACATCCTCCTGCCCCACAGCCCTGTCCTGTCTCTGCCACGCCCCTCCTCGGCCCCAGCCCCGTGGTTGTTCTTCCCAAAGAGCCGCTCCGGGACACTATGGCCTGTTTTTATGGCAATTATGAACATGGTAAAAATAAATGCATGCATCTTTAATGTCTCAATAAATAAAGGAAAGCAGAGTCTGCTGCTAACGTAATCACAATGGCAGGATGCAGGGAGTGGGGCCACTGCAGCAGAGGTTACACGGCTCTGCCAAGATGATAAAGCAGAGGCAGCACTGGTTAAGTGTAACCTTTTCTGAAATACAGCACAATATCTAATTTACCAAACAGGAACCTCCCAGAGAGAAACATGCGAGGAGCAGCAAGCCGGGGGAGTTGGCCTAGCACTCAGCAGAGCTCAGTTATTACTTTCACACAGTAATTACTGCTGGAGAGCCACGCAGGAGATTTACTGCACAAACTACTGGTCCCTGCAGTTCCTGCATCCACGCTCCTGCCGGACGACTTTGATGCTCAGAGCTCAGGAGCAGACACCTGTATTTTCAAAGCATGTGATACCCGAGAATCTAAATACCACAGAAAATACCTGACCCAGTGTTTATCCATCAGTCCCAGTGCTGCCATCCCACAGCATCCCCCCCAGGCAGCCTCACAGCAGACCCCAGCCCCGAAATGAGCTGAGAGCAGCTCAGCAATGGAGGGCAGAAGGGACTGGAGTCAGTTTTGGTGGCACAATCCTTGCACAGTGGGGAGCCTCTTCTATCACCCAGCACTGGCAGGTGTGGGAGCAGCTCCCACAAGCCCAGAGCCTCGTCTGGCTCCATCCCTGCATCCCCAGCCCCACCACCATGCCCAGCAGCAGGGAGACCCACTGCACCTACCACTGCCTCCATCAGCTCCACCCCTGTGTGCACAGTTCAGCCCTGGGAAAACCAGGAGAGGAACAGCTGTGGGAGAGGATGCACACAGCAAATTTCAGTATATACAGATACATTGAAGAGCTTTAAAACCCTCAGAGCATGGACACTGCACCACCCACGCTTCAGGGGCCAAGGAACACCCAAGGTCATCCACAGGGAAAGACTGACCACTGCCACCAAAATCCCACAGCTGAGCAATCACCACATGTGCTGCCATCAAACTGCCACAGCCCAGACACAGACCTGGCACTAAATCCCCCTCAGACCAACATCACTGGGAGCTTTGCTATTGATTTCAGACCAAAAACAAAGACCATATCCTGGCTCGACTCATTCACTGATGAGCAAATTCCCCATGATTTATGTTTGATGGACTGGAGTAACATCCTTCCTGTGTATTCCCTGCTCCCCATGTTCCCTCTCTTCAGGATGCTCTGCACCACCCCACTGATGAAACAAACCCCTACATCCACACAGAACACAAGGGTTCCTGAGGGGTTGGACACAGCATCCGTTCCCAGGCTTGGAATTCCCCCACCACTGCACACAGCACAAGTAATGATAATTATTCCAGATTTCAGACAAAACAAGGAGTGACACAGCCAGAGGGATGGGAAATCCTCTTCCCTGGGTCTGCACCCTCAGAGGTGAGAGCTGCCTGTGCTGTCCACACTGGCACAAGGGCGGGCTGCCCATCCTTCCTGCACTACCACACTCCCTCCAGCCCAGTTTCTTTACTTAGCCATGGAATTATCTGTCAAGGTTACCTCCATGCAGGCTAGGGGATCAAAACAGAAAAATAAAAAAGAAATAAGATTTTTCATGGAGAAGGGCTGGTTTACAACTTGCACTATTCAATCAAAGTTCACTTGATGTAATTCTAGTTCATTCTGCAAGGTGCAATCACTTACAAACAGAGGCAAAAAGATGGGAAAGGAGAGCGTCTTCGACATGTCAACATTTTAATTGGGAAAGGATCCGCTCTCTCTCTTAATGAGACCCAAAGAACAAAGTTAAAGCACAAAAAAGAGGGAGAAGGTAAGGCTGGCTGGCACCCATGAAAGTGTGCTCTTCATCAAGTGCATCACTGAGAGACTGGCCCTCATCTTCTTCATTATTTTGGCAAAAGCAAATGAACTGCCACTTTCTCACTAATCAGCATTGCTCCTGTAGAAATCAAAGGGGAGCCCAGCCCCGAGTCCAGCCTCTCCTTTCCATGTTCAGAGCCAGGCACAGCAAGGGCCTCCCAAACATGCTGCCAACTCTTATCTCCTGCTCTTTGTAACTGAAGAAAGGATGCTCACAGTTGTCATGATCAGCCCCCCAGCCTCTGTGTCATGAATAAACAATACATTCCAGACACTGGGAAATGCTGAATAACACCTTGCATAAAGGCTGTGGCCTCAGCCTGCATTTCTCTTGGAGGAGAGAAACCCTGCTGTCCTCCAGGCTCAGGATTTGCTTTCCAGATGCAGACATGTTGGTGTCAATGCCATCAAAAAGAGCCCTGGCTTGGCATAACATAACTTACCAGTGCCTAATTTGAAAAATGCTTTTAAACACTGCCTTAGCAACACAAATATAAATATATCAACAGACACACTCCGAACTGGGCAATCAGGAGGGAAATATTAAACTTTTTTTTTCCCCCTAGCAGTTGCTTTTGGTTGAGGACTGCCAATTCCATTAAATTACAAAAAAAAAAAAAAAAAAATGTACAAACGTCAGTACAACTCTTCTTGACCTGGATATCAATGGGGTGGCTTTCCCAACAGCAAAAGGTCTGTTAGCAACAGGGTACTGCTCTAACAACTGCTCCCTCTCTGCCTTAGAAACAGAAATAAACCCTGGCAGATCCAAAGAGGAAGTTTAACAGGAACTAATGCAAGTGCCAGCAGAAAGGTCAGGGGGCTGCAGCAACTCCGGGCACCCCCAGCACTGTGGGCTGCTGAAGAAGCAGAGGGTGCTGGCTGGGGTCAGTCCCCAGGCTGGGAGGGACGTGTCCTGGGCCATGCCAGCAGCCTGGGATCAGCACAGCCATGTCCCTGCAGCCTGCTCACCTCCAGGCAGATGCCTGGCATCCAGTTCTTTATCACTCTTCCCTCTTTCTAGCTATTTCAAATGTGGGATTTTATCAAACCAAACTCCACAGAGGCAAAAATCCAGCTTCCTCCACTGCATGTGGATCCAGGCTCTTGATAAAGGATTTGGTTCCTCAGTCCACACGTCAGCCCCCAGCAAAGTCCATGGCTGTTGGGAGCTGGGGCCATTTCTCCCGAGCTGAAGTGTCAGGTATCCATCCATCCATCCATCCATCCCTCCCTCCGCCAGCCTCTGCCTCAGAATTCGGCTCTAAAGCATCTCAACGCAAGGGTTTTTGCCCTTCTTCTCACTTCAGGGTGAAAACGTTTCTATCTTTCCACAAATTATTGTAAACCTGCTGCAACCTCCTGCCAAAGCATGTAGGGACCCTTCACAAAATCAGCTTCATAAAAATGACACATTTAGCGCCACTTTTTCAGGCTTATCCCTTGAGCCTTTTTTTCCCCTACGTGCCTTGTTAATAAAGCTTGCATGTCACCCTTTATTATTAAAAAACAAAGCGGACCTTTCTCCAAGGCTGCAATGTGCATCTCTCCTTTTGGGTTTCACAAAATCCTCCAGAAACACGAGATGGCTCCTCATCCTCTGCAACAAGCTGCACATCTCCACCCGGAGCACCAGTCTCCTGACCTTCCCTCTGTGCTGCAGGCATCACTGGGGACCACAGAAATGGCAAATTGCTCCCAAAAATCCACTGGGCCTCCCTGGTGGGAGGGGTAGGGCTTGTAAGACCGCTTCTCCTGGTCCTTCTGTATCCTCAGTCCTGCTCTCCATGGGCCACTCAACCACAGGCTCCAGCATCTGCAATAAAACTGATGCTGCCTATTAGGAGATCTCACCAGCATTTAATTCTTATGGTTTGAACTATATTGCGGGTGATACAGAATTCATGCAAATTAAATAAGAACGCTCCAGCTGCACTTGGGAAACAGAGCAAATTTCAAAGTGGGGACCAGGTCAAATGAAGTACGCATCAGCAATGAGGGAAAGTCATTATCATTTAGCAAGCTGCTTATTTAGCCCATGGGAAATGAGGAAGCGGCCTGAGACTCCTTCCCGCCGGGAGCAGGCGCAGTAGGAAACCCCATGAACAGTGGAATGGAGCCCCACGGCCCGAGAGGAACAGCCAGGCTGGTGCTGATGCTCTCACACCCAGCACAGGGCTGGGCTCCCTCTGCACACCGGCAGTGGCTCAGCACATCCAGCTCCAGGCCGGGAGTGCATCACGAAGGATGTCAGGAGAGGTTTTCTCCTGTTGTGTGTGATGGCAGATAATCAGCCCTGTGCTGTGGCCACGGACAGGACAATGCTGCCTCAGAGCGGGTCAGGGGCCAGGACCCGTGACCAGGTGCAGTGCCTGACCCACTTGAGGAGCTCTGCTGCTCCTCCTGTCCCTGCTCGCCACTGGCTCCGCCCTGGCACTGACCTGCCTGGCACCTACAACATCCACAGTCGCACCCAGCTGGGGAGATGGCAAACAGAACCCTATTTCCCAGATCCTGACTCTCCCATATTGGCACCTCCTGGCACGGTGGGTGTCAGAGGTTTGGGAGCAGCAGCAGCCTAAGGCTGTGGGACAAACACCAGTGCAAACTCCACCCAAACAGCTACCAGGGCTTCCACCATGGGGGAAATCACCCAACACCAACAGACACAGCAGGGAGAGCAATGCCCATGTCACACCAAGGACCCCCCACCCTGTCTCCTGATAGCCAAGCTGTGCTGCAGCTCTGAGACCCCTACAGGGTCAGCACCTTTGGGAAGGACCCATCTGGCCACTGGTGTCCACCAGTGACTCCAGCCATTCCATGGGCACTGGAGCACAAGCCAGGGGAGCAGGCAGAGGATGCACCTCTAACTGTCAACAGCCCCAGGCAAGAAAGAAGGAAAACACGAAGCAATTCAGCTCTTAAAGAGCACTGAAGAGCCAGCCACCTGGAAGAGCTGAAAGGACCTGACCTCTGGCATCTCCTTCTGCAGCCATCTCCCCACACCCAGCTCACTGACAAAGCTCCTCATACAGGAGACTGCGAACTGTGAACTACCAACGAAGTGTCTCTGACAAAGTCAGTGCATTTAGCAGCTGGTATCGATGTTTTATAATTAGATGTAATATAGCAGATCATTTTCCTGCACCTGATCAATGAAACCAGGGTAGGGTTTGGGGTTAGGCTGTTTTGCAGACACTGATTGCTGCCTAAGCCTACTGGAGCAGTGCCTCGCTCGCTTCAGCAGGAACGAGCAGAGACGAGGATGTGCAAACACAGCATCCATTTAGATTTACTATCCCCAAAATATAAACAGAATATTTATTTCAGGCCTTTTAAGTAGCAATTTCATATTTAATGAGGTACAATGAACATTCCTCAGAGCCAGACTCTGTGGCTACTTAACACCACCAAGCCTCTAATTACTACTGCAGCTTAAATAAAGGGCATTTCGTTCTGATGGACATTATTAAACACTGAAGGAACTGAGTACAGCCTCCATTTTCTCTTGATGAAATAAAAAGCATTGCAGAGAAATCACAGGGAGAGTTCATCCTTTAGCATCACTCCTCTCATCAGAAAAGCAGCAGTATCAACACACACTGTATTACAGTGCAAGCATCCCACTAATCCACGCTGAACTCCTGTCCCCTCCCCAAATAAATACAGTCTTTGTCATTTTTTGTTTGAAAATGGATGGGAGGCAAGAGAAAAGTTGCTGCTGAGATGTGATTTTGAAAAAAGGTATAGGATTAAAAACCCAGATTGAATCCAGGAGCAGCAGCACACAACAAAGCCAAAACTGCACCCCACAAAGCCACAAATTGTGTCACCCAGCTGGATTTGTCAACAGACCAGAAATATACAGTATGGTTATGAAGAGCAAAAATGTAATCCTAAAAAACCTGCCTGACATTCGCATGGTATCTATAACCCTGAAGCTTTTTGGGGGACATGGCACAGGGGTTCCTCCACTAGAACCATCACCTGCTCAGCACCACCCCTCAAAATCCACTGAAAAGCAAAATGCTGACCCAAAAGAGGGGCAGGCTTTCTAGGGAGGAGCACACGGACATGTTTTCACGTGGACCAAGAACAGCCAAGAGGATGGTGATGCTCTGGCAGCCACCCAGTGCTTCCCCCGTGGCTGGGACAGGAGGGATTTGGGGGCAGCAGGGGCAATGCCCCCTCCCACGTGCCCACTGATGGGCAGGGGGCTGAGCTTGCCAATAAATAGCCAATAAATCTAATAAAAGTCCCCATCACCTGTACCTGGGACATTCAGATATGTAATGGATCCATGCATGCAGCTCCCAGCACAGACTACACCCCTCCCCTAAGATCTGGATCAAATCAGCAGGCCCAGGGTGATGGGGCATGACTTAGATATTCGTTAAAAAACCTTCCAGAGGTGTCCTTTCCCTGCCTCCTGCCATTGGGAATGAAAACAAATATAAGAGAAGAACCTTTTTTTAAATGTTCCTATCTCTAGGGCTAAATAAAACTCCCTGTCATTCACCTTCTGGAGTGGCAGGTCAGACCAATGCGTTTCGTAGGGAACAGGAGAAATCACAGATTTGTCACTGCAAAAAGAAAAAGAAAAAAAACCCACCAAAACCCAAAAATCATTGCAGCTGAGTTAAAAATAGGGAAGGCGTGAGAGGCTGCTGCCAACCGGGCACATCAGAGGGATGGGATGCCCGGGCTGCCAAGCCTCAGGGTAGTCAGGGGGCACAGAGACCTTGGCCCTGCCCCATTTTCCAGTGCAAACCCCATATCTTCTGATTTTTGGGCAAGCAGACAGAGCTTCCCAACCTACACAGACACCCCAGACATCTTCCTCCCACAGCTTCACCAGAGGCCAGCTCTGGTCCCATGTGTGCCCCTGGCATCAGACCCAGCTCTGCACCAGCCGCTCCTGCCTGGCTTCAGCTGAAATCCCCCTGCACTGGCAGATAATCAAACCAAGACAAACCCTGTCCTGCATGCTCATGGTATTATCATTCACATTGTTTATCTGGAATTGCATGGGAAGGCTTGCAATCAGGATAGCCTCAGGCAGCTCCCACTCAAAGCCTCGAGGGGATTTCACTCACAACAAAACTCTTTATCAAAACCAGTTTTCCCCTATTTTAATTTTTTTTTCCCTACTTGTGCAGGAAAACACAGCTCTGCAGCCCACAAAACTACCCTGCAGCCATGAGACTGGCAGAAAATCTGAGGAGGACTGGCCTTCCTCCCACTGCCACCGCTGGCTCACCCTGCGTGGGGAGGGGATGTGAAGCCTGGCTCTGCTCAGCTCAACCCCTCTCAGAACCGAGTGCCTCCCAAAGGTGCCACCAGCTCCAGCATCCTTGGGGACACACCAGCACCCTCTGAACAGCCCTTCCTCCCCTCTGAGCCGTGCTGCTGAGGAATTCCAGCTAACAGGAGCCTGTGTTCTCCCAGAACAAACTGTAGGGAAATGAACGACAATAAAGCACTCACCAGATTAGGGGATCTCTGTGTGGCACTACTGGATGCCCTTCTCCATCCCCACGCTGCCCTCTCCCCTGCCCACAGCAACCCCACATTATTAACAGCCTGGTAAACACAGCCCCTTGGTTATTACAAAGATGCCAAAACCTTACTACTTCTTGTTCCTTCCAGCTAATGTACCATAGCTGGAGGATAAATTGCTATTACAAGGAACTAAAAATAAAAATGTTTCAGAGGCCGTAATTGGCTTGTCTTGTTGGGCTTTTTAAGGAGCCAAAGTACCAGTTCCAGGCTATTAGCCCTAAGGTTGTAGGAGAATAGTATAAAATATTTCTTCATTAAAACCCTACCTTCTCCAGAGAGGTGTTTTTCTTTAGGGTTTTTATTCCCCCCTTCCTTCTTTCTTTTTTTATTCCTCCTTTTTTTATTATTATTATTTTCTTTTTAAAAGACATGGGTTATCAAATGAGCTTTAGTTAAAAGAGGGCTTCGAAAGCCCAGAGGTGATATAAATAGACAGAGCTCAGTGCAGCTGGAGAACCAGCCAGAGCCTTCACTCATCTATTCAGGTCATTTTTCTACAAAACTTACGTAACATTCCTCAGTTGCATCCATAATCTTGGGTCATTTTTAATAATCAGCACCAAATCTTGCAGTCCTTGGGGAGACTGAGCTGAAAAGCACCCAGCCCACTGGTGTGGGACAGGACCATCACCACCAGAGGCTGCAAACCATTACAAGGCCACCAAGGGTGCCCAGGGTGCTCCCTGAGAAGGGAACTATGGGTTTTTTCTTTTTGAGGCTCTTTTTGGTGCTATTTGGTTATTAACAGCTTTAGTTCCCACCATTACTCAGTATCAGCAACAACCACAACAATCATGGTTTTGTTTTCGGAGAGAGCCAGGAGTTGGATTCCATGATCCTTGAGGGTCCCTTTCAACTCAGGATCTCTTCTACGATTCCATGAGAACCAAATCCATTTATTCAGCAGAACCCTCCTTTCAAAGGAAGCAGATGCTCTGCTGAGCGGGGATGCGGCGGTTTGGCACCTGCTGTCCTGATGATGATGGTGATGATGCATCAGCAAAACAGCCATAATTTATGGTCACAACTTTAAAACTGGCTGTAAGTCCTTGTGGAGCCTGCTCTGACTGACAGGAGCACCTTGGGACTGCCCTCACCACTCGCACGGAGCCGGGCACGGCAGAGATCTTTCCGTGACAACGGATCAGTGCAGCCCAGCATTACAATAAATAATGATAATATCAATAAGGATGATGATCCATCTCTTGGTAATACAGCCCATGAAGCACAGCAGAAAAATTACAACAGAGCCTCTAACCCCCTGCTTTTCCTCAAACACAAGGCTGGATGACACATTTATCTCTGAAACAACCACCCAACAGGTATTTACTACTTTTATTTTGTGATGTGATGTTGCTGCTAAAAGAAGACTATTTCTGTTAGGTACAATTGCTATTTTTTGATAGTGTCTCAGCAATACCTTGTTAAAAAGGGCAAAACAACAGTTATTAATTACCCTAATTAACCCAATTCATAAGACACATTTGTGTGGCTGTCATGACAACTGCTTTGACTAACTTGCCAAGAATAGCTTAGCTGTCCATTCAAATAAATCCCTGATAATTACTAGTCTAGTTTACTGGGCTTCTGTGATAATAATAATTAGTGCTACTGTACAAAAGGTCACGCTAAACAGTTTATGAATGATGCATTTCGCATGGTGATTACATGAGTCACACAGCATCCAGCAAACGGACACAGCCACGTCTCCAGCATGGAGAGATGGGATCAGATGGGAGCCTGTAGACAGCACGGCAGGGTGAGAGGAAGACGTCAGGGAGCTAACCATGAGCTGGGTTGAGCTAGGACAGCCACCAAGCTGCCTCCTCAACCCTGCAGTGGCCAGCTGGACACTACAGGACATGGTTCTCCTAATGGAGGCACTGGTAGACACCAAAAAGCTTCTAGGCCTGACCTGTCACACGCTGGTATCTCACCACCTCATTTCCCTCCCTGTCAAGGACTGATGATCATGGATCACCTCTCTGGTTTTGGCATGCGTCCATTAGGTTTAAGATCAATGACAAAATCACCAAAGGCAACGTGAGCTTAGGGTGGACATTCCCAGCCCCCTCTGTCTTCACCTCTGCAGGAAGAAGCCCTCCAGCCTGCAGTTTGGGTCTCTCCAACACGAGCTGCAGCTCCAGCACACGCCTGCAATCAGGTTCTGTCTTGCAGCAGCAGGCTCTGCTCAGCCATGCACCGCTCCTCCTGAGGCTGCTGCTGGCTGCAGGAGGAGCCACCTCCTCCAGGACCTGCCTGTGTTCCTGACAAGGCCATGCTCTCAATTACCTTCATAACAGCAAACCCAGCCCAGCCAAATGCCATTTTAGCTTTGCTGAGGTTTATTGGTGAAAACTGATCTATGGGATTCCCTCTGGCTATACCTACACAGAGGCAAGAGAGGATGGGGCCACACTGTGCCCACGCTGAAAAATCCTGCAAAACCCCAGGGCAGAGAGGGCAGTGGGGCAGGGACGGAGCCAGGACATTCTCTTCTGATACAGAGGACAGCTGCCAGCTCTGTGGACACCTATGAAATCACTTCATTTAGAATAAATTCTGATTAAATACCACATACGGTCCTTATTGCCCATCCCTTGCTACCTATCACAGAGGCATCTGCACATAACAGGGTCTTAATCAGCAAATATTTGTCTGCCACGGCCCCCTCCTCCCTCACCCCCACCTGAACTTGCAATTATTCTTATTGATTGACTTTAAGAGAGCACCAGGCACATGCCTCGAGCCGCCACGCGCCGAGCAAACAAGGGAACAACACTGGGCTCCGCTGCAATCATTACCAGAGCGAGCAATTGCCCTGTCACACATGGCAGGTTACGGCTTCAGACTGGAGGCAGCAAGGCCACATGAACGCTTAAAACGCCGTTACAGTGCGAGGAGAGAGGATGTGGAAATGACACCTCCTTTCTCAACAAATCTGCTCCCCAAGCATCTCCCAGCTCCGTGAAGAATTCATCTCATTAAGGCTGGAGAGCCAACAGAGCCCTTGGAGGAGGGACATGGGCTCGTGTCCTCTCTGCATGGCAAGATAAGCACTGATGCAGAAGTCTTAGATCTGGAGGAAGATGGATTTGAGGTCCCAAAAGGATTTCAGTATTGGACCCTGAGCCTGGGCTCAGGGTCACCTGCACATGGGCCCCAGATGCAGCCAAAAGTACATGGCAGGAGATGAGGTGCTTTCATCAGACCAAAAGGAGGAACTAGGGAAACCTGATGCCAAGCAGAACATTCCCCAGTTTTCCCAAGTGAAGTTTGTAGTTCAGTTCAATATGTTAGTGCCTAATGAAGGTTTCCCCCATACTCTGCAGGGTACAATCATTCTCCTCCTAATGAGCATGTGTTAATGGCATATTAATGCTGACAACAACTAAGTGCAGAGAACAAGAGATGAACATATTCCAAAATTCATCTGTTTTTTTCCCCAAACAAAGGAGCCCATGGCATGGCTAAGCAAGCCCCAACTGGGCATGAGCCTATGGCTCCCACAGAGATAGTGCCAGCTCTGATCCAGAGGCTCACCACGGGACACAGAGCCCAGAGGGGACACAGCTCTGCTCTCTCACTGACCCAATCCCCAGAATTAGCTGTGGTACAGGGAGAGCTAGCAGCCCAAGCATGGTGTTGCCCCAGACACAGCCACTCCGGGGGCTGGACAGGGAAGCAGAGGAACTGCTCACAAACGCCTGGAGAAGTTTCACTGGGCACACAGGTTCGGGTGCTGTATCTGAGCCAGCAGCCATGTGGATTTGCTTACTGAACGTCTGGGTTCCTGCCAGAGCATCCAGATGTGAATCTGAATATGAAAAGTCCAGGAGGGAGCAGGTGACAGAGGCGCAGGCGCGGGCTCCGAGCCCCATCCCGGTGCTGGCGTCCCAGCCCATCTGGGTTTGTCTCAGCAAGTTTACATCAGCTCTCAGGCATGGAAAAGAACACACATAATGGGTGTTTTCCTGTTTGTTCATCTTTGCTCAGGAAAACAGCTCCCAAAACCCTGACAGCTCCCCAAAACCAGCACCAGCCTGCCGCAGCATGAGCTGCCCACCACCAGGCACTGCAGGGAAGAGCAAGCCTGCTTCCCCAACTGCCCAACTTCTGTGCACTCCCACCATCACTTACATTTACATTTCCTGATCGATAATCGATGCCGGAATCAATAACAGGGAATTTAGCTACATTATAAAAACAGTAAAATCAGCCAATACTGAGAAATGACTATTGAGTCCTGTGTTTTCTGCACTCACTTAGTCTAATAATGGTGAATGATATTTTCCAAGTACATTATTCAGCAATAAAACCACCGAATTATTTGATCTCTTTCTAACCTTTATGATTCTAAGCACTCTTTTTGACCCAGATTGAATGAGGCAACATCTGCAGAGCCTTTCACAAAATTGTACTCGGTGTGCACTATTGTAGGTCTGCTGCCAAAGATAAATGTTATTATTTTAAAGCCATCATCCTTCTAATAGATGAGCAAACACACTGCATTAGCATAGCCTGCAGAGCTCGAGCCCGGGTGAGAAAATGCCAGAGGGGTTTCACTTAATGGAATTTTACATACCTGACTTAGGATGGGTTAATGCAATCCACCAACACGGGAATTTTAAAACCTGCCCTGTGGCATACACCTGCCATTACAAACGATGGTATAATCCCACAGGCTCCAGATCCCTGTGAGAAACATGAGGGATTCACACCCAGATCTCAACAGGGTGTTGAGATGAGGGCCTCATCTACAGGGCTCCAACACACTTTGACCTGCACTATTTATCACCGACCTGCCTGTCCTGGGTGACAGGTGGAGCAGTATTGGTGTCACTGTGGGTGCTCAGTTTCCATCAGAGGCTGAGGAAGTGCAGCACCTGTCACACACCTGCCTGCTGCAGCATCAGCTGCACTCCAGCCTTCACCAGACCTGGGAGAGCTCCCTGTAATTCCATGTTAAACAGGGAGACACTTCAAGGCTCAGCACTAATCACTTGTCCAGCTGACAGAAGCCATTATTTCCCTCCAAATTCAGACAAGGAACTAGAGGGAGACACTGAAGCAATGATGTTGAGCTGTCTTCTCCAGCAAACCCTCCAACAGGTGCCACAGACAAGCTCTGCCCCAGCAGGAACAGTGAAACTGGGAGCTGCCAACAGCCTCAGGGTCCCTTTGCTGAATCCTGGGAGATGCTCTCCTGGGGACAGTGGGGACTGGAACTGTCCCAGCACAGCCCTGCCAGGGCAGCACTGACTGCAGAGCACCCCACCCATCGCCAATTCAGAGCACGCTCTCATTTAAATTATAATTACACTTATAAGTACACAGATTACAACTATTTATGCTACAAATAACACCATCCTGTATTTTAATTAACAGAAAATTATTGGAACTCAACTATAGCCTCTACTGGGAACAATATCTAATAATTTATGGAAGCAAGGCCATGCCCAGCCCCACAAGGAGCCTGGCATGAGAGGGGGAGTGGGCAGGGCTGGGGTCCCACCCATCTGAGCCCCCACACAAGAGCAGGAGCTGCTGTCAGAGCAGGCAGGCGGTCCAGAGAGAGGGCTCCCAGGAGAGATGGAGAGCGCATCCCTGGAGATCCTGCAGGCAGAGCCTGGGAATGGAAGCAGGCAGGGCTCTGCCCTTGCTGGCTGATGGGAATTTAGGAAAGACCTGAGCAGGGCACAGGCAGTGAGGGCAGGAGCCCAAGGAGCTGGAAGGGCACCTGGCTGAGGAGCTTTCTCTGACTCCAAGCCCTCAGGAGGGACTTCAGGAAATGGCAGCTGGAAAATACAGCTCTTCCACCCAGCCAAGCAGATGCACACAAGGTTATTCAAAGGCTACTGCACTTGGCCTCAATGATTCCTCTGCATGAGCATGTGCTCTATGTAAAGGAAACGAGAGGGAGAAACCACAGAGTTCAAATCACTCGATACAGCACAAATTCACTTGGGTAATGCTGTAAGAAAGCCCATGAAGTACCATGCAGGGCCACCCTTTTGATGAAATTTTGAAACAAACTTACTAGAAATCTTTCCCAATTTAAGAGAAAATTCTTATCTGCCATGTATATACAGTTGCAAAAGACTTTTTTATAGATTTCACAAGTTATGCATTAGAAATACGCATCAGAAATTCAAATTTTCCAAGAAGAAATATTTAAGGAACCTACCAACCCAAACCATTCTATGATTCTATGAAAACAAGAGGAGCCTCTCCACTTCCAGTAAAAGTGAACCATATAAACCCAGGCAGTAGCATAAAAACAAATGAGATGTATCTGATTATATGACATATTATACACTCACATAATTAAGTGCAATATGTAATAATTCTGTATACACTTTCTGTATGCATAGGGATACAAGTGGGAACCTGGCAGTGTTAGGTTAATGTCTCACCTGATGATCTTAGAGATCTTTCCCAACCTAAATGATTCTGTGATTCTTTGTCAAACACAAGATATAATATACAGTGTGTAATATATAACAATATGATCACATCCACAGGAGCACTCAGGTCTTGCTGTTAAACACAAGCAGCTACTGCCACACCAGCCCTAATCCTTCATGGACCCTTGGAGCAAACCCCTTTGGTCCCTCCCAACCAGGACCCTACCATGGGCTAGAAAACCCCTGGAAAGCCCAAAGAGCTGCCAGGATCGGGTGGCAGCCCCAGACCACCAATACAAAACATGTGTCGTTTACTGGGGAACTTAGCAATGCTCAGCTCTTAATTGAACTCAATCTTAAATGCCTTTTCTAACCTAAATGATTTGATGATCACAGGAAAAGCCAAAGAGTGTTGAACCAAGAGCTTGCCTAAGGCTCAGGGAGCGTGGCGTGGTTAAACATGAATGGGAGCTGGTGTATTTATCTCTGTTGCAAGGTATTCAAGTGAATTTCTCCACACAACAGCTTGGAGCGATTACATTAAGAGATGTATAATTTGGTTAGGCTGACCTCAGAAGGGAATAAAGAGCTGCTGATTTCCATAATGTCAGCCCCCGACACTCAGAGAGGTCAGGGAACCTACAGCGATACATGAAACACTTTGGAGTAGTAGAGCTGAGAGATCTGCTGGGATTTGGAGTGAGCAGGGACAGCAGATGGGGAGGTTTGGGGGTCCCACCCCAGAAGCTCTGCTCCCTGGCAATGCAGAGAGATGCCCAGGCAGGGAGCGGGAGCCGCCCCCCGGGAGAGGATAACCAGTGGATGTCTAAAGCTCAGAGCATCACTCCCGTCTGGGGGCTTCCTGCAGGAAAACGGCTGGGGTTGGCTCCCAGACTGGGCTGGCTCCCAGACAGGGCTGCTGAGGCTCGGGGAGGCAGAGCAGGCTCCCAGGCAGGGCTGCTGAGGCTCGGGGAGGCAGAGCAGAGCGTGACCTGCGCTTACCCGGCGCGGTGCGCATCGCGGCGCAGGCACAAAAAAAGTGCTGAGTTACAGTGACCTCCCAAGGAGAAAACAAGACTGGCAAGGCTGGCTGCGAAGTCAGCCTTCCCACTAGTGGAACATCATCTCTGATAATGCTTTAATTATTACCCTGCCTGAAAATAAACCTCATTTCATCAGCCTGGCCTGCCTCAACACCGCAAACTTTCTCCAGGTTGGGAATCATCTCCTTTTTTTCCCCTTTTCCCCTGCTCTATACACAGTATTACTCAGAAGCAAGCCAAATCCCTTCCAATTATATATCATGATGTTTCCCCAGCGCTGCACTAAAGCAAGGCCCTTCACTTCTAAATGGCATGGTTTATAACAAATTGTCTGTTATACCAGACAGAAACTGATTTCCTCAAACCCAGCATATTAAAGTGAGTACATTCATTCTGGTTGTAACACACAAAATGTGATTATAACAGACACTTTGGGGGCTTTTTAAGGCTAGCGGAGAAGAGGAGGATAAGCTGGAGGGGAAGAAAGAATTGACAAGTAGAGAAATGACAGAGAAAGAGAAACAGCCACGCTGATTTCATTTCTTACAAAACAAAAATCTTTGTGTGTTGTAGAAATGTGCTTTAGTTAACAGCGCCAGATAGCCAGAGCAAAAGCTGCTGGTGCTGCCTGAAACGAAAATTGCTCTATTGTGCTTAGCAAACCATTTCCCACAGAGAGGAGAACGCTTTCCAGGTAGCACAAAGCAGATCTGAAACCAACGGGGCCTTATCCTGCAACTGTTGCTCTCTCAAATAATCCCTGCAGCCACAAGGAGCCCCAACTAAATCAGTGTGAGTGAGGATTATGCGGGAGTGTATCAAGGTTGGGGGATTAGACCAGGATTATCACTAAAACCAGTAATTCCCCATCTTACTGATGGTGGCCATCAGCTCAGGAGGCAGAGGATCGCCACGGCCCCCCCGGCACCGGACACAGCCCTGGAAGCTCTGGGGTGAGTGGGTCCCCAGAGGACTCTGCCCCTGTTGGATCACAGGCTGCTCCACCTTCTCCAGTGGGCCCTCCCAAAGCAGCACCAGGGCAAGACCACGCCTGATCCACGCCCTGCTCACAGTGTAATGTCACTGCTGCCACCTCCCTTCCCAGCACTGCCACCACGGAGCCATCCCGGACCCCCAGAGAGAGTCAGCCAAGAACCCCCGTGCCAATTCCACCTTGGGACATCCAGCCCCTCAAAGAGGGTTCTCCCAGTCCCAGGTCATACCTCCTCAACTCTCACACGCCTGGTCCTACCCAGGACTGGCCACCACTGGCCACCCAGGGGAGACCCAGGGGCAGGGTGAGCTGCTGTCCCCAGTGTATGTTCCCCATCCTCATCATCTCCCAAAGTGGTGCAAATCTGAGATGTAAAACTGCCTCTGAAACACAGACACAACCATCACACACACACTGTTCACTTTCAAAACCATCAAGTCAAAATCCAGGCTTGTACGTGCTACCCAAGGGTGGCCACTCTACATGCAAGTCATGTCCCTTGGATCCTAAAAGGCTCAGCATTCAGACCAGTTTCCACACCACCCCAATGCAACATGCATTTTTATCAAGTAAACTGCCTAATGGCTCCTATTAATTTTGATTTTTAATCTCCTGGTACAACTCCCAGCAATATACATGCGAAACCTGACAACAAGCAAGCCCTTTTGGTTTCAAAGCTGCCTTCTTCTCCAGCTCAGAAGGAAGATAAAAAGGAGCCCTTGGCAGCAGCAAAGCCTCAGAGCAGCAATGCCCTTGCAGCTCCAACATGTCCCACTCTCCCTGCTGCAAAACAAGTCCGAACACTAACAGGGGCCAAGCCTCCTGCTGTCAGCCACGATCACTGGGACTGCTCACAAATGCTTTCTGCCATCGCTGCCTAAAGCCACAAGGATGCTGAGAGGCTGTGGGCAGGCATCCCCGAGTGGCACCCTGGCACCCATGGGACCACGGATTCCCAGCAGGGCCAGAACACCCCAGGGTATCCCCCACTGCCTCCCGATGCTCTCTTGGTAGCCATACCCTGGCACAAGCAGAGCTGGCAGCCAAGCTCAGCCTCACCCAAAGGGAAAAGCTTTTTAAGGGTGGTCTCAAATTTCTTTTGCATCCTCAGAGTGGGGTTGCAGTCCCCACAGACACCACCCTTTAATCCTTTCTGGATCGCCAGGGAAAGACGGGAAGCACCAAAAAACCCAATTATTCCCAGCCACAAGACCTGCCACCGCACTAGAAGAAACATTTCCTGAAGCTCCACAAACAAGCCATCCTTGGGGACTTCTATTTCAAGGCTCCTGACTGTTAAAGTAAATGAGGCTCACGTTAAAGACCAGCTACATCACAAACCCACCGCTGCTGGGGCACTGTGTGTCTGCAGAGGCAATCACTTACCCCAGCCACAACCATCATATGCCAAGTGACATTGCCAGAGACACCTTCACTTCGTGTTTCATCTGTTATCAACACATATTTTGCCTTCCCATCAGGAAAAGTCAGTCTTAGGTGGAGCAGCAGTGGTATCTCCCCGATGCTGACACCTCTCAAAGCCTCCCAGGGGAAACAACAGCAGCTTCATCACTGGAAGCGATCCAAACCAGCCCAGACAAAGCACCACTGGAAGCACTGCAGGGAATGGTTTGGCTCTGTAGACTCTGGGCAGGGACTGTGTTTATTAAACCCTCACCACCCAGAGGGGTGCCAACAGCACCCTGCACAGCCACAGCATCACAGCACAGCCTGCTCCGGCAGTGACGGCTACAGGGGTACAAGGCTGCCATGCTCCTGCACAGAAACAACTTGGAGCTTCTGTGCCACCCTGAGTGCCAGGACAAGGCTGTCAGTCTATGAACCTCCAATGCACCAATGAACCTCCCCACTCTCAGGGGACACTGGGATTTTTAGAAGCCAGCAGAACCCACACCACCAGTGAGACAGCTTCACCTGCAACAGCTGGAAGCATAACACTGGGGCTCTGCCAAAAAACATAGACATTCCCACCCTAAACTAAACTTCCAAACAGCTTCCAGGCGGAATTTCTCCACCCCACACCCTGACCCTGTCCTTTTGTCCAAATGCACCTCCAGAGAGTGAGCAGATCCCCACCAGGATGTTTCTCTCACACGAGAGTTGCCTGCTGCCCTCCTGCCAGCTCCCGGGGCTGCTGGGGGGAAATGTTCCACTGACACTCCAGTCACTCATCACTTTTCTCCAGGCAAGGTACCAGCTCTCCACAGTGCCTCTCACCTGCACAACTGATGGGAAAATGGGGTAAGCTGGAGTCACAGGGAGAAACAAGAGTTCCATTTCCCTCTCAAAAGGGTGAACAAAGCAGGGAAATCTCTGGAGGGCACATTCCATGAGACCCCAGCCCAGCTGTTGTACCAAAGAGAAGCACCGGCAGCACTGCCTTCTGCCTGCAGCTGCCTGTTAACTTCATCAGCTGAGTTATGATGCTCCTGATGGTCCTTCCATCCTCCCTGGCACTAGAGACCTCCCACTGCCTGCATGCACTTCTGGATGATGCCAGCATGTGATGGATTTTGTGAGTGGTGGCAGTGAATCACAGGCTGACAGGATGCTCCACTGCTCCCGTGCCCACAGCAAGGCAGCAGCCAGAGATGCACTCCAGAATCCTCTCTGCTCTGTAAAACAGGAATTCCTCAGGGACCACTGCCCACAGCATGCCAACAGCAATGGTCACTCATATGGGCCAACACTGGTACACGACCTCTCAGAGCTGGTTCTGCCCCAGTGAAGTCAAACACCAGGGTTCAGTGAGCATTCTGCCAACACAACCACAGCAGGACCAGGCTCCCAGCACCAGCCCTCTCCAGCAGCCCTGCAGAGGGCCGGGCTCGGCTCTCTGCAGCACCAGGATGAATCTGAAGCAGCTCCGCTGCCTTCAGCAGCACATTTTGCATTTACACCAGCACATTGAACACAAAACAGAGTGAGCCATAAATATTTCAGCTGCTTTTTCAGCTTTGTTATTCTGTTCAAAGCAGGAAACATGACAAACCTTTGATTGTTTTGCTTAAAACCAAACAATAA
Organism: Eopsaltria australis; assembly: GCA_034509425.1. NCBI lineage: Eukaryota > Metazoa > Chordata > Aves > Passeriformes > Petroicidae > Eopsaltria > Eopsaltria australis. Next base: position 1,917,503 of record JAVTVJ010000458.1, read on the forward strand.
TTCAAAGAGAGACAAACAAGCAACCTTAAATGATGCCTGTGATGTACAGGAAAGCCGAAGAATTAGAAGAAACCGATGAGGATGCTGTGGATCAGAGTGGTCCCTTTCCCTGCCTTTGGCAGGTACCACACATCCCTCCTGTGCCAGCCAGAGTCCCGCACAGTGAAGGGACAGCACCTGGCCAGGTGTGCAGGTGGCCACAATGGGGCATCCTGCACTGTCTGCATGCCCAGCACAGCCAGCTGCCTCCAGAGCAACAGCCACCAACACCACTTCCAACAACCTTCCAAAGAAACTTCTGTGAAGGCAAGTGTCTCCTCCCTTGAGCATCATCACACTCAGAATCCACCTGCCAAGCAGCCACCTCCAGCCTCCCAGACACATGGAGGCAGCCTGGCCTGGCCCATCCCCACCTGGGCACTTCTGAGGGTCTCTGCAGTGTCTGGGGATCAAACATCCACCACGGCCACATGTCAGGGCTGCCCCAGAATCCACAGGTGAATGCCCACGGCTCCCCCTTGCCCATCCTCCATCACCGGGGTGTCCTGCACAGAGAAACCACCCAAGTGTGCTCTGTCCAGCACAGAGAAGGCAGCAGTGCCTGTTGGCTCAGTACCCCATTTTGGTGGTTCTGACACCACCCAACCCACACCCAGCAGTGCAGCACAAAGCCACTCCTGACGCTCCTGGGGCACAGGAGCCCTGCCCGCACTCACCTCGGGCAGTGGCATCCCATTGATGATGAGGTCGGGCTGCTGGGGGCTCTGCCCCGTGAAGGTGTGGTGGTAGATGTGGTTGGAGCCAGCGTTCCTGCTGTTCTGGCTCTCCACGTTGAGGAAGGTGCTCTCGGAGCGCCGGCAGCCCAGCGGCAGGGTCTGCTGGTGGTAGTCGAAGTAGTTGAGGGAGGAGGTGAGAGAGGAGCAGCTCACAACGTTCATTTTATCCGTCTCCTCCACGTCCCGCGGCACCAGGCGGATGTCGTTCTTGCTGATCTTCTTCTTCTTGCTCGACTTCTTCTGGTGCCCGTAGGAGTACTCTGCGATTCTGGGGGACAGAGGGGAAAATGAGAAGCTGAGAGCATCCTAAACCCTGCCCCAATAAATGCACATGCAGGAACCCAGAGGGCTTGGACCCCATCTCCATGTAGGCTTCTTAGTCATGCACGTTACGTCATGTTTTGGGTCTGGTGGCACGACATGCTCCTTATCTTATTTTCATATGTATAATGTTTTCAGGTCAAATACGTAAAATAAAAAACATGGGAGGAAAAATGCTTCTGTTTTGATCTAGTGTATGTAATTGCTGATATTTAGTTACTTAGACGTAAAGTCCAGCCTGCAGAAGAGAAAAATGCAGACGCTCAAATCCATGAACTGAAAAGGGTACCTGCATTCATTTCCATGCATAATAAGGATTTTAAAAGTGATTTAATTTGGCCCCCATAATGAAAATTCAAAACGAACAGCAGGTTTTTTTCCCAGTTCATTTTCCACAGCAGTAAATAAAGCAGACCCAGAAGCAGTCCTAGCTGGCAAGCTCAATTCTCTCACACTCCAAAGGCTGTTTGTTTATTAATGCTTTATCTAAACTGCTGCTGTTTTGACTGTCTCCTGATCATACCTGATCTTTTCTCCAGTTAAATTCCATTCCTCCCTCACCCTGACACACACATCCCCTTCTGCTGGGAAATGCTTTCACCTTCTAGAAATCAGAGAACAACAACCGTGTGTTTTGCAAAGAAAAATGATCCTTTTTGACCTTTTTATTTTACTGCAAGCTTGTTTTCCTCTGCCTTTCATTCCCTCTTTGCTTCCCACCTGCCAAAATAATCAACTGATGAAGTGCCTTGTTTGCCTCCTGCAAAACACTGGAGGAAAAAAAGTTACTCCAAAACACCACCCAAGCAAATAATGACAAATTATTTGCACCTTGCATTGGTTGGGTCTGCTTGGCTCAGAGTGACTGTGGCTCATCTTCCCACAGTGAGCAGCACAACAGTCCCTGCCATGAATTTGTACATGCACAGCACTGAGCAGCTCAGTATCTCCTAGGGAAGTACATCAAATGCTATGCACAGTCAGAAATACACGTTTGAAAGTCAGGATTTTGCCCCTCTTCTTGTTATCATAACAGCATTAAAAAAAAAAAAAAGCAAAAAGAAAGAAAAAAAAAAAAAGAAAAAAAATCCAGTAGCTGCAACAGAAATAATGGAATTAATAAATAATACAGTTTATCTGGAAAGGCAAATATTGGACAAATATTCTTGTTCCAGAAAGCTAATTGCCTGAGCACGAAAATGCCACTAAGTCGAACAGCCCTCATATGTGCCTCATAAATTAACACATTTTCTGAAGACTCCCCAGCAGCTCTCGTGAAGAATCTCTAAAACAAGGCGCTGCAAAGCCTAAAGGCGTGGGGAGAGGATGCCCCACGGTCACTGCGCTGCTGAGCCTGCCTGGTGCTTCCCCACCTCTGCAGCTGAGTCCTGCTCAGACACACCGAAAGCAGCCCGAGCACCCCCCTGAGTGTGCAAATAAATCAGAGCGAGGCAGGGATCTCTGTTGTGCCAACAATCTATATGCTGCTGACGCGTCCAACAATGCCTGATGAAGCTTTAATTGTTTTGTTTACCTAAATGTTTAAGTTTGGCAATGCGAGAGCCCAATTATTTCCTGCAGGCATTCATTTTGCTGTCCTTTCTCTATTGACCAATTATTTAATTAAACCGCACTTCATTAATCCCTAAGCCGTCACAGTAAACCCGGGGCTTATACGTATGTGAGAAGCTGTTAGGGGCACCACCACAACATGATTTTTATCCATTCAGGTCCTATCCTCCTTTAATGGGCCGAGCTGGCAAGAAATCTGGTCTATGAGCTTTCACTTGAAGCTAGACATCCCATAATACAGCACAGACCGACCTTTATTTGCAGATGATTTTTCCCCCATCGAGCAAAAAGGCTTATATACGCACTTTACGCTGTGAAAACGGGGTACAATGCCCCAACTCCCCGGCATTATTTCTGCGTAAATAAAACTTTAAAGACCGCACATCCCCCCGCGCCGCTGAATTGCCAGGGGCGGGCGTGCGTTTCCAAGGTAGAGCGAAATTAATTTCCATCCCTCCTCTCTGAAACGACTCGGTGTCGAAGGAATGGAGAAGTCATGGCTATTTCACTAGTAACAGGATTAAACCATTTATGAGGCATTGCAGCTGCTCTTTTATGGCATCTGATTGATATTCATGTGCGGTTAGCATTTGTCTCCTAACTTGTGTAACACAGAGAATAGTAAAAGAGAGACAATAATCGCCAGGCTGTTACATATTCAGGGGGACTGGATTTCCCCTATCAGCCTTTCAGCGGCTCCAGGCGCGGGGCTGACCTCCCCTCCGGCATTTCGGACCCCGGAGCGCTCATCCAGCCAGGGCAAAACGGCAAAAACCCCGGCTCGCCCCATCCCTCGCAGCCCAGGCAGCCGTGCCTGGCGCTGGAGCCGCGCTGGGGGCGGCCGGGGGGGTTCAGCCGCTCTTCCATGCACTTGGCCCCGTGGCTTGGCCGTGGCGAGGAGCCGCAGCGGGCACACAATAGCTCCTTTGAGCGGCCAGCCAGGCTTAGGGATGCCCCCGCACCGTCTGCTGCGGGGATGCTGCGGGGCATTCCCCCCTCGCCGGCCCGGGCAGCGGCGCTGGGCACGGGGGGCTGCCCAGGGCAACCGGCCGTGCCCGGTAAAACCGTTCTGCCCGTGATGGAGCACGGGAAATCAGGGATGCTGCAACAGATTGCCAAGCCGCACAATTAAGTAGATTCGTTACTCGGCAGGGATTTCTGCTCTCCTCGCAAGGAACGATTTCTTACAGCTTTACGAGAAATTTTCTCGCAGGGACAGGCGCCTCACTTTTGTTCCTAAGGCAAATCCACCCCTCTTCACCACCCCCGAGTACACGGCAGCAAATGCAAAAGTAACTGCGATGGCAAAAATCAAAGCAGACCCGGAGGTGCACACAAACAAAGGTACCTTTACCTGCAGTTGTAGGTCCTGATTTCCTTGTTATCCCTTTTGCACTTCACTGCCACAAAGATCATGGTGACAAAAAGAATGGCTGCAATAGACCCCAGGGCAATAATGAAAATCAAGGAGAGGTTAACAGATCCTATGGACTCCTGAGCATCCAGGGCTGGAGACAGGTATATCAAAATCAAGGCAGAAGCTGAGAGAGATGTTTTCCCATGGTCATGAGCCACCACAATGAGCTCATAAGCTGTTTTGGCGTTCTCCCCAAAGGCTCTGGTGGTCCTTATCTCTCCATTGACCTGGTCGATCTCAAAAAACCCTCTGTCTCCTTCCACCATTTCATAGGAAAGTCTGCCATTTTCACCCTCATCATAGTCATCTGCCTTGACCACTGTCACCAAGTAGCCAACCCCCGCGTTCCTGGGGATGTACACCTCCGCCGTCCCGTTGACCAGCGGCGGGGCTGTGATCACGGGCGTGTTGTCATTGACATCCAGGACGATCACCCTGACGGTGGCATTGCTCTGCAGAGAGGGATTACCCCCATCTTTTGCCAAAACCTTGAACTCAAAGGCCTTGGTCTGCTCGTGATTGAAGGACCTCAAAGCATAGATATCTCCAGAGTTGGGGTTGATGGAGACGTAGGTGAAAACAGGCATGTCCCTGACTTGGGAGGGCACGATCTGGTAGGACACACTGCCATTGAGGCCCAGGTCAGGGTCTCTGGCTGAGACCGAGAGCAGGTAGGCCCCCGGGGTGTTGTTCTCCTGCACAATCACCTGGTAATAGGGCTTGGAGAAGTGGGGATGGTTGTCATTCTCATCGGTGATCTTGACGGTGAAGGACTTGGTGGCCTGCAGGGAAGGGATGCCATTGTCCCTAGCCTGGATGGTGAGGTTGTACTGGTCCCTCTGCTCCCGGTCCAGCCGCCCATCCACCAGAATGGTGGAGAAGCTCTCATACTCCTGCAGTCGAAAAGGCACGTTGCCCAGGAGCTTGCACTGCACCCGCCCGTTGGCCCCAGAGTCGCGGTCCGACACCCGCACCAGGGCGATGACATACCCCGGCGGGGCGTTCTCGCTCACCTCCACCAGCTCGCTGTTGACAGAGAGCAGGTTGATGAGGGGCGGGTTGTCATTGGCATCCTGGACGCTAACGGTCACTTTGCAATGGGCAGGGATGGAGTTAGGCCCCAAGTCCTTGGCCTGCACATCCAGCTCGTAGACGTGACCCTCCTCGTAGTCGATGGCACCGCTCACCGTGATGAGGCCGCTCTGGGGGTCGATTTGGAAGAGCTCCCGGGCCCGCTCAGAGACGTAGCTGTGGAAAGAGTAGAGGACCTGGCCGTTGGTGCCCTCGTCCGGGTCAGAGGCATTGAGGCGGATGACTGGTGTCCCTGGTGGGGCATTTTCAGGCACGCTGACGGTGTAGGCTGGCTCCTCAAAGAGCGGGTTGTTGTCATTGGAGTCGATGACGCGGATGCTGAGCTCCACCGTGCCAAAGTTGGGTGGGTCACCACCATCCAGCGCCGTGATCACGTAGCTGTAGTGGGACTGGGTCTCACGGTCCAGGCTCTTCTCCACCACCAGCTCAGCAAAACGGGACCCGTCACCCCGTGTCTTGGTCTCCAGCCCAAAGAGGTCATTGGGGGTGATCTCATAGCTCTGCACACCAAAGCTGCCCGAGTCCGGGTCATAGGCACTCTCCAGAGGCACCCGGGTACCGGGGCTGGCCGTCTCCGAGATCTCCAGCTCGATTTGGTCGGTGGGGAAGCTGGGCGCGTTGTCGTTTAGGTCCTTGATCTCCAGCTTGATCACGCAGATTTCCATAGAGCTGGACATCACCTCCAACGAGATGACACACTTGGGGCTCTGTCGGCATAGCAGGTCCCTGTCGATCTTCTGCTTGGTCACCAGCAGCCCGGACCCGGGGCTGATGTCCACCAAGTGGGGTGCCGAGTTGGAGACCACCCGGAAGGCGGCGGGCTGCCGGGGGTCCAGCACGAAACCGGCGTCCCGGGCGTCCTTGGCGACGTTGGCGATCACCGTGCCGGCCCGCTGCTCCTCCTCCACCGAGTACTTGAGGTTGACGAGGGCCCCGGCGCCGGCCCACAGCAAGGCGGCCCCGAGCAGCGCCGGGAGAGCCCCCATCGCCGCGCCGCCCCTGCCGCCCGCCGCGCCGCGCCCCGACGGCCGCCGGCCGCGCGCCTCAGAGGCCCGCCGCCCTCATGCAGGCAGCGCCCACCGGGCTGCCCCGGCGGCGGGCGGGCGGCAGCGGGCACCGGAGCCGCGGTCCCCCGCGCACACGCCAACGCCGTCCGCTCAGCCGCTCCGTGCCGGCAGCGCCGCGGAAGGGCCGGGCATGGCGAACGGGTGCAGGAGCAGAAGCGGGGTGCTGAGCCGAGCGGTACTGGAGCGAGAGGCGAGGAGCCGCGCCGAGCCGCGCAGTGCCGAGCCGCGCAGTGCCGAGCCGTGCCGAGCCGAGCCCGCTCCCGCCGGCGCTCGCTGCGGCGGCCGCACGCCACTGCCCGCAGTCCGGAGCGCCGGCGGGCGGCGCGGGGGCGGGCGGCGCGGGGGCGGGCGGTGCTCAGCCGCAGCCAATGGGCGCTCGGAGGCGGGACCGGCGCGCCGCGCCACCGCCAATGGGATCGCGTCGCTGGCTGGGGGGCGGAGCCGGGGCGGGGTCGGCGGGGCGGCGCGGACGGGAACGGAGAGGGCGCGGAGCGGCACGGACCGGACCGGTTGCCCAAGCCAGGAGCCCGCTGTGCCTGCTGTCCCTGCTCCCCCTGCTGCTCCCCACCGCTGAGCCCGCCCTGCTGCCCCGGAGGCTGCGGACGCAGCGGTGTTTTGGCTCTTCGGCCGCGGTCTCCGGTGCTTAATTCTGTAGTGGGTGCGCACTGGGCGGCGGCGGATCCCTGCGGGCAGCGCGGGGACCACCGGGGCCCGCGGAGCGCTCCCAGTCCCTTCAGAGGTTGGAGCCTCTGGGCAGGAGGACCCCGCCCCGCCCGACAGTGTTCCCGGGAGCCGGCGAGCGGCCCGGGACCGCCCAACGCCCCCGGGAGGCTCCAGCCCTGCAGCGTCCGCTGCACCGGCTGATCCCCGGAGAAACCACCGCGGTACCGTCTGCTCCTCACCATGAAATAAAGCGTTCCCGGATGCGTGTGCCCGTGCCTTACCTCCTGTCCCCGTGCTCGCCGTACGCACGGTCCCGGGGGCTCTGTACAGGGCCCAGGGAAGGTGTCACCGGGAGCGGGGGGCGGCGCGGCCCCGCTGGGTCGCGGCTCGGAAACCTCCCACCACCACGGTCCCCGCCCCGGAGTTAAAGAGGGGTCGGTGCCGGCGCGGCCGTCGGCGAACCGTCCCGTAGCCCTCCGGTCGGTAGCGGCCAGGCGGCTGGGGGGCAGCGGGGCGGGGGTCCGGCGCATCTGCCGCGGCACAGGTCCCATTGTCCCATTGGGACGGTTGGCAGTGGGAACCGATACCTCGGCAGTGCCGCGACCCGCGGGCACGGCCCGGTGTTGCCCAGCCCGGCCCGGCCCGGTCCTGCCCATCCCCGCCCGGCTGGGCCCGGCCGCGCCGTCGGGCCCGCCGCGCCTTCCCGGCACAACAGCGCCATCTCGCGGCCGCGCGGGGAGCGGCACCGGGACACCCGGACACAGGGACACAGGGACACACGGACACAGGGACATCGGGACACAGGGACACACGGACACCCGGACACAGTGACATCGGGACACAGGGACACACGGACACCCGGACACAGGGACACCAGGACACCCGGACACAGGGACACCCGGGCACAGGGACACCGGGACACAGGGACACCGGGACATCGGGACACAGGGACACCCGGACACCCGGACACCCGGACACCGGGACACAGGGACACCGGGACAGAGGGACACAGCGACACAGGGACATCGGGACACCGGGACACAGGGACACCCGGACACCCGGACACCGGGACACCCGGCCCGGGCGGGGCTCCTCGGGCGGCACGGCCCGGCCACGGGCCCAACACGGCTGGGAGGGCCCATAGAGGGTGACCAGGATACCCCCTGCCACCAGGGACAGCATCCGCCCACGATCACCGTCCCTGGGATAGCATCCGTTCCGAGACACCGTCCCCGCGACCCCACTCCACGTGACAACATCCGTCTGGGGACACCACCCCTCCAGCGGCACCTGTCCCGGACAGCATCCTTCCATTGGCTCCATCCCCCAGGACAGCCTCCCTGCATGAGTGTCCGGGGGGGACACTCTATCCAGGGACAGCCGAGGGGAGTCCGCCCTTCCTGGGGGACACCGGAGGGACGCAGGGCCCCTCTGCTTCCGCTGCTGTGTCCTGGAGCACTGGGACAAAATCCGGCAGAGGAAAAAGCCTTTGCCAGATGTTCCTTCTCTTCCCCGGAAAGCAGCAGCGCAGGTCACTGTGACCCACGGGGGAATGGCAGTGGGACATGGAGGGATGGCAGGTGTGGACGGCACGAGGGGGCAGAGTCCTGTCGAAGTCTTCCATGAAAAAATTAATTCTGATGACTTGAACTGTGCCATGTGGATTGAAAACCTGGGTAAGGGATCATAAACAAAGGGTAATTAGAAGCAGGGGGAGGTGTTTATGGGGTACTGCAGGGATCTAGGTTAGGGCTGCTCTCATTTAATACCCTCATTAATGACCTGGAAAGAGGGAGTAAACTACACATTAATGAATTTGGCAGATGATGCTATACTGGGAGGTGCTGTGAGCTCCAGCAAGCATAGAAAATTAACACAAAAAGGGCCTAGTGAGATTAGAAATGTGGGCAGGAAGCGGCGAAAGGAGCTGTGCCTTGGACAGATGCGAGCGAGTGCGGCTGGGACGCAAAGGCGACAGCAGGACAGGCAGCGGTGACTGAGCCAAGCCAAGCCAAGCCAAGATCCAGAGAAAGGCCTGGGGGCAGGGGTCAGCACGGGGGACGCAGGACGCTGCTGTGATAAGGGCAGCGGGGGCGGAGCAGCCCCCGGCGCTTGGGTCCCGCACACCCGGGGGTTTCGGGGAGGCGCTGCGGGGCTCAGGTGCGGCTGCAGCCGCAGCGCGGGGCTCCCTCGGCACACACGGGTTGGCGGCAGTTCAGAGGGAAGCCACACAAATGATCAAAGGCACGGAGAGACTGATTTCTGAAAGAAGATTAAAAGGCTTAAATATATATATTGCTTGGTTAAGAGCTGTCCATGGGGAGACAAACTAAGAGCCTTACAGATCTGGTTGGAGTAAATAGAGAGGGAGGGAAGGAATTATTTAATAGAGTACAAGGGGCATCACCAGAAGGGATGACAGGAAATGAAGAAATGGAGCATTTAGGTTGAATGTCACAGGGGAAAAAATCCCCTCTGCTGACAGCGAAAATTATGAGGCTGCGACGTGGTTCCCTGGAGGGAGAAAGTTCTGTGGCTTGAGATATTTAAAACCAGACAGGATCAGTCTGAATATAAAGGCACCGGGGATCAACTACTGGCAGGGGCTGTGCAGAGGAGCAAGAGCTGGGCAGGGATGCACCACATTTCCCTGCTCTTTTTCCACTGAAATGTTTCTTTATGTGGCATACCTACAAAAGACCTGCATTTTTTTTATTTATTGCATATACTTATTTCTGCTGCTTTAAAGGAAATCATTGACGTGATGGATGCTGTGCCAGTCACCTCATAGCCAGGCAAGGCTGAAAAAGCCCTGAAATCAGAGAAACTTCACTTCTGCATGGGTATGAAGGGGAATTAGAGGTGGGTTAATAATTGCTATGAGGTTGCTGAGTGTAGAATCTGATCAGTGTGATGTGCCCTGGAGCACAATGTCTCCAGGTTTGGCTCCTGTAGAACATCTCATCTCTCAGTGCTTTTCTGCAGGATGCTCTCCAGCTGACCAAGGAGAAGCCAGGCCACAGCTGGCCAGCTGCATATCACCTGTAACCTTGGCTAACACTCCATCTTTTCACCTCCAGCTAATGCTCAGTTTGTCAGAGGCTGCGACGGGATCCCTTTGGAACAAAACAAGCATCGATTGCAGCCCCACCTCTTCCCCATCTTCTGCCTCACTGGAGGTCTCTGCGTGCTGTCAACAAAATGGATTAATAGTTCTATTATCAGTTCAGATGGATGGCCAGGGTAAGGAGAAAACATTGCGTCCCAGGGAACTCAAGTAGGCACATTAATAAAGATGCCACACGTTGGCTCTGAAATCTAAACGCTTCGCTCCACTCCTTGCAACACAATTAGCTCATCCAAAGCCCAGCACTCCTGTTGCAATGCACCTGATGATGCCCTTGGCATCACTGCTCAGTGGCCTGGCTGCGAGGGAGGGAGCTGGGGACAGGGTGGTCCCCGTGGGGAGGCTGAGGAGCAGGATGGCACAAGGACCTGTCACTCACCCACCTCATTGCTGGGTCATGGAACAGAGATCCCGATCTGCCCACGCTGTAGAATAAGGAAAGCTTTGAATTTTAAACAAGTGGTGCAGCTTGCAGCCCTTTGTTTGAGCACTAATGTGATGACTCCTCTCCAGCCCAGCATTTAGAGCTGTCTCTCTCATCCCTGTCAAGAAGTAAATCTCAGCATCTGAAATATGTATATTTAAAACTATGGTATCAGCGGGCTGGCAAGCCCAGGAGTTTTATTAAACATTCCTTGTGCAAGGATGAGGGAAAAGGACAAGCAGGGGATTGGCCCTTGCTCACAGATATCTCCTGCTCCCATCCCTGCCTCTCCTGAATGTGGGACTGCAGGGAGGGGTGGGCTGGGGGGTTTGATGCCTGATCTGCATCCCTCCCTAGCCAAGGCTCCCTCAGGTCACTGCACCAGCTCGTGGGACCCAAAACCACCACTCATCCTCTGCTGGAGCCAGGGAGGAGCAAAGCACAGCCCTCTGCAGAACTGGAGAGAACATGCAAAAATAGATTGAAATTTTTGAAATTTGTTTTAAACATCGAAGAGGAATTTTATCTTTTTAATTTTTCAGGACCTTTCTTTTAATTTCTCAGTTCTGAAGTGTTGTTTTTCCACTTTCCAGCACCTTTTTCTTTTAGCTGCTAGGTGAGGTAAAATAAATGATGTAGGTTTATTTTTTTCCTTTCTTTGCTTATCCAGTTCTGCACAACTTGAAAGCTTTTCAAAGTATGTAGTGTCAGGAGCTACAGTTTAGGTTTGTGGTTTTTCTTCCCCTAGAAATGTTTCTAATATCACAGTGAAGTAGAAGAAGAAAAAACCTGTAGCATAGAAAAAGGAAATGAAGAAATAGAAAAAATCACAGCAAAATCCCTAGACTATTCATCCATGAAATATCTCCTGTGTGATGAGAAAGGGAAGCCCTAAACAGAGAAAAATACAAGTTTTTATATTTAGGGGGGTGTATGGAAAAATAAGACAAAGTATTCAACTTTGATTTAAACCCCTTTTTTTTTTCTTTCATCTCACAGGAATTCAGTGCCCATTCTCAAGAGGGTTTGGAGTGAGGAGATCCTGGCCAGCTCTGCCCATCAGCCCTCTGAGAGCCAAACTTTATCGAGCATCTTCAGGACTTGCAGACATCTGTCTGAGTAACTCTGTTAGCACTTTGCACATAATGCAGATAAGAGACCGCTGCTGTAAAATATTGAGTCTTTAGGCTATAAAAAACTGTCTTTCTAAGCTGAAATCTAACTTTATTTGTACTCCTGCAATTCCACCCAAGTCAGCAGGGTTTCCTGGCTGTTAGCAAGGGCAGCGTCTGGCACACTCCTTCCACTGAAGAGGTTAAAGTGCCAAAGAGAGGACAACATCACTCTGAGGAATTCGATAAACTCCTATCACTCAATAGTTTAATTCACTTTTACTGATGCAGCATCTTTTATCAAAGATTACATAATGCTGAATAATCATGAAGCACATAATGCAGAGCCAGACAGGCAGTCATAATCAGATTTAAAGCCTATATTAAAGAAGTGACAGGTGCAGGGCTAATTCTCTGCTCCAACACTGGTGCAGGTCCAGAGGAAGCCCGCTGGACCCACTCCCAATTTACACAGCCTGCCTGGCAGCAGAACCCAGGGAAAGGGGAGGAATAATGGGATGGTGCTTCCTGAATGTACCGGAGGAGCCAGGCAGGCACATCCTGTGTGAGCAAAAGCTGCACGGGGCACAGCGAGGAGCTGGGGAGCTGCTGCCTCTCAGCTGCCTGCACAGGGCAAGAGCAAGGCAAAGGCAGTCAGCAGCGCAGGATGGTGTGGGTTGGAAGGGACCTGAAGGATCATCTTCAGGAGTTCCAAATCCCACCACAGTCAGGAACACCTTCCACTATCCCAGATTGCTCCAAGCCCTGTCCAAGCTGTCCTTGAACACTCACAGGGATGGGGTATCCATGGCTTTTCTGGGTAACCTGTGCCAGGGCCTCCCCACCCTCAGAGGGAAGAATTTCTTTCTGAAATCCAACCTAAATCTGTCCTCTGTCAGTGTAAAGCCATTTTCCCTTGCTCTGTCGTTCCATGACCTTGTTCAAATCCCTCTCCAGCTCTCTGGTAACCACTCTAGGTACTGCAAGGGCCTCTAAGAGTCTTCCTGCACCTGAGACATGAAGTAAAAAATGCTGCACGATTCAGGGGGCTGCAATAAGTGACACTGCCTTTTCCCCACCTCACTGGGCTGTGTCCCGCTGGCTGCTGCAAGATCACACCAAAACACTGAGCAGCCTGCTTGATTTAATCCCGTATCCTGCAAGAAAAGATGACCTGAAGGTCTGAAGGGGACTGCTGATCACCCCCTGAGTGGCTCCCCACAGTGCAGTAGCTCACCTGCACCTGGCAGCCTGTGGGGAGACACACGTTCCAGCCGTGCTGGCTAAATATTTCCCATGCAATCAATTCCAGGGTATAAAACCATCAAACAGGATAACCTTGTGATCAAATGGCCAACAGAGAAAAGTGCTTAATATTCCCCACTCCAGATAATGAGCCGTATTTCCAGCTCAGGCCCCAAACACACATCACTGCGTGCTAAATGCCCTGCAATTGCCTGCACAACAAGTTAAGCAAAGATTAAAAGCGAGGAGCAGAAAGGAGGGAGGGAAGAAAATGAAGCACAAGGAGGTGGAGTGTGTGTCATTGGCACGTGCAGGAGGCGAGCTGGGGTGCAGCTCAGGGCTCAGTTCTGTGCTGGACCTGCTCACGGGCTTGGCCACCTGCCTGTGCTACAGAGCCTGCCTGCTGTCCCCACACAGGTGAGCAACAGACGGCCCCAGGCTCTACAAGGCAGCAATGCCACGGATGAATTAAGAGGCAACCAAACCTCTCTCTGCAGGAGACCTGCCTGCTGGTGAAGGTTATCCCGGGTGATGGGACAATCTCTGCTCTTTCTACCCTGCTTACAAACAGCACATCTCAATTCAGTCTCCAGGTCCCCGCATGGACAAACAGATTGTGAAGGTCGGGGAATAAAGGCACCTGGGGAGAGGCCGTGATTTAGTGAAACAGAGCAGTGCGGTGTCTCGAGTCTGAGTGGCTCCACAGATAACACAGAGCTCAGCCAGCTCCTCGCAGCCACTCCAGCAGCACCCAGCCCATCTTTCAAAACACTCATGAACACAGCTAAATCACTTGTTCTGCATTTCTCTTTCTACTTTTCTCCCCCTTTATTCCTGCATACTGCTTGGTCTGCTGCTGACCCCTTGCAAGGGGTCAGAGACACTGCAATTCTTCCATCTTCCAGCACAAACTGGACACCTGGCACTGGCAGAATGCTGACAGCTCCCAAACATTCATCTGCCTTCACCCCTGAGCCACAAGCCTCCTTCCCAGCACACTAACAGGCAGGAGATCCATTTCTGGGATGTACAGCCTCCTGCTGCAGCACTGAGCATCAGCTGGGGGATTTCAGCAGCATTCCTCAGCTGGTGCAATTTGTCCTGGCTCCAGAGCTGCTGATGGAGATCCAGCACCAGCTGAGAAGCAGCCACGGGGCTGAGCCCAGGCTCCAGCTCCATCCCACCAAGGTGCCCACGTCAGGAAATCTGGCTCTGGTTCCTCACTGGTTTTGACTTTGGCATTTCAGTGCTGCCTGCCTGTGTCCCACACCTGGCAATTGGCAGCCCAGGCACCAGTCTCAGTGCACTCCCCTCCTCCCTGGCATCCCCTGCCACTTCTGCAACTGCAGACACAGGGAACCTGCAGAATGCACCCACCAAAGCCCCAGCTCTCCCCCAGCACCACCACGTGGGTAATTTTCACCCTTTAAACTGAGATTCACACATTATGGCTCCCCACCTGCACTGTCTGCAGTGAGTCTGGTGTTCCTGCACCACAGCACAGCCAGGAGAGCCAGTGGTGTTTGAGTTGAGCTGGGGATGTCAGGGACAGTGATTTGTCACATAACATCACCTGTGAGGGAAGGCAGGAAAAGCTAGAAAAACGCCTAACAATTGCTGTAATTATGTCCTCTTGAAATGGCTACACGATGTCAGACAAGGGCTGGCATATCTTATCACAGCTGAACCTGGGTGGATGCTGTTCCAAGCCAGTGATTAATAGTCTGCAAGGATTTGTTTTGGCGTGGTGGAAAAAAAAAATGAGTACAGTGTCTCAAAAAGATGCCAGATGGATGGCCTGGAGCAGAGCCCCCCGGCCAGCCACCAGCACGCTGCAGAGCAAGGCCTTGCTCCTCATTTGTGGGGTAACAGCATCCTGGCAGGGCCCAGCTCCTGCCCTGGCACTCCTCGAGCTGTTCCCAGCCTGGCAGAACAGGGGGAATGCTGGATGCAAAGGGCAGGTGCAGGCAGGGCTGCTGGCTCTGTCCTCCTGCAGCACAGGGATGTGGAAACAGCCCTGCCACCACCCCTGCGTCAGGTGCAGCTCCACAGCAAGTTCCTGTGCCTCATTTCCAACTGCAGGGCCACAACCAAGCCTTTCATCTGCAACCCAGGCTGGTCTTCCTCCCCTTCCCCAGCCTGCTCTGGGATGATGAGACATCTCCATGTGAGCACCCAAAACAGCAGCCACAGCAGGGAAAAGCACAAAGCTCAGGTCCTTGAGAGGCCACCCACCTGCCCTGGAGCAGGGACACAGGGTGCCCCCCAGCCTGGGGAGGATCTGCCTTCTCCCCAGAACCCTGGGACAACGTGCCACCACAGCCAACATGGACCCTGTCCTTCAGAGAAGGATGTGGTAGGGAGGTGGCAGCAGTTCCCAGCCAGCATCTCCCATCACTCATCCCTTTGGAAAGGAAGAGGCAGATCTTGGCTGTCTGTGCCATCAGGTACCAATCTCTCGGTGTCTGCTGATGCCAACATATCCTGTGAGGCTCAGGATAAAAGTGAGCCCAGCTGGGCCACAAGATATATTGTTTGGATCAGGCTGAGAATCACTTATGCAGTGTTTTATTAACCATAATGGATAGCTGTGCCTGGTAAAATGAGTAATAATCTTGTTTAAGGGCTAGCTCCTGAATCACACAGTGTTGTTGCCAATGCTGCAAACTTTTCTCACTGCTCTGCAGGCCAAATTCTGTCCTGGAGCAAGCGATACCCTGAACAGAAGAGCACAAATCAGACAGAAACAGCTTTCTGCCCATTTTTTGGCAAAAAATAGAGGTAATATGACTTGTAGCATCTTCCATCTCCCAGTCCCTCTGATTTTCACACTTCATCTCATCTCAGTCCATCAGCAGTGCTATCTTACCCAGCACTTACCCAGCCTGCTGCTCCATATCCAGCTCAGGGGGTTCCCTGGGACAGAGCTCTGCCTGGGCTAAATGGTTGGTGGCTAATGGAAGGAAATAGAGGAAAGAGTAATTTACATCAGCTAAGCATTCTGTACACTGTTATTTTGTGATCATCTATAATTTTGATCTATTAACAGTAAAAGGTGCATCTGTTCCCTGGGTTCATCTTGTTTACAGGTGATGTAAACAAGAGACTGGTCTCGTGTTTGAGGGAGATTTTGTGTTTCTGCAGACATGAGTCACCCCTGAAAGCGAGGGTGGCACATGGGGAGGGACAGCACCCACCTGATGGAGGAGCTGCCCTTAAAGCAAGACCTGCTCCAACATGTGACACACTCAGGAGTGCCACGTGAGGCCAGCCAGGAGCAGCAAGGAGATATCACTGCCATCACCCAGCTGAGGAGAAGGAGCAGCAGCCTGGGGACAGACAGCTAGGCACTGGGCAGAGTGGGGACCAGAGAGCCAGGCTTGGGGCCAATGGGGAGCTCAGCAGGATCCCAGAGAGAGCCATTGCCCAAAGCTCTCCCTCTACATCTTCCTGACACTCCTCTTCCCCGGGCAGATAGTGATGAGAGAGGGGGAAACGGTTTTTAAGCGAGTGGAAAGATTTAGGTTAGATGTAAGGAAGAATTTCTTTACTCAGAGGTTGGGAAGGCCCTGGCAGAGGCTGCCCAGAGAAGCTGTGGCTGCCCCATCCCTGCAAGTGTCCAAGACCTGGCTGGAAGTGGCTGTGGGCAGCATGATCCAGTGGAAGGTGTCCCTGTCCGTGGCAGGGGGTTGGAACGACATGAGCTTAAAGTCCTTTCCAAGTCAAGCTTTTCTGTGATTCCCTGGTTCTCCGCACAGCATCCAGGACCCTCCTGTGGCCGTGACTGTCGCCCAGGGCACCGAGCTCTCCCGCAGCCAGGGAACAAAGAATCATTAAAGTTCAGACAGGCACCACGTTCAAAGGAGAAAACAGCAATTACCGCCGAGACCAGCGTCAGAGCTACGTGATAGACTACGTGAAACACGCCCGTCATGGTAGGGATCTAATGGATACCCCCACCTGTCATCATTATTTACTTTAATTAGCGAGCTAATCAGCTGTCGGCGCTGTGGAGCCAGGGATGGCACTGGGTGACGGCTGAGGGTCCCAGTGGAGACAGCCACCGGCTGGAGACCCTCGCAGGGCACGCCTAAGCCCGTGTTAAGCTCGGAGGGTGCAGGTGGGGGGCTCAGCTGTCCTTCCCCATCCGTCTGTCCGACGGGGAAGGCCTGAGCAGTCAGCCCGTGGCCAAGATCAGATTTCCAGCGCTGAAGAATGGAAACAGCTCGCTGAAATTCCGCCTTTGCGAACGGAGGCGGCTGCTGCTCTGGGTTCCGTGTCCCGCACAGCCCGCACTCGGCTGGGCCGCACACAGCCACCGACACCGCTGCTCAGCCTCCTGGAAACAACAAATCAGAGCAAATAAATGCTAATTAGGTCTTTTGCACCGCGCGCAAATGCCATGGGGACCATCCTCTTTAATGCGAGCTGGTTCCCCACCCCTCAGGTCCTTTAAGCTCTGGTTTCTCCTAAGCCCAGGACCGTATCTCCCCTCTCCCGGCTGCTGCCGAGGCCAGCAGCACACGCGGCTGTCCCCTGTCACCCTCCCCGAGGGGATGCTCCTGCCCGCACCTGGAAGTGGAACACTCTCTCCGGGATTTTGACTAAAAGCCCTATTACCAGAAATCAAAGCCACCAGCAGCAGCTCTACCCAGCGGGTTCTGGCCGCTCCTGTCCTTCCAGCACTGAGATTTTCATGGCTTTGGGCTATGCAAGAAACCCGAGCTGGAACGGACAGAGCTGGTTTAGGCATTCAGCAAATTTGCAACAAACAGTTTATTGCAAACATTTAGCCCTTTTTCTGTTCATTAATGAAGTTTAAACACGCTTTGATTTTCTTCATATTTGCTCATTATTTGGAATTGCACGGGGATGCTGTAACGGGGACGTTCCGGGGCAGGGACAGCCTGCCCGTTGTTCCAAGGCAGGCAGCAGCCACAGCACGTCCTGCTCCAGCCCTGATGCGCTCTGCGGGATGGAAACCTGGCACGGATTCAAGCTCCTACCGCCGTCCCCCAGACCTCCCCTTCCGCAGGCTCTGCTGCGAGCAGACTTTGCTCCAGACACAGCAGCGCTCGCTGAGAGCAATTTAAAAGGGTTTGCAAACACCAGCATGGCTCTTATTGAAACAAACATCCCCCAGTCTGCGTCACGAGCCGGGAGCACCGGCTCTGGCAAAGATCACATCTCCTCAGCTGGTTTGGACATGGTGTCCTGGCAGCAAACTTGGAGCATCTTGGCCACGGGCAGCCTCCTGCCAGCCCTGCTCGTGCCACAGGGCAAGAGGGAACACCCCGTGACCAAAATATTCCCTGTGGTGGCAGCACCCAAGCCCAGGTAGAAGGGCAAGCACACATTCTCCATCCTCACAGCAATTCCTGCATGGATAACAAAGCCCAACGAATGTGAGGCCAGCACACAGGCAAGGGAAGGCAGAGCAGGGCCATGAGATGTCTCCTTCCCCTGCTGTTTCAGCCACCTCTTACCTGGCCTGGGAGGTCTGGGGTGACCCTGGCTGGTGTAATGAGAAGAGAGAACTGTGGGGTAAGACACAGTAAGTCCCTTGCTAATCCTGTTACACCAAGAGGTGTTGGTGCCACTGCCACATCTCCCAGACTGCAGAAGGTCTCAGCAGAGCTGCCCTGCCCCAGCTGTGGGATGAGCAGCCACCACAGGGATTTTCCAAACAAGGAGCTGACACTGAAGCAAAAGGGTTTTGTGTGAATGCTCCCAACCACTGCCAAAACTCCTGCAGGCTGAATATTCTAGACCTGCTGTGACATTTGGGTTACTTCACATTTATTGCACAATCCCAGTTTATTTTGGGAATTACATGGTGATGGATAGCTAGATGTAAGGAAAGGCCATTATACGCTATAAAAAGCTGCACAGTCTTCCTGACTGCTCTGTGCTCTGTGACAAACCATCTGCTTCTCCTGCACCTCCCTTTGTTTATCCTGCTCAGCTCAGCTGAAATTAAAATTGACAAAAGCAATTTCTCCCGATCAAGTTAGAAAGATAAGGAGAGTGGCTGCTGCACACAGCACCACAGAAACCTGGGCTCCTCCAGCACTTCTTCCTCCTCCCCGTGCACCAGCTCAGCCTCTGAAGTGAAGTGCCCAGCTGCAGGGGGAAGATCCCCCGCTCCCACCAAAGGAGAAACACAGATGGATTTAGCCACAGCAGATCAATTTCACAAACGCAGCGCTGAGAAGGAGTTTTGTTTTATTCCTGTTCCAATCTCCTCCCCTTGGATTCAGGAGTACAAAGTGGCTCCTTTGATTAGAAAAGCACATTTGGATGAATTTGGAATTGTTTCCCGTTCGAGGGAAAGGAAGGGGAAAGGCAACATATTTTCTTGGAGAATGTTTCTGGGGCATTTGAGAACCTTCTCGGTTATATTTACACTGCTAAAGCACTTTTCAGATCAAAGCACACTGAAAAATATGGGTCCAGGCTGCAGACACAGCTGTAGCTCAGCTCTGGCACCAAGCCCCCAGGATTCAGTCCCACAGCCTCTGACAATACACCTGGCAGGGGAGTTCAAAAGCCATAGGATGGAAAAGAGCCCCTCATCACCTCTCCTCGGTGTGCTGGGGTTCAGCATTCCCCCTCTCAGCCCAGTAGGGTCAGCTCCTGAAACCCATTTGCATCCCCAGTGCTGCACTGCTCAGGCAGAAGCCAGGAGCCTGAGGCAGGGAGTGCAGCTCTTAAAAGACGAGGGACCTTCATATTTCTACATCCAATTTCTTTAGACATGTTAATAGCACAAGGCCTTTTTTCTCTGAGATGCAGGAGCAGCTGCTCAAGTCTCCACTGAATTAAGCTAAGGGCAAGTTTTACATTTTGAAGAGAGATTTTTTTGGGGTCTGGTATTTTTCTTTCAAACCTGAGAGCAAAGAAAGACATCACAAAAACATCAAGCTGCAAGACATGCCATTTTCCCTGTGCTGGTATAACTCAGGAATCGCTGAACAAAACTGCAGTCCATGTTCCTGACAGATTCCCTGACGGGCTGAGTAAAGGCTGGAGAAATTCCACCCCAGAAGGTAATTACTTTCCTTTTTTCTTTTTCCCTTCCTGAAGTTATTAGAGTCACAGGAAGGCCTTGCAACAGAAGCACCTTGGACGACAGGAGCAGCCCTGTGTGTGCTGGAGCTCACTGTGGGTACCAGCCTTTGCAGGGCAATGCGGCAAAGTGAGGGGACCATCAGATGTCACAACCCTTCTGCCCACTGGAGTCACAGGTGGAAACCTGCAGGGCCAAAGAGGAGGCCAAGGAGCACTCTAGGTGGGAGCAGGAGTCTCCCTGACACAGACTGCACTTTTTGCAGGAATCCGTGGCTCCATTGCCACCTTTCACAGCAAAAAAAAAAAAAAAACAACCCCTCAGCTCAGGTGAAACGAGAACAGGGCGTGCCTTGATTCCCAGCCAGCACTGAGCCTCCTCCCTCTATTGTACTGCAGTTTGTAGGAAGTGCCGTGGCCTCACAGCTGGAGCAGCACCACAGTCCTGCAGCCAGAGCTGCTGACACTCAGTGCCAACAGTTAATCAAGATTCATCAAGATTCATCAACTGCTTTGATTGCATTACACATCAAGGGGCAGATAATGCCGATAAACCCCTCTGCAGCGAGGCTAAAACACAGCTAGCAAATCAATAGAGCCATTCTGGATTTGCATAGGATGCATTACCTTAGGATCTGGATCTGCTCCTGGGTTTGTCCAGGATAAGCAAGATTAGATCTGGATCAATCCTGGGCTTACTGGGACTAAGCAAGATTAGACCACAATCAGCCTCCGTATTGATCATATAATTTGTCACTACTGTGCTTGGGAAAAGCATCCCCTGTGCAGATGACAGAGGCTGCCCTGGCACGAGGGGGTGGCAGTGCCAGCCCTGCTCCCCTTGCTGGGCTCATCAGACGTGTCACTCACTCAGCACTGCCATTGTTTCCTGTGATAATGCACTTAAAATTCAGCACTGTACTCTTCCCCACATTTAAATAGAAACAGATTTACTCCTGGACATATATTATGCATTAAAACAGTATTTTAAGAGCTGGAGTAAGGACTCACCTGGCTCCTCATTTATCTGCAGCTAACAAGTCTCAGCAAGCAGCAGGCCAGGAGAGGAGCCAGAGGGACCATGCCAGCAGGATGGCACGGGCAGAGGGAGTGGTGTGAAGCCTGGGGAGAAGGCAGCAGGGTGCACAAAGAGAATGGGGAATGCAAGCACCACCTCTTGACAGCATCTGCCAGCACTGGCCGATGCCAGGTGACGTTTGGGTGCCTGGGAAAGGGACACGACTTCATCTAGACCTTGCTAAGTTCCCCTGGGATTCTGAAGGGTTTGATGATTATAATAACCGATTGGGGTTTTTTTTTGCATCAGCTGCTTTTTATGCATCCCTGATTGTAGGAGTTAGAAGGAATCAAAGACTTCCAAAGCTCCTGGCAGCTCTGGGGCCCACAGCAAGCAGGGAGGAGAGGGAAGAGCTCTCCTGACCTCTAAGTCTGCTACTCCTCAGGGAGTGGTGGGAAGTTATTTCTGCAATATTGCAGCTGGATCAACCAAGGAGGAGATGACATGAAATTAATGAAATGATCGTGCTCTGTGGGCTGAGCAGGGAGCAGGGCAGGATATTGCCCTGGCAATGCTCCTGGCAGCAAGCTGAGCACCAGGCAGGGAAACTACAGGCACAAACCTTCTACCCCAACCTCTTGCCTCCAGCAGCAAGGATTCCTTCTGTCTGCATCCTTCCTGTGCCTTGTCCCCTCCTGTGCAAGAAAGGTCATTTCCAGGTGCAGACACAAGTGACTCTGATCAGGAGCACTGAACCCAGCCTGATTTGTTCAGTGTGATGAGTCCAGTGCTTGGTTATCCAAGCAAACACCTCCTAAGGTGTTCCTGTTCTTCCCTTACTGACTGTGCTATTGGAAGTGTTACCTGCTAAAGACAAGCATTTGTGCAAATGTGGCAGGTGACACCAATAAATTACTGGGTCATCCTGATGGGCCACCTCATTTGTGGCCCTGTTAACCCCCTCTTTTTCCTTTTCCACCCCAGGGTCTTGCTTTGTTGTGTGCTGGAGTCCCTGGAGGGTTCAGCCACATCTGCAGACACCAGTTTGTGCAAACAATCCCTGTGCAGGCTTTTTCTCCCCTTCCTATCCCAGTAAACACGTTTCAGTTAATCCAATTTGCTCTTGCATTGAGTCACATCAAACACAGAGGCTGCCAACCAAATATTCAAGATACAAAAATGCAGCACCAGCCCCTTGCTCATGGCTTGGGAGAGGGGGCTCCGTGTGGGCATCCCACATTGAGAGGGCAAACAATTCCCTCGGGCCCCTGAGACACAGCTGGGGTGCACCAGTGAGCAGCAGCAAATAGCACAGGGCCTAAATCACATTTGTACAACCGCCTCCACCATGTTTCTCTGCATTATTTAAGAGAAAACGTGTTCTCTTCTAGTCTTTATTCTTTCCATTTTGCACTCAATTCCTGCTGCAGGCAAGTGATTTAAATCAAACGCTCCAAGCCCAGGTTTCATGAAGCCTCTCTGATCACACTCAGGGTCTAATGTAGGTCCAGAAAGCCACCCCTGTTCCTGGGGAACAGCTCTGGGATCAGGCAGACCCGGGCTCAGCAGAGCCAGCAGCAGGGACTGAAAGCCCAGAACCCAACACCTGGAGCTTTGAACTGCAGATCCAGGTCCAAACTCTGGGCAAGAGCCATGCCCTGGGAGCAGACAGATGGGCAGCTGCCACTGACTGCCATCACAGAACAAAGCAGGAGCCCGGGGCCCCCATGCAGAAGGGGCTGGGAGCCAAGGCAGGCACCACACACCAGCACAGCCCCAGTTCCTCACTTGAGGCTAAGCTGGATCTGGAGCCCTTGCAGTGCTACCACATCAGGTTGTGTCACACCCCACAGGGAGCCCACAGATCCCTCACACCTTCACCACACCAGGGCCTTGCAGGAGCAGCATCGCTTTTCCCAGAGAATTGCACCTATACCACCTCCACAGCCACCATGGGCAAGAAAAGGCTGAGTTGACAGAGGGGCAGCCCCTCACCCAGCCCAGAAGAGGCAGGGAAGCTGCTTCCCACACTTGGCAGGGAGGGGATTGTGGCCCCCCTGAGGGCACCCAGAAGGGTATGAGGTCAGAGCAGGCACCGGCATCTCTATGGATATCCCACCCCTGCAGGACAAAATTGTTTTTTTTAAATTAATCTATTTACAGAGTTGGCATTGAGCTAGTTTTAGGTGCTATTTAAACTGCTTTCCCTGTGCCTCATGCTCAGCATTTGCATGGTGGGACTAAATCGGATGGGGGAGCAGGAGCAGAGGCACAAGCACCTCTGGGTGCCTGAAACCTGCACACCCAGAGCAGGGTCTGAACCTCCTCAGAGCCCTGCATCCTGCATGCCTAAAGCATCCCCCATCAGGGGAGCACCAAAGGAGCCCCAAAAGCTTTAGCATGCAGCATTGGAGGGTCAGACCCCACCAGCATGAGATGCTCCAGCCCAGCATGGCCCTCTGCACCCTCCAGCAGAGATCCTTCATGCTTTGGAAAAAAGCTTAGCTAGGAGGATTTCTCCTCTCTGTCATTAACCTGACATAATGTCTTTCCTGCTGGCAGCTTTCAGGCTCAGCAGGTTTGTTATAAAATTCATTATCAGATCTTGCAATCACAGTCACCTTTATTGGGCTCTGCATTTACAATAATTAGGCCAATAAACACGGATTTATAAAAATGACAAACAGGAACTCCCAGTAAGCAAGAAAAATGTGCTTTCTTTAGTGAGCAGTTTCTCACAGGACAAAAAAAAATTGTAAAAAGGTAGAAACCAATCACTGCAGGTGACAGCAAAGTAAAGCAGATTCTCCTGGGAATTTCCACATCCCAGCCAAGACATCATCAGGGACAGAGCCAGGGTGCAGACCCCAGTGCCAGGGTCCCTTCCCAAGGGCTGCAGAACCAGGGAGCAGGGGAGATGCTGGAGGTGCCACGGGAAGAAAAGATCACAGCAGGTGGCACAGAGAGGGAAAGAGCAAGGAGGAGGCAGCAGGAACCAGGAGGGAGAGTGGGAACAAAGCAACGGCAGAGAGAAAAACCCAACAGAAGGGAAGCACCTTGGCAGGGAGGCAGGAAAAAAAGAACCTGCCATGTGTAGCAAGGGGAGAGCAGAGCAGTGGAAGAGAAAGAGCGTGAGATGGAGCTTCTAGCCTTAATGTCAAGGCAAAAATAAGAGAGGAGAAAGGGAGGTGTTACCTGAGAGAGGGCACTGCAGATGCTCTCTGCAGTCCCAGACTGCTCCAAAGGCACAGGAGCTGGCTCAGTGGGGTTTGTGCTGCAGGGGGGCTTTCTGAGGCACAGCCAGGCTGGGACAGTGAGCTGAGCCCCCAGAGCAGATCCTCGGGGGTACACAGGGTGCAAAGTGAGGGCAGACATACCACACACAACAGCCCCACCCTGCCAGCCAAGGGCACAGCCCAAACCCTGCTGCAACCACCCCCTCCCCTATAAACCCTCCCAGGCAGCTGAGCAGCGTTGGCTCCAGCCACCTTTGCTCATGAGGAACACCTGATGCCCCAGGAAGAAGCCTGGCTGTCAGGAGTGCCCCGCAACCTGGGCATCCTCAGGCCCCCCAGCTGCCAGGGAGCATCTGAGGGGAGCCAGCATCAGCTGATGAACCCCAAAACTCGTGGGGTTACAAAGCTTCCCACCACTTTTTTCCCTTTGAGGCAGATGGGGGCAATCATGCTGACTTTGGTTCATTTTATTTATTTTATTGATTTTTAAAATAGCTGCCTTTTTCCAAAAGGGCCCTGGGGCTGTGAACAGCTTGACTGTACATGTGAGAGCTGGGAAAGAGGCAGCAGCAGAGCTGGAGGCACAGGGAAACAGGTGAGGCTTCACGGAGAAAGAACCAGGCAAAGCCTCATCTCCTGAGCCTCAGGATCTCCCCAGAAGCCTCGGTGCACCCAGGAGACCTGGGGAATTCATCCTCCCATCACTGGGCTGCAGCCACAGGCTCAATGGATGAGGGAAAATGTTATTTGCATCATCACTGGGCAATGAATGGTAAAGGCCATCAATGGGAGAGTTCATGACAATCAAAGGAAAATTTAACTGTGTTGAAATTCTTCAGTTTAATGGATCCTTTCTTCATTAGTAGCATGTGGGAGTAGTCTCAACTCTTTCTTTACTTGCTTTAGGATAAACATTAATGCATGTATCAGGTGACAGTAAAATAAGGCAGGAGACATTGTGGAACTGCACTGATTGAGTAGGAAATATTCAATATGTAAATATTAAATACTTTATGTTTGCTAAGCAGTGATAAAATGCTGGTTATTCTCTTCACACAATCTCAGTGCAATGAAGTCCGTTTGACCAAAATTTTCCTTCTCCCTGTAGGTTTCCCACTGCCAGGTCCTCAGCTGAGGTGAGCTACTGACCTGGCAGCTCCTCAGGTGGGACCCTGGTGCCTCTCCACGTGCTGATGAGTTTATTGCTGGTACCCAGAGCATCCCTGCATCCTGCACTGCACCCCCACACCTGCAGCACCACACCTGCACCTCTCTGAGCAGCCAGGCCAGCCTCATGCACCTCCTTCCCCTCAGACACACTCATCACAAGATTGTCTGCTGCTAATGAAGCAGGCTGGCAATTACCTGCTGCCAGCAGAGTGTTGGCATCACTCCGAGCATCCGTCTGCTGCCGTGAGCAGGGAACCCAAAAACCCTGTGGTGGTTTTGGGTGATGGGCAACAGGAGGGAGATCACTGCAGGGCACGGGGAGACACCAACCCATCACCCTCAGGTTATCCCCTTCTTGCTTTCCTTTCTTGCACATCCCAGAGGAGCTGTTGACTATTCCTTAACAGCCCCCAAATTATTTTTAATAAAAGGCTTTTCGGTGTGACACCAACATACGTGTAGCTTTCAATTACATTTTAGCTCTCCCAGTAGGAAGCAGCTCTTTATTGGGAAAAGTGACTTACAATAGTGCAGGATTATGGGTTTGGTCTTTGCATTACAGGTATTCAAAGCCTGGTGAAAATAAAAACTGCTCAGCACACATTCCACAGCCGAGCTAAGCCTCGTGCATGGGGAAGCATTTCGGAAGAAGTTAAGTGTTTGAAATAAAACCGTGCAGTCATCTGGTAGAACAGAGACATGAAATTGTTATTTATCAAGATGAAAGTGGCATTTGGATAAAATTCTCCGGCGCTGTTAATAACTTCTGTTGACGAGGGAGTTGCAGGAGCAGCACTGAGGCAGCTGTCCCTGGAGCTCAGAGAGCAGGATTTTTCATGGGCTGTGAGCAGGGGAAGAGCGTGCCTGCCGTAATAACTTTCTGGGCGCCTCCGTCAGAACGGCCACCGTGAATTTATCTTTTTCTGTTCTCTCCCAGAGCTTTGTCAGTTTTGAGTAATTTGCTGTGAGCAGCAGCTGCTGGAGTGCCACACGGCCACGTGCGTCTCCGACATGAACTGCAGCTCCCCGAGCAGTTTTATCATAATGATTAAGTTTCTTAACTTGAATCAAGGATGTCTCTGGAGTTCCCTACGACGATGTGAACTTAAGATAAACAATGAATGATGAATAGGCCAATTACTGAAACCTCCCTTACTGAAACCTTCGGCTGAGGCCGTACGTGGCTGCTTGATAAGAGGAGGCACACATCTCGTCTGGCAAATGCTACCGAAAATTGCACGGTTTGAAGCAAAGGCAGTTCTGGCTAATCAGGCACTGTCTAATGAGCAACCTTCTTTTCTATGTGATTTTTCCCTTTCTCTGTTTGCTGTCCATAATGCTGGAAGTGGAGAGGGAGCCAATTCTGAGCCACATGGTGCAAGTGCTTCAGCGTGGCACCAATTCCTGCCCTTGGCCTCACAGTGCCTCCCAGCACAAGGCACAAAGCAGCAGGAGAGAGCCAAGGGCTGTCTGGGGGTCCTGCACATCTCCTGGGGATAAGGAAGCCTCTCCTGAGAGACTCACCCAAATGAGAGGAACAGTCATTCCCTAAGTCTACCAGCAGCCTGGTAAAACTCCGTGGGTGCAGCTGCAAAGGGATACAGACCCCACAGGTGAGGATGGAGGGAACAGCACCTTGGGTCAGGGATGCAGCACTTCAGCCATGCTGTCAGTCAGCATTCTGGACATCTTTGGGGCTAAAGCACCAAAAAGAGCAAAGCAAGAGGCATTTTCCCTCCTGAGAGATCTCCCAGTGGCAGACAAGGGCCACAGTGCAGGAGGACACAGTGGGGTCCCTCAGGTGCTGTGGCCCTGTGCTGCTCCTCTGGCTCCATCCAGGAGCAGGTGTCACCACTGCCACCACTGCCAGCAGTGAGAGCTGCATGGCACCACGTGCCTCAGTAAATGATATGATTTACTCACTACCTATGGAATTGCCCAATTAATTCACTATCCACATTAATATTATGGCTCATTTTTAATGTTACTGTCTCCATCATTCCAATTTAGTGCTGCTCAGAGATGCTGCCACTGACCTTAATGGGTTTTTCATTATAACAAAGAGCATGATATTAATCACGAGGTACTTTCAGCTGGAGCTTGTTGCCCAAGCCCCGCTGCTTTGGGGAGCTGCTTTTTAGTGGTTTGGGGACCTATTTTATTTCTGCCAGGCTGCTCCCCCCTGCTCACACCATGTACAATCCTTTGTGCTGTCCAGGAGGAATTTCTTGGTGTAACATTTCCAGGCACAGGGATTTTATGCGGCAGTCAAGCTACACTGCAGATATGATAGATTTTTCTGGGCAAATTGGAACAAGGAGAAGAAAACTGAAAGGATGCGCCAGTCATAGCCAATGAGCCTCTTATTGTCCTGTATAAAAATCAAATGCCTTTTAATCATTTCAAATGTTCTTCTGGGTATCAATTAGTCACACATTAATATCAGCATTGCCTCTCTTCCTCAGTTCACATCAGATTAAATTCTCCCCTGTCATATACACTGCCTCTCATTAGCTTCGTGGAAAATTAGTGATTGTTCCCTCTCCATTGGCACTGATGGGAGATTTTCATCAGAATTGCTTTTTATACACAGAACCTGCTTGTCATCTTAAGGACACTAAGGGGTTTTACCCCCAGAATTGTTGTCTTTTCATAATTTTTTTTTTTCTCTGAAACCCTGAAGTCTGAGCCAGAGCACTGGGGAATGGGGGGGAAAACCCAACATTTTTGATGAGTGTCATCCTTCAGTTTCTGTCCCTGTCTGCATCCCAGCTCTCTGTCTCCTTGTCAGGATCCAGTGGCTGTAACACAGCCACAGGTGCTGAGGGGAGGACACCTGGGCTGGGTATTCATAACACTCTCTATGGAGAGCAGCAGTGTGGGGGGCTCTCATCCTTCTCCCTGCCCTCTGTGGGGCCAGGATGCTCTGGGCTGAGCTGTGCCCACAGCCAGTGCCCCCCAGCCCTCCTGGGCAGCAGAGCCCAGTTCTGCAGGACCAGCAGGCCGAGGGCTCCAACCCAGGCACAGCATCCCCCACACCCCCAGCACCCACCCCAGCCTCTCCATCCCCAGCCCTGCCAGCCCTGGAAGGGACCTGTGATATTTATTGAGTTTTATTAACTCCCAGCCCTGGGAGGTTCTCACCTCTTGCAGCTAATTCAGCCACCCGGCTCCTGATGGAGTTACAGTGATTTGCCATTAAAAAGCTTGACATTTACCTTACAACAGTAATAAAATAATAATGCCTAATTTGGTTTATGAGTGGTATTTGCAGTGTTTCTCATGCCTTGAGTGGGGGATATGGTGAAGATCTGCTGATCAATTATGTCTGCTTAGCAGCACTGCTGTAATTCTTTCCTGTAATCAGAACCATCTTTCAGCAGAGCTGCTCCAAAATTTTCCTCTGAAACTCTAATTTTGACAAGAAAAGAAAATGTTTTCAAATACTTGAGTTTCCAGTGAATAACAAAAGCTTCCGAGATGGAACTTTCTGGTGGGAAGTGGAGCCAGACAAACCTGGTGTCTGCACAGATTTGCTGCATTTAGATTTCCAAAACCTCTCAGATGTTTTCAAAGGCTCCCTGCGATTGCTTTCCATTAAAAAGGGTTTTTTTTCTCCTCCAAATAACCTTGTCGGTATGATTCCCTTCTGTTATTGCCATCTCAAATATTAGCCCCCCTCAGTGTGTTTTACACCCCTGGCACTGCTGAGGGGCTGTGGGGTGAGCAGCTCCTGCTGCCCTGGGGCCAGGGAGCCCAAACCCCTTTGCAAGGAGCAGACACACACCAGGGCACATCCCCCAGCACACACGTGTGCACAGTGCTCTCCCCAGGCTATTCAGCATCTCCACTTCTGTCCCTCTAGGATTTACCCCCAGGTTGCAGGCAGCAACATCCCAATGCTCACAAAGCCAGTGCCAGACCTGCTAAAAGTAATTTCTTTCTCCATTTCTCATCCTGAGAAAAACTCGACGTGGATTTTCTTTTTCCAGTGCAATTTTAATTAGTGCATGATGCACTTTGGGTTTTTATTAGAGTAAACAGCTTGGAAAAAGAGTCCATGCCAGCTCTGCTACACCAGGGAGCCTCATCCTGTTCAGACCAGAAACCTCACACCGGATTTCTGAAAACCTTTCTTAAGATGGGTTCATTTCCATGAAGAAATGCTGCAATTTCAACAAACGGAAATCTTTAAACACAGAAAAAAAAAAAAACAACAATTCAGGAAATTCCTGGTTAGGCTGACTTTGGGGTGAGGCTGTGGCTGTCCACGGGGAGAGCTCAGGCCTCACCCCACACACGCACTGCACATGTGTGCACAATGCATGGCCATGCACACCCCTGCACACCCCTGCACCCCTGCTCACATGTCTGCACTCATTACACACACGTGTGTGCACACTTATGTCCCCCTGCCATGCCCATGTCCCCCTGCCATGCTCATGCCCCCTGCCATACCCGTGTCTCCTGCCATTCCTGTGTCCCCCTGCCATGCCCATGTCCCCCTACCATGCAGGGACCCCACTGGCAGCTCCTGGGCTGTCCCCACACTCACATGAACAGCGCAGCAGTGTCCCTGTCCCCAACCTCCAGGAGGACCAGCAGTCTGGGCACCTCCAGCCATGGGCACATGCACAAAAGTGTAGAGATTAAACAAGAAACGTGGCCCTGGACGTGTGTGACGGCCACGGCACCGTGGGGTGTCCAGCGGCGTGGGAACGGCCGGAGCCCCGCGGCCAGCAGCTCTGTGGGACAGCTGGCTGCCCCTCCGTGGGGGTGGCCATGGCCCAGCCTTCCCACCGCGTGTGCAGCCAGAGCCTCTGTAACTCCACCTCGGAGCGGGCTGGCTCCTCGCACACGGAGGAGACCATGGGAGGGACGGCTCGGCAGAGCCCGGAGCACTGCTGCTTTCTGGACGTAAGTTCATGGCTTGCCCTGCCACCCTGCACCCCTACAGCGCCAGAAATGTCTGATATGAACGTGTCCTCCTCCCTGCTGGAGCCCTGAGCACACCCTGGCTATCACTGGTTTGTCATTGAATAGGCAGAAGTAGCCAAGCCGCGGAAGAAGAGCTGCCCCAGGTACCTGCTCTGTGGACTGCTCTTCAGCGCGCTGCTCCTCTCTCTTATTCTGATATTTTTTGGGGTCAAATACCTCTGGAGCCCAGCACCCAGAAAAGTAAGTAAAAACTCTTTGATCTGGCATTTCAGAGTGCTGCTTCCCCCCCTTTCAGAGAAAGCTGTCCCCCTCCCCTTGACTGGCTGAAACTTTTAACAACTCCCCAAAACCCAGGCAACTTTGCAAAATGCATTTTCTCAGACCACAAGTATTCATGGGACTTTTAAAAATCTTTGTATTATTCATGACTAGGTTTTACTTTATACAGGCTGGATTTTTTCCCTGTCACCGCATTCCTTCCCCAGTTGACAATTACAGGGGATGGGAGCTACGCCACAAAGAGTTAAAGTTCCTCTTATTTCACCAGCAGCAAATTTTATGACAAGTAAGAAAATATTTTCCATTTCATTTCAATTATCTTGCCAGAAACCGGTGGAAAAGTCATTATGCCACCGCATAAAGAGGAGAGAAAGCCAGGACGCAGTGGTGATTGATTGTCATGGATTATATTTCTTACTTTAATGTGTCTGCAATGTGAGGGACAGTGAGACGGATTCGTTTCTGGAGGAGCTGCTGCTAACTGGATTGGGCTCATTCATTCCCAGCTGCAGACAGACACTGCTGTGAGTTCCGAGCGTGTCGGGGCAGCAGCAGGACTGGGCATCTGCAGCCACCTCTGCCCAGCATCCTGACAATTCTGCCAGAACCTTTCTTTATCCCACACGCCAAGTAAATCATTTAACCTTGAAGCCAGCAGCCTGCCCTGTGCCCCTCATCCTCCTTTCCTTTGAATTTCTGTGCTCATCCAGGAGGCCCCGCTTTGCACCCCATCACCAGTGGGTTTTGCTGGCTCTTAAGGACATCTCCAAAATTCCTGTGCACAGCCAAGGCAGCCTCTTTCCCACACAGCCATCTCCAGTCTCCTCCCTGCCCTATCCTGGAGCGCTCCAGCCTGGCCAGGCTGCCCTCCTGCTGGGCAGAGGAAGGACCCTGCTCACTGGAAACTTTATCTTCTTATCAGCAAACAGAAATAAATACCTCCCCCCCCCCCCCAAAATAAAAGAAAAACCAAGAAAAGCCATATGTGCCTCCAGAATCCTGCCAAGACAATTATAAAGTCTCTACTGTTCCTAGAAAAACAAAGGTCATGCCAGCCATGAGAGGAAGAGGCTATTAACCCCTGGAGGGGGGGATTTCTCCAAGCAGGCTGCACACAGACAATGCCACAGCCTCAGAAAGGACATCCAGAACTCCAGCCCTTGTTGTCCTCACTGGTGGCACTGGTGGAGGATGGAGCTCATCCAGCCCTCCCCAACACCTGATGGGCAGGGATGTAGGGCATGAGGTCACAAGAAAGCAGAGCTGTTCCTGCAGTGGAGCTGCACATGGACACTCCTGGAGCCCAGCACTGCCCTGTCCCTGAGTCTGTGGGGCTTCTCCAGCTGGCCCAGGAGTCCTCAGGACAAAGCAGGATGGAGGGGGCTGGAAGTTTGTGAGGCTCAAAAATACCAGTGAAGGGGAATTAAACTCTTTAAAGAACATGAAATCCTTCAAGCTTCCTCCATGTGACTGGAGAGTGGAAAAAAAATTGAAAGAAGAGTTGTTCCTCTGAGGGGTGGCCTCGGACATGGCTCTGCCCTCTGCACAGCAGCCTCAGCGCCAGCCAGCACAGCTGATGATTCAGCTAACGAGGGTTCATCACAGCCTTCAGAGGGATGTATTTCAACCATTCACCAGCAAGTGTCATTTCTAGCCCTATAAAACATCTCACAGCTCTCTGAGCAGCACAGAACTGGCAAAGCCCAAGTGGGTTGGCTGGCCGCTGTGCTGGCCAAAGTAACTCTGCAAATGGAGAGGCACTTGAAGGTAAGGTGCCACCCGGGATCCTGCCCTCCTTGAAGTGATTTATGGCACTGTGTGCATTTTGTCAGTCAAAACCAGCTGCCTCCCGCCCATTTTAGGCCTCAGACTATTTTTACTGTATCATAAAATCCATTGAGAGCTATATATCTTTACAAAATCTTCCTGCAGACCAACAGGAGATGTCCACGGCTGCCAAGGCACACATCACTCCTCTGACCTTTAATCGGGGTGAATGTACCTATCAGTTCCCATCTGCACAGCCAGTTCTGCACCCAGGTGGATGCAAAACAGGGGATACCAATGCTGGGAACATTGCAAAGAGATTTTGAAGCCCCCAAAGGGAGGGAACCAGGGGACTGTGAGAGGGGGTTTGGGTTGGCACTAAAGGCAGAGCTCCTGCCCCACACCAGTGGGGCCAGCATGCTCCTGCCCTGATCCCATGGCCATACCGTGGCATGACCAGGGCTCTCCCATCCCCGTGCCTCCATCTCTCCTCCCTGCCCCGTGGACCCGAGGGGTTTTGCACGAGCCCTTTCCCTGCACGCAGCAATATTTGATTTGGGAAGTGAGGCTCCCCAGGGCCCGCCAGCAGGATGGTTTTTGTGCTTCAAATAGCATCTGCCACCGCTCATCCTGTAAGGGTCGGGCAGCCGCAGAGACCGGGGGCTGCGGGCTGGCGGAGTGCGGCGGGCACCAGCGGGCAGGAGAGCGCTGCTCCTCCCGCTCCGCTCCCCGTGGGGATCAGCGCCGCCGGAAAGCGGCTGCTACGCCTCGAAGCTCTGCAGCAGCCCTCGAGGTGGGCTTTGATCCGCAGGCAATCCTTGATCTCCTCCAGGCAGAGAAAGGCTCTTCCCTCTGCCTTTCCAGGAAAAACAGAAGGCACAGAGATGGAGCGAGTGAGCTGGGGAGGACACGATGGAGCAAGTGAGCCGGGACACAGTGATGGAGCAAACAGCCAGGGATGCAGTATGGGACAAGCAAGCCAGGGAGAAGGGAAAATGAAGTACCTGTGGCTTCAGGAGATCGGTCCAGTCTGGAATGGAACCAGGCTCATGCCACAGAAAGCACCAGCAAAGGCTGAGCTGTGGCAAAGCTCCTGGTGCCAGGTGTGGGAGGAGCATCTTCTCCCAGGCTTGACACACATCCCAGGGGTGACAAACATCCCGGGTGTGACACTCACTACCCCTGGCTGCAGCCTGCCCTTTCACCCAATCCTGGCTCCTGCCTGGGAGCTGCCTCTCCTCCTGCTAACCAGGTGATTGCTGTGGCTCAGAGCTGGGCTGTGAGGAAGCCACCAGTCCCACGGCAGGGTCCCCACAGTGGTGGACACACACCCAGCACATGCCTGTCCTCCCACTGGACAGTGTGTGAAACCAGAGGGGTGCTGAGCTGAGCCCTGTGTGACTTTGGCCTCCCAGGTTTATGACATGGAGCACACATTCTTCAGCAATGGCGAGAAGAAGAAGATTGTGATGGAGATCGACCCTCTGGCCAGGACAGAGACCTTCAGCAGCGGGAATGGCAGTGAGGAAATCTTGGAGATCCATGACTTCAAAAACGTGAGTGTGGCAGCTTCTCCCAAGACCCTGCAGTCCTGCAGGACTGATGTGATCCTTTAGGACACTGTGAAGTCACTGGAGCCAGTCCCAGGACTATTTGCCCCTGCATCAGGGGGAGCAAGACCCAGACACTTTGGGGATGCTCTCAGAGGAAAGGAGATGTGTGATCTACATAAACTTCCACCTGTATTTCACAGTGGCATGGTTCAATTCCAATGAAATATATCTTAGAAACGAGACCTAGTTATTGGATTTCCCCTTGCAAAGGAACGCAATCATCATCAGTCTATCTGAGCCCAGTGCATTTGTCTGTCTGGAGAGCATTAAAACCTCATGACACTGTAGAAGGCTCTCTCTGAAACCTAATTAAAATTTGTAGGGAAATACCCTGTGCAGTGACATATGGCAAAATTTTGAGCTAATAGCCTAGCAGGAACTGGGGGCTGAACGTTCACATAACCATAATGGTCAGATGCTATTCTGCATATTTTTATTTATGATAATGAGGGTTCATGATAGTTATAAGAAGAGGAGCAGAGTAAAATTTTATGACTACCTGCCTTAAAATATTTGTAAAAAGCCCAGTTCTCTCAAACCATAAAATGCAATATCCCTTATGAGAACCTGTTAGTACATCTTAGCACCACTGCTGAACAGAACTGGCACAAAAATAGCAACAGGAAAAATATTACTAAACCCTCCTCCTCCAGCTGCACCCTCCCTACAACAGGTTATTCATCCTACTCTTTGCCCTGACTGCTTTTTGGGTGTTTGCTTTGATCCTGTAGGGAATAACCGGCATCTTCTTTGTGGGACTTCAAAAATGTTTCATCAAAACTCAGACTAAAGTCCTGCCTGAGACAACAGAGGCCAAGATCCCTGAGCTTGAGGTAGGTGAATAAAGCAGGGCTGTGCTCTCTGCCCTGTGAAACCCACTCCTCTCCCTGCCATAGGAGCTGCCAGTCCTGCTACCCTCCCATCTGCTCCAGCCTTCCCAGGGACGCTGCAATAAAGAAATAATGAGTTGTGATCGCTTCATAAAATGATCTTATTTCAGAGGATTGCTTATAAAAACAAGTGAAAAGAGATGGGATTGGACAGCGACAGACAAAAGCCTCTCAGCACAATACCAGAGATCAAGAACAATAATCCTGTTGTAGTCAAAAGGTCGTAAGGCAGCTCAGGATTAACAGGCACCAAAAAGTCAATCAAGTTGTTTTCTCCAAGATTTGAGCCTCATGTTTTCAAACAGAATGAGGCAGAAATAAGGGATTTAAAACAGCAGCAACATTTAGGAAATGCAATTTGAGAAAACTCTTGGCGTGCAGAGCTGAGACATGGGAAAGACTGGGCTGGGGCCACTTCCCCATTCTGCATGGACCTTCATCCTACTGATTGCTCCTGCATCCCTTGAACTGCCCCCTGCACCCTGCTGCAAGGAGCCTCATGCCTTGCATGCTGCATGGAAAAAGTGTGGACTCCATAATTTAACCCCTCTCTGACAGCATGACCTGGAGTGACAGCTCAGTCCCTTGACAGCAGTTGTCCTTTGTCCCTGTCCCCATCCCCGAGGCCCTGGTGGTGGCACAGCCTTCCTGCCTCCCCATTTGCAGGACAATGGGTGTTAACAGATTGAAACCCCCCTAGGGAAGCTGCTACAGATAAAACACCAGCAGGACACATGTTTGAAATTAAGCGTGGGCAGAAACATTTCCCTGAATCATGACCCAAATTCCCAGACACCGATTCTTTGATTATGCCCTAAGAAGCTAATAGATCTTTTCAGCTACCGTCGTAAAAGGGATATGACTTCCCAAGCTTTAGCAGAACATTGCCCCGGGTAGAGAGCTGAAATGTAAAAGCCAGGGAGATAAATGTAGATTTAAGCTCTAGTCAAGTCTTCAAGGAGCCTGCACGCTGCCAGGTCCTGCAGGCAGCACCTCTCTGACCCCACGGCTTCCACCACAGACTCCAGAAATGACCCAGACTGGGTCAGATTGTGTTGGCTCCTTCCTATGACTTCCCAAAGTCATGAGGAAAAACTCTGTAAAAGAGATATACAGCTCTAGATGCCTTCTGGAGAGAAAAACTCTTTTTGCCAGCTTGCTCTATGGGCTACCACCACCAACACAGACAACGATGCCTTGGCAGAGAGCTCAGCACAGACCCATCCAATAATCTTTATATATCTCCCTCCCTAAGTGCCTGCCAAAACACATCATGGACTAAAGCAACGGCAGAGACATGTGGTATAAATTACAGAATACAGCCATGCAAAGAATTTCTGTGAGGAGTAAATTAAAGTATTTGATCAAAAAATCAGTAGCAGAAGGAGAGAGGAATTAAGTCCTAGGAGCAAAGCAGAGCAGAGGTGTTTTAATCTTGTATTTTAAATGACTAGGGGGGCTCCAGAAGGCTCTTCCAGATAGTGGGGGCTGCACAGGAAAACGGGCTTGGATGATGAGCTAAGAGAGAAGAGAGCAGGGTGGTGTAGACTGAAGGTGGACAGGAAAGACAAGGCTCACGATGGGTCTCCCCACGTGAGGACTGTCAAGGTATTGTGTGTGCATCCCATGAACACCATGAGCCAAGGCAGGTGAAGCCCAGCTGCTCTCTGGGTGAGCCAAGGGGAGAAGCAGCCAGTGATGGGAAAAGGGTGTCTCACCACGCCAGGGTGGTGTCTTGCTCTTCTTCCAGGGAGAAGAAATCACCACCACCTACTTTGAGCAGTCTGTGGTCTGGGTGCCTGGGGAAAAGCCCATTCAGAACAAGGAATTCCTGAGGAGCTCCAAAATTTTTGACATCTGCAAAAATGTGACCATCTTCTGGATCCACCCCACACCAATAGCAGGTACAAGGAGCCATCTCCTCCCAAGGGGCTCATGAGCCCTCTCACCAGGAACAGCCCTGTCACACACCTGTGGCCTCTCTGCCGTGTCCCCCTCTGTGACATGGTGGGAACCCACTTTCACAGCCTCACATCTCAGACATGAACACAGTGCTGCCCATGACCACAGGAGATCAAGGCCAATGTAATAGCAGGGGCTGAAGTTTCTGCAAAGCACTTGTTTCTGCTGGCTCCCTGCTGCCCTGCACTTTGCAGAGTGGCCACCCTCCTCATAACAAGGGGAAAAAAAAATAATCCCTTGTACCTGCAAAGAAAGCAGCGCTGCTGGAAACTGGGACGCCTAAATTCTCGTCACCACATGAACATCAGAGTGTGAGCAGACATCTGCATCTAAATCACACGGCGGGGTTGCCACCTCCAGCTGCTCACTACACAGCCCTCGCAGAGGTTGTGGCCTCTGAGATGTGCTGCTGTAATTACCCACTCTCTCTAACCTACTTCCAGCAGAATGAGCCAGTTTAAAAATCCCTGCTGAGAAAACTCCCTCTGCTCTGCAGTCACAGAGGCACATGGGTACCAGCCAGCTCACCGGTGGTCTGGAGGGCAGGTGGGCACCAGAGCTCCCTGGTGCAGAGTGGGGCTGGTGTCCTTGACTGCTGTCCCCTTTCTGCTTCCTTGTCCCTGCTGTCAGACCCCATCTGCAGCAGTGTCCTTGGTCAGAGAGTCCAGCTGGGTCACCAAGGTGCATCCAAAGCCTTTGCCAGGACAGCAGTCCCAAGGCTGGCATCTCCCCTAGCTAAGGAAATAATATAGTTGTGGTTCTTTCCTAAGCTAAGTGAGCTGTAGCTGGGCATAATCTGCCACAAATCATCACCTTGGGGCTCAAGGCAAATCATGTTGCTTTGATGGGGCTCTATAAATCCACCCCCAGCAGCAGAGCCCACCATGAGGATGTGCTCCAACACACCCACAGCCCCATGCAGGAGATACCAACAGGGCTCACCCATGGGCATGGGGATGGAATGGGCCATGGTCTCCTCCAACCCTGCTCCCAGGCTGGGTGAGAGCAGGAGCCAATGGAGCACTGGTTTGCCAGTGGGCTTTTCATGTACCTTGGCACCAAATTCTGGTAGAGACATTAATTCTTGCTGCTGCATTTGTCCCTCTGTTCCGTGGTTATCGACAGCAACATTTGGACTCTTCCTGTAGCTCCTGAGCTGGCCAGCCTTGAAGGGGCAGAAGAGGAAGACCCTGCGCTGCTCTTAGACAGCCAGAGCTGGCTGGACGCGGGGAGTGAACACGAGCTGGGGAAGGACACGCAGGCGGGGCCCAGGCGCCGGGCACGGCAGCTCACCGAGGAGGATCTGCCCGTCAACGACTACGTGAGTGAGGGAACCACACCCTGGGCTGCCCTGGGCGGGGGCTGGGGTGCCCTGGCCACACTCCTGGGCTGTCTCGGCCATGGTCCCAGGGTGTCCTGGCTGTGCTTCTCGGGATGCCCTGTGCACGTCCTTGGGGTGTCTCAATGTTCATACGGAGCTCTGCTCCCCGCCTGGGGTGCCCGGGCTGCCCTCCCAGGCTGTTCTACCCATGCCCCCTGGGGTCCCTCAGCCGCACAGCCCCCTCACTGCCCTGATTCTGTCTCTTCCCGGCAGTCGGAGAACGGGCTGGAGTTCCACCCTCTGTGGGATGAGCGAGGCTACTGCTGTGCCCAGTGCCGCCGCGCCCACCGCTACTGCCGGCGGGTCTGCGAGCCGCTGCTGGGCTACTACCCCTACCCGTACTGCTACCAGGGCGGGAGGGTCATCTGCCGCATCATCATGCCCTGCAACTGGTGGATCGCGCGGATGCTGGGCAGGGTGTAGCGCCCGCCGTGCCCGCCTGCTGCACCGCCACCCTCCCGGGGCATGGGGCACAGCCGACAGCAGGGCACTGCCCGCGGGATGCCCGGTGAGCCCGCACACCTGCCGGCCGTGCCACTTCCCGGTGTGACCCCGGCACCTCTCGGTGTGACTCCGCCACCTCCCGGTGTGACCCCGGCACCTCCCGGTGTGTGACCCTGGCACCTCCCGGTGTGTGACCCTGCGCTGCCCCCGCAGGGCTGGGGGAGGCCAGCAGGACGCGCTGAGCAGCGAGAGGCAAACAATAAACGTCTTGTATGAGCGATTGCAAAGAAAATGGAAAGTCGTTTAGCCTCAGTCTGATGCTTAATGGGTCTGCGAGGTGATCTAATTGCGTGGCTGCCGCGTCACGAGCATCCATAACTCAGGGACGAGCACTGCCGGCACTCGCCTCGCCGGGAACGTGCAGAGGTCCCTAATTTGCACCCTGCTGGTGCTGGTGGCTGTTCAGCTTGTCCTGACCCTCTGTTCCAGCCTGCTCTGACGTGGTCTGTAGCTGTCACTGACAGCTCAGGAGTGCACCAGACACAGGGAGAAGATGGCACAAGGAGCTCCCTGAGGAACCAAGCGGCCAAAGTCGGACAGAGTCCACACCTGTGGGGGGGCCACCAGCTGTCCCCAGCCCTGCCACCAACAAATGGGTGAAACCTGAGCTGCAGGAGGGAAGAAGTAAGTCCTCGACACTGCAGCTGCCCTGAGCAGGACACTGCCTGCCGCAGGGCTGAAGGTTTACACCAAATTCCCCGTGCACCCCCGGGCAGACTTCTGCCCATGACCTTGGGGCTCATGCCAAGCCCAGGCCCCAGGTTTCATCCCAGGGAGCCAGCTGCTGCTGACGAGCTCTGACATCCTGCAGGTGTCACCAGGCCAAACCCTCTCAGTGTCACCAATGAAGCACGTGCTGCCATGGCCAGAATGTACAGAGAGGAGGGAGCAGAGACAGGTGCCAGGTGTGGCATTCCCAGGGCTGCCAGACCCCCTTCATATCCCTGCAGCTCCCACGGGGATATGAGCACATTTTAAGGGCAGTTCCCTTCCTCCCTTTTCACAGCTGCACTGTCAATGTGGTTAAAACACCAGGAACACAGTGCAGCAGAGCTCCCCACATGGCATCCCAGGGGACACCAACCATCCTGGGGGACACCAAGCGTTTCTGACAAGTCCCCTGAGACATTTATCCCACTGAGAGGGGAGGTTCAAACACAGCAGGGGGGTGTGTGAAACCCACCCAGCCACAGCTGCTGCAAGAAACCAGAGCCCTGGAGCCAGCCAGCAATGCTTCTGTCCCTGCTCAGGGTGTCCAGACAGGTAACCTAGGTGCACACAATGCCTTTGCCAGGACATTGGTGTCCCAAGTCTGCCTGGCACCTCTCTCAGCACATGCCTGTACCTCCAGAACATCTCTCCAAATTAAAGTGAGTTGTCTACATCCTCTGATGGCTGCAGTGCTTTTGCTGCCTGTGGGGATGAGCAGGCTGCACAAGCCTCCACGTTCCCCAGG
Source organism: Eopsaltria australis (assembly GCA_034509425.1). Taxonomy (NCBI): domain Eukaryota; kingdom Metazoa; phylum Chordata; class Aves; order Passeriformes; family Petroicidae; genus Eopsaltria; species Eopsaltria australis. Next base: position 1,957,601 of record JAVTVJ010000458.1, read on the forward strand.
CTGGCACAACTCATGCTGGTTTTCGTGCAGCTGCTTGGAAACCTCCAGGCTCCCTGTGCCACCCTCTGCCAGAACCATCCCCATCCACCTGGCAGCACCTCCACCAGATGCCCCAAGAAGGAATCTGCCTGCAGAGGCAGGGGTACAGACCAGGGCAGGTTCCTTCCCTCCATGCAGGCTTTAAGATGACAATGGGTTTATCCAAATCCATCCCTGCTTCTCGTGTGTCCCTGCCCTGTCTCCATCCATCCATTCACTGCCCTCAGCCAATCTCCAGCCTGGCTTCCATGCTCTGATGCATTCTGCCTCCCCATCCCAAGCCAGGAGGCTTCCAGCCAGCCAGGATCTGACAGTAGTGTGATTTACTCACCTGGGATAAATGCAGCACAAGGATTTGGGATGTTTCCCTCCAGGCTCCTCTGCCAGCAGTGAGACTGACTCGTACCAGGTCACTGCTGGGCTGGAGCAGCTCACCCAGCATCCAGGCAGCTTTTGCCAGAGGGGTGACACTGACACCCCTGGCTTCACTGCTCTGTTTACACCTGCCTCCTCCCCAGGAAGAGACCAGGCATCCAGCCAGACACAGTTCATTTGAGTTCGGTGCTCGAGACCCAAAAATCCCCCAAGATGGGCAGAGGGACTCTTCACCATATCCCCTCAGCAGGCTCACGAAGGCAGAGGCTTGCTGACAAAACAGCCCAAAAACGAGCACTAACAAGTGAACTCAAAAGCTTAAATCCACATTTCTTGCCCTGGGGAGCAGCTGGGGCCTGGTGCTGCCCTGCCCTTTGCTCCAAGCCAGCAGGCCAAGGATGCACATGGTCATATTGGGCTGAACTTACCCACCCGGCTCCTGGGCTGGGGTGCTGCAGGCTCTCTGCTCCAGCACTGTTACACAACCGCTGTTATGAAGAAAATTCAATTACAGAAGTTATTTGCAAGCAGAAGTGCACCAGTGCACGTTGGAGGAATGCAAACTGCAATGGCCAGAGGTTCCTGGCTGGCCCAGAGAGAGCAGATCAGCCCCAGGGGGAACTTGCTGTTCTTCAAGCAGAGGAATTTCCAGGACATGAAAAGAAAAGTCAATGAGGTTTCATAGAGTAAAATATCTTAATATTTATTGTGTCTCAGGACAAAAGAATTCTACTCAATACATAAAATGGGTTGAAGCAGCATATAATACTGACAATCAAGTCACAGCTGAATCGGTGCAAGGACACCTAAGAAGGTAAAGGCACCAGGAGCTACATCACCAAACCTCGCTACAGCTTACAAAGAGCCACTACAGCCTGTACTTAGAGAAGTACAACTACAAAAAGTATATAAAATCCAGGGGAGGGATGAGACAGCTTGGCAACAACCTTGCTGAGCCAAGGCTTCAGGCAGGCAGGACTGTGTTTGAACAGCCCTATCTCCAGAACAACTGTGTCTGGAGAGCGAGGGGACGTCAAGGGGCTGCCAGAGGGAAGGGAAAGCATCTCTTTCCCAATGGAGGCACTGAAGAAGAGCACTGGGACACTCAGGAGGCCACCAGCATGGTCAGTTCAGCACAGTGAGGCACTCAGGCAAAGAGCTGGGGGCTGCAGTGCCCGGAGGAGCACCCTGGCTGCAACCACCACAGCCACACCAATAATCCCAGGCTGTCGCACAGCAGAGTAGTGTCAGGACAAGTCCCTGAGTGCACCAGGACAGCTGCTGCACTCCTTGCTACAAGCTAGTTGAGAAGATCAGTCAGTTCAAAGCAAGATTTCACGGCGTGGCATCCAGGGGAAAACTGGAGGTGGAGGAATCCTCCCCAGCCATTCCCTGCAAGGCACACAGCAGAGTGTTAACAGACAGGATGGATTTACACACAGGGTAAAATGGCACAGCAGACACGGTCGTGCAGCTGCCCTCTAATCCCACACCCCCCACACGTGGTACCCCCACCCCAGGATGACCAGCAGCAGCCAGGGGGGCAGAGACAGCCCACCAAGCCCACAGACATACCCAGCCACAGGCACAGAGAGCTGGGGGCCAGCTACACCATCTCATACTGATTGTTCGTGATGTACCGGGACAGGCAGCAGGAGAGAATGATGCCAATCAACTGAAAAAGAGAAAAAAACAAACCCCACATGTCAGAGGCAGCCAAAATCAGGGAGAGGTGTTTTCAGGACATAACCTGACAAACTGATCCAGGTTTTTATGAAATCTAAGGATGGACAGTGGGGTTTACACTCCACAAGGGCTGCTGCACCCTGCTTCAGAATCACCAAAAGTGGCTGAAGCACAGGATCCTGGCAGGCACCAACTAAACAAGCTCCTCACAAGAGATGCTCCAGGTCCCACCCTGTTACATTTTGCTTCACGAAGCATCTACTGTTTTATGGCAATTGCAGAGATTACAGGGATATCATGAGCGTCACAGCCAATTACACAGCCACGGGAGAATGGCAGCACCTCTCCCTCTCACAAGGACAGTGGGGAAGCCAGGCTGCTATTCTCACATCAGGAAGGTACTGCTATCACAACATGCTCTGGTATCACAAACACAGCCTCCCAGCACCTGTGCACACTTCAGGACCAGATCCTGCATGACTGATCTCCACAAGCAAAGTTAGAGGCACATCAGCACAATAGGTCCCTGTCAGATTCATGACCCAGCAACCTTGCTGAAGAGGCAATAAAAACCAGGAACTGGTTACAGTTCCCAAGCCTGCCATCAGCTGAGATAATGTTGCAGCTGGGAGTGTGTGTGAAGTTCACCATTCACGTATTGGCCACATCTCAGTGAGCCCAGAGCCAGCCCAGCCCAGCCAGGGAGGAGTGGGGCGAGCAGCTGGGCACAGCGAGCAGCTCTGGCTCTCAGGCTGTCCTGAAGCACTTGGGAGCACGAGAGGCAGCCAAGGGCTGTTGGCTCCCACCTCTGCCCCAGTTCAGTCCATCCGTTACGGAAAACACACGGTGACAAGCTCATTACAGCTGAGTATCCTGGCAGTTCCTGTTCCCCACGCCAGCACGGGCAGCCCACGGTCCCTGCCAGCAGCACCTTGATTCTCACATGCAGCCTGTGTGTGCTGGATCAAAGGAGGCAGAATTTGAGCCCCTCCAAAGCCAAGGCTGGCTGCTCAGCACCCAAAGCCCAGCAATCTTCCATGACCCAGCTGAAGGAGGGCCAGCTGCACATCCTGCATCCCCACAGCAGCACTCGGAAAGCCCTCAGCACCTCGGGAAGCCCCAGCACAATGTCAGTGCACGGCATGGCCAGGCTGGGGGCAGGGGCCTCCTGCTTCCTGCCGGGATGGAGCTGCCAGAGCCAGGGCTGGTGAGACGCGGCTGCTGCGGCTCCTGCAGGAAGTGTCCTGCACCATAAACTGAAGGGAGCGGGAGGGAGAGGACACTGTGGCAGGGTAGGGGGGCCTGTGGGGTTGTCAGCCACCCCAGGCACTCACAGGGACCCCTGTGCCAAAACCCCTTCCTGCTAACAGTGGTGGGTGGGTAGGAAAAGGAAGGGCGCGAATTTGATCCCTGCCAGAAGGCGCAGAGGGTTTGTCCATCTCAGTTTGTTTTTTCTTGAAGTTGGTTGTTTCAGAGAGGAGCTCTTTCCAAATTAAGCTGGGCTCAAGGAAATAGAGCTGGGGCTTCAGCCCTGAGTGTAAGAGACTGGGGCCTATACAGCAGTCAGATTAAACCCAGAGGGAATCCACAGAGGAGCTGCTCCTCTCTGGCTGAAGCCAATCGTGCCTTTTGTACACACCAGACTTTGCACTGAAATGAAATACCTCTGGAGACGTGCTAGCTTCCCTCTGCACTCCTCCCGAGCCAGGCAAGGGAGATTTACCTGGAAACATGCGATGCCAAAGGAGATTCCGGCCACAACGCTCATTTTGGACTCCATTGTTGACGTAACCAGGAAAAAACAACCCTGCAGAGGAGGCAAAGCAAGCACGTGAATCCAGTGCTTTCCCGCCCCAGGAGTACAAATCAGCTCCTCCCCAAAGCACCAGCAGCTCCAGGGGAAGATGCTCCTGTGCAGGCAGCAGGGGGGTCCTGGTTGACCCCCTCCTGCCAGACCTCAGCAGAGCCATTTCCCTGTCAGGGCTGCCCCAGCCAGGCTCCCAGCCCAGATGCCTGATCAAGGAGAGCACTGCCCTTGGGCTGCTCCCAACCTGAGTGAGGTGACTCATCAGAGGAACGTCCCTGCCTTCACTCAGCCATCCCCGTGGATGAGGTCACACACACTCACCATCAGGTCAGGACTTTGCACCGATGGCAGATCAGTGCTGCAGAAACAAACTTCACTGGGAAACGACTTCCTTACTCACCTGTTCTTCAAAACACACATTCCCAAAGGCCAATGCTTGGGTCTGGCTGGTCCCTGATCTCAAAGGAAGGAGTAGGGGAATCTCAGACAGAAGGGAGGACTCCATACCCTTACCCTACCTCCACTCCAGGGGAGTCCCTGGGCCACTGAACATCTGTATCAATAGGGCAGTTCTCCTTTCAAGCCTGCCAGGGACAGACAGCCCTTCTCCACCCACCCATCCCTGCCCTCCCCATCTCCAGGACTGGCAGGGGGATTTTTCTGAGCTTAACTTACATCCACAAACACTTTCAGCTTGGCCTTGTTTGGATCTTTCAGATCTTCCTCCGAGCAGTCGTTCTGGTTCTTGCAACAGCTGCGGGGGATGCCCCTCTGGCTGAAGTACTCAGTCCTCTCCCAGTCGGAATAGTTCTGCACCCCGCAGCAGTGCAGCTGCAGTGGGAAGCACATTTGGGGGGCCAAGTCACTGATTCCCAGTCCCACCATCACTGCCATGGCTCCCCCACCCTCGCCCAGATCACCCAGCACCTGCCAAATTCCAAAGCCTGTGACAGGGATGCCAATGCAACAGAGGTGCAAGAGGACACCCTGGGCCGAGGGGAGCATTCCCAGCTGCTGGCAGCCTGACACCAGCCCGGGGCTCTCACCGTTCTCTGGATGGTGTCCACAGCCTCGCTGTGCCGATCTGCAGTAACATTGTAGTCCTTCAGGGCCAGGTTCAGGTTACTCTCAAAGTTTGTCTTTATCTGTAAGACAGAGATGTCGGTGACAGCGCTGTCCCCTCCTGCCCTGCAGGACCCCATTCCGCGTTAGTCACTGCCCAGTGATGGCAGAATGACTCCAGCCATGGCCAGCAGGCATTTCCCAGCCAGCGGGCAATTAGAGGCTGTATTAAAGGGCAGCAGGGATGCACTGTGGCAGCAGGGATGCTGCCTGTAATCACACGGACCTGCACCCTGCCAGCTCCCTCCCAAGCACAGGAACCCTCCCAGGAGCTTTAATTACTGAAATTAGTGCACAAGATAGACCAAAGCCAGAAGTGACAGTCCAGGGCTACTCTGCCTGTTCTGATGGAGGCACAGTGCTGGGCTGGACCTGCACCCAGGCTCGTCCTTCTGGGTCCTTAGAGGGACCGAGCAGCTCTTTGTGCTGGTTTAACCCCATTTTTGCTAAACTAAGCAGCACCTCTGTCCCTCCAGTGACATCTGCAACTGCACTTGGGTTAAAAGCAGCATCAAACTCCCTCTGCAGCACTGGGAGATGGCAGTGGCCACCCAGACTCACCTCATGCCTGAAGACGAACCCCACGATGGCAGCCACCAGGACGATGAGGAAGATGAGGGACAGGAGCATGGCATACTGTGGGCAGAAAGGGTGGGATGGGAGGGGGGGGATGGGATGGGATTGATGGGATGGGATGGGATGGGATGGGATGGGGATGGGATTGATGGGATGGGATGGGATGGGATGGGATGGGATGGGATGGGATGGGATGGGATCAGGCAGGAATAGGATGGGATGTTTCGGGATGAATCAGGACGTGTCAGGATGGATCAGGAGAGGATGGGGCTCCATCCCGCCCTGTCCCAGGCCACCCACCAGCTTGAGCATCCAGGTGCTGCCGCGGCAGGTGGCGAAGCAGCCGAAGGTGCCCAGGAGGACAACGACGGTGCCAGCGCCCACCAGGACGAACGGGACATTGGTGGCTTTCTCGTCCAACAGGGAGAAGTAGACGGCCAGGCTCACCCTGCCCCAGATGCCCACGGCCAGCAGCACAATGCCCGACACCTGGTGGGGAGAACGGAAAGCCGCAGCGGCTCGCGACTATCGCGACAGAGCGGCGCGGCCGCGACTTGCCGCGGGGGTAGGGCGGGCGCTCACCCAGAAGACGAAGGTGTAGGTGAGCAGGACGCTCTTGAGGCAGGTGATCACCGGCTTCGTCTGCAGCCTCCGCGACGGGGACGCCATGGCCGACACGGGGCGACTGCGGGACAGGACGGGACCGGGGCGGGGCCGGGTGGGCGGGGCCCCGGGGACACGCCCCGGACACGCCCCTGGGCGGGGCTGGTCCCGCCTCGCGACGGAGATCCCCGAGCGCTCACGGAAACAGCCGAGCGCGCCAGAAGGCGCGGTGCTCTTCCTCCTTCCTCCTGCAAGGGGCGCCCGGGCCACCCCCTGTCCGGTGACACCCCCTGTCCTGTCACACCCCCTGTCCGCTGTCCGGTGACACCCCCTGTCCTGTCACACCCGCTGTCCTGTGACACCCCCTGTCCTGTCACATCCCTTGTCCGCTGTCCGGTGACATCCCCTGTCCTGTCACATCCCTTGTCCGCTGTCCTGTGACACCCCCTGTCCTGTCACACCCCCTGTCCGCTGTCCGGTGACACCCCCTGTCCTGTCACATCCCTTGTCCGCTGTCCGGTGACATCCCCTGTCCTGTCACACCCGCTGTCCTGTGACACCCCCTGTCCTGTCACATCCCTTGTCTGCTGTCACCCCCTGCCCACTGTCACCCCCTGTCCTGCCACACCCCCTGTCCGCTGTCACCCCTGTCCTGTGACAACCCCTTGTACAGTGTCGCCCCTTGCCTGTCCGCTGTCACCACCTGTCCGGCGTCATCTGCTGCCTGGCCCGTGCCACCCCATGCCTTTCACTACTGTCCGGTGCCATTCCCTGCTTAGCCCGTGTCACCCCCCTCCAATGCCACCCATTGCCTCCCCTATGCCACCGCCTGCCGGTGCCAAGCCCTGCTTGCCCCATGCCACCTTCCGCCTGCCCCTTGCTACCCTGTGCCACCCCTTGCCCACCCCATGCCATCGTTCCCTGCCTGTCCCGTGCCACCTTCTGCCCGGTGCCAGCCCGTCCCGGCTCTCCTGCTCCAGCGGCTGCTGATGCAGTCCTGGCGTGCCCCAACCCCTGCCCAGGTGTCCAGCGCGACAGCCACCCAGCGCCGCAGCACATGGCACTACCGCCACGCCAACAAGAGCCAGGCTTGCTGCCCTCCATGGGCTGAGCCCTCCCGGGGGTGTCCCCGGGCTTCAGGGGCTGCAGGCTCCCCATAATCAGCAGCAGCAGCCCCGCACGGGGCCTCCCGGCTGCCCTCACCAGCCCAGGACAGTGTGTACTAATTAGCGCACTCAGCAGCCTGGCCGCCACATAATTAGCCCATTGAGGCAGCAGCGCGTCCTACCCCCCCACACCCACGCGAGCGCTCCTACCTGTCCGTTCCAGGCTCATCCCCGGCTTTTCCTTGCCCCAGCGGCCCCGTGCTCCAGAGCCCAAATCCTGGGTGGCTCCAGCTCCTGTCCTGCCTCTCTCCAGACCCCAGCACCGTGAGCTGTGGGGCAGCGAGTCCCAAAAAAAGGCACTGCGCTACCTCTGCCTCGTGGGGGCCGAACCTCGGCAGGGAACAGACCCCAGCTGGAAGCGCTTGCCTCGGCAGCGGTTTCGGAGCCTTCCGTCTGCAGCGGGGTCTCTCCCTCCCTCCTGGCAAGAGGTGGGAAGGGGACCTGGCTCCTGCGGTTTTGTGCTCGTCCCAGAAGGCCCCCGGTTCCCGGAGCCTGTCAGGGCTGGCACAGGCTCGGTTTGGCTCTCTCCTGTGTCTAAATAGGCTCCTGGCTCTTCTGCTTGCAGTAGAAAGCCTCTTACAACTTTTTAAAGCCCCGAAGAAGCAGGAGGCGCTTTGGAAAACGGGCGATCCTGGGATTTATTATTTTTTACAATCTCATCATTTTGGGCCTGACTCACGGCTTTTGAATGTTTGGGATGGGCGGCCAAGGGGGAAAGTAAGTTTGCTCAGCACAAGCAGAGAGGCCAGACAGGAGGGACAGACATCTGTGCAGTGACAAGGCGACAGAGGGGGCCGTCATCCCGCCTCCAGCTCCTCGCCATCCTCGGCAGGGCTCCCGGCTGCTCCAGGACCTAGCACGGCAGGTGGGCTCCCACCGCAGCCCCCCGGCTCCCCAGGATGGCGCAGGAGGCAGCCCCCGTCCTGATGGTTGTCTTTGCCAGGCTGGTGTCATCCACGTGGCACGAAGGTGAGTGCCGGGGCATGCGGGCACAGCGAGGCTCCCGCGGGTGGCAGCCTGTGCAGTTCTGCTGCTGCTGAGAGCCCGTGGTGGGCAGGGATGGAGGGTGCTGGATACAGCGATGCCGGGAGAGCATCAGCGTCTGGGGTATGGGGTGCCTGTGGGGTGAGCTGTAGGTACACGGGGGAATGGAGGGCATGCTGGCAGGCATCCAGGGAGGAGCAGAAAACCAGCCTCTCTTCCTCACACCCCCGCCCGCGGGAGCGCCGTTTCCCGCTGACTCCCTGCTCCCACGGGGGCCATCGGCCGGCAGATGTTTGCTGGACGGAGCACACAGTCCCAACCCCACCATGGCTGGACGACCAGGTCATAGGCTTTATCTGGGGTGGTTTCCCCTTCCCTGCTTCAATCCCCTCCCTTGGCCATGCTGCCAGCACGCCTGGCTGGGGATGCTCCCGCCCAGTGCAGCCGGGGCTGAGCCGGCCCCAGGTGAGAAGGAAAAGGCAGCGCTTTCAATAGGAGGAAACATCACCGTTAAATGGCGCGTCTGCCTGCGAGGACACAGTGCACTCTGTCCCCAGGGCCCCGACGGGAGACTTGGCAGCCCCCACTGTGAACAGCTTTGTTCACCAGGTCACGGACGCATCTCCACTGCCGCCCCCATGGGTATCATCCCTGCTCCTCTGCTCCCCGAGGCATCCACGGCAGCGTGAAAAGAGCAGCGGGATAAACGCATTGAGGAAACGAGCGGGCAGCTTGTGGGAAGCGGTGGGAGCCGCTCCGTAGTAAAGCTCAGTTTGGAAAGCTTCGTAATGGAGTTTCCTCCCCGTGTCGGCGGGGCTTCTACTCGGATTGGCCCCGGCGGATATCCCCTTCCCAAAACCCAGGGAGCGACAAGGGAGATTGGGTGCAGCCACAGCCACGGCGGGGCTGCCGCTTTGCCTGGGGTCCCTTCCCGGGCCGAGCATCCCCACCACGCCGGAGGGGAGAGTGGAGGGCTGGGCTGGGCTGGGCTGGCGGCGAGGAGGGGGCAGCGCTGGCGGGGGCCAGCGGAAACGCGGCGGAAACGTGAGCTCAGTGCTGGGGAATGCCGCGGCCGGCCGAGGCGCCGAGGGGCCACGGTGAAGGACGGCAGCCCCCTCCCCCTGCACGGCTCCCTCCCCACCGAAGAGTACCCTGCCCATGAAGGCACGGTGCGGGCCAGGGGGCGGCCCGCAGGGATGGCGCAGGGCTGTCCTCGCCCCATCCGTGGGGCCTCGCTGCGCAGCACGGGTGGCGAGGGGCCAGCATCTCCGGCCAAGCCCCTCCAGCAACTTCATCCTTCCCTGGAGAATGGGCAAGGGGCTGCATCCCCAGCAGCCCCTGGCCGGGCAGCGTGCTCGTCGTCCGTTGCCTTGGCGAGGGGATGGGCAGGAAAGGGCAGCTTTCTTCCTTCCCCTGGGATGCCCCGTGGCAGTGGTGGTGCCATGGGAGCGGGTGGAAGGATTTCCCGGCAGCACGAAACTGGGGGTCGGCGCCAGCTCCCCCCGCGCCAGCGCCCGTTTCCTGCCACAAGTCCGGCTGCTGCTGCCGCTGTTTAGTCTGTGGCCGGTGCCAGCACACACCATGTCCCTGGGGACCGGGCTCGCGGTCTGCCCGGCTTAACCCCTGACAACAGCTCCAAGGACAGGGGCTGCCCAGGGCTGGGATTGCTCGTTGGGAGTCGAGGGACGTTTTTGCAGCCACGAGCTACCCTGCAACCCGCTCGTCTCTCCCTTCCTCCCCAGGGTCTGGCTACTACCTGGAGAGTCACACTAACGAGGTGTACGCAGAAGAAATTCCCCCCGAGCCTGCCCTGGATTACCGTCGAGGTAACAGCACCCAGCCCATCCTTTGGCTCCTCATGGGGAAACCGAGGCACGGCGGGTGCCCCCGTCACCTCCCTGCTCTCCCACAGTGCCCCAATGGTGCGCCACGCTCAACATCCACCGCGGAGAGGCCACTTGCTACTCACCCCGGGGCAGCTCCTACCGCAGCAGCCTGGGGACACGCTGCGAGCTGAGCTGCACCCGCGGGTACCGCCTGGTGGGTCCCAGCGCTGTCCAGTGCCTGCCCAACCGCCACTGGTCGGGGATGGCGTACTGCCGACGTGAGTGTCCCCGGCCCTGGCCGTGCCAGCATCCCCACGGGCACCCACAGCGGCCACTCCTGAGTGCTCTGCCCACTCATACGGCCGGCAGCCGCTTCCCTCCCCTCTTTGCTCTCTCCATCCCAGAGATCCGGTGCCACGTGCTGCCGGCTGTGCTGCGGGGCTCCTACGTGTGCTCAGCGGGCGTGCAGATGGATTCCCGCTGTGACTACACCTGCCTGCCCGGCTACCAGCTGGAGGGCGACCGGAGCCGCATCTGCATGGAGGATGGGCACTGGAGCGGGAGCGAGCCAATCTGTGTAGGTAAATTCTCAGCCCACGCTGATTACCCGTGCCGGGGGTATCTGCAGGTGTCACCCCACATCCAACCCGGACGTTTCCTGCACCTCCCTCCCTTGGGACCCCTGTCCCTGCTGCTGCCCGCGGTGCCATTAACCCTGAAGCACAGGCACCAGCCCGGCACTGGGGCTGTCGGTGCTGGCTTTACAGCAGGTCCGGGTGGCTCCGAGGTCTCTGGGGTGTTTCAACATCGGGGCTGGTGCCTCGCTCTCATAGCTCAGCCAAGGCGTCCACAGGTTTCGTGAATCCCTCTCCTCCCTCTGGGCAGATCTGGAGCCTCCCAAGATCCACTGTCCAGACTCCCGGGAGCGCATAGCAGAGCCAGGCAAGCTGACTGCCACCGTGTACTGGGACCCTCCCCGCGTGAGGGACTCTGCTGACGGTGTCATCAAGAGGTGAGGGCAGAGGTGCTGCAGGCACTGCCAGGAGGGCTGGAGGCCGTGCCGGGTGCCCCTGCCCGGGGTGCTGATGCAGAAACCCGTCTGTCGGGTCAGGGTGATGCTGCGGGGCCCAGAGCCCGGCTCCGAATTCCCTGAAGGAGAGCACGTGATCCGCTACACCGCCCACGACCAGGCGTACAACAGAGCCAGCTGCAAGTTCAGGATCCGTGTCCAAGGTGAGGGGGCTCCCGTGGGGCCGCTAGCTGCTCCCCCAGCTCCACCCTCCACACCACTGCTGGGGCTGTGCTTCATCACCCCCAGCCCTCAGCCAGCTTCCCTCTCTGCAGTGAGGCGCTGCCCTGTCCTGAAGCCCCCGCAGAACGGGTACATCTCCTGCACCTCCGACGGCAACAACTACGGTGCCACCTGCGAGTACCTGTGCGACGGGGGCTACGAGCGCCAGGGCACCTCCCTGCGGGTCTGCCAGTCCACTCAACAGTGGACGGGCTCCCAGCCCCTATGTGCACGTAAGTGCTGCAGACAGGGCAGGACTTGCCCGTGGCAATGCCCAGATCTTTGGGGGATACTGCCTGATGGGTCACAGGGGTGATGGGGGGCACGATGGCACCTCCCCACACACTTGTCTCTTGCCCCAGCCATGCAGATCAACACCGATGTGAACTCGGCCGCCAGCTTGCTGGATCAGTTCCACGAGAAACGACGCCTCTTTGTCATCTCAGCCCCTGACCCCTCTAACCGCTACTACAAGATGCAGATCTCCATGCTGCAGGTGAGGAGACCTTCCCGCTGGCCCCTCCCCACCTCCACACCCAGCACCCCCTCACTGTCCCCCCCCTCCACAGCAAGCTGCTTGCGGGCTGGACCTGCGCCACATCACCACCATCGAGCTGGTGGGGCAGCCCCCACACGAAGTGGGACGCATCCGGGAGCATCGGCTGTCCCTTGGCATCATCGAGGAGCTCAGGTAGGGGACATAGGGCCGTCCTGCAGAGCTACGTGCCTGTTCGAGTGGACAGGGGATGGGAATGCCTCTAGGAACGGCAAAGCATGAGGTTGCAGTTGGGTTCGTGAACAGCCCCTTTCTGCTGCACCAGAGGAGCTTGTGCAATGCGGGGACCCCCTGCAAGCCTGAATGCAGTATCACCAGGGCTTCCCAGAGGAAGAGATGGGAGCCCCCACTCCAGGACCTGAGCGTGGCTGCAAGAGGTGGGCAGGCTCAGCCCCCAGTGCAAGCCCTCAGCCCTGAGCAGCAACCCCTCCTTGCACCTGCAGGCGCTTCCTGCACCTGACACGCTCCCACTTCAACGCGGTGCTGCTGGACAAGGCGGGCACTGACCGCGAGCGCTTCATCTCCCCGGTCAGCCCCGACGAGCTCTTCGTGTTCATCGACACCTACCTGCTGAGCGAGCGCGAGGCGGCCAGGCGGGCACAGAGCGGGGACCCCTGCGAGTGAGCCAGCCAGGGAGAGCCCCGCCCCTGCCCCCAGGGGATGGACACCTTCCTTTTTGCTTTTCTAGTCGCCCGCTGTAGAGGAGGAGCAGGGTGCCAAGGACCTCCGGGGAAGGGGAGCCCCTGTCTGGCTGTTGTGGCACACAGAGGGGTGAGCTGGGACTTCGTGCCAGCTGTGTCCCACTGCCCAGCAGCCAGGAGCTGTTTTCAGCTGGGGGATGGTTCAGCCCAACCAGGACCCCGGCAGGAGACACTGGAGTGCTCCTGCCCAAATCCCTGCAGGGGAGAGATGGGGAGCCAGAGGAGAGTGGCAGGGCAGGGAGGGCAGGCTGGCCAGCAGTGTGGCCTCTGACACAGCAGCTTCAGCCTCCCCACGGCTCACTCTGTGCACAGCCTGGACCCGATGCCTCCCTCTCTGAAAGCCCCTAACAGCAAATGGCCCCATGCCCAGCAGAGCCCATAGCAGCCAGGCAGCGTGCAGTCCACCTTAAAGGGTTTGCCATCTCCCCTGCCACTCACTCCCTCTCCCACCACCCACGGGGAACCCTTTCTGGGAACTGCTTTGGCAGTAGAATATTAACTGGAAATAAATAAATAAATTTGTATAAAAAGCCAGTGCTGGCACATGTGTCACCGAGATGCCTGGGAACCAAATGTTTCCTAGAGACCACAATTCCCAATCCCCCAGGCTGACCCCACACAGTTCCATCCATCCAGGGCTGGGGCTGGGCTGTGCATGGTGAAGAGGGTGGAGAGGACAAGGAGAGAGCAGACTGTGGAATGGGGTGGTAGGAAAAAGAATGGGAAGAAATAAAAACACAATGACATTTTTCAAAGCATTTTGCCTGGGGGAGAAGGGAGGGTCCACAAGGACTCCAGCCTGAAATCTGGTATGAGGCTAATGACAAGAGAAAAACCCTTTAAACAAAGCTAGGCTAAGAAGACTTTCTGCCCGAGCCTGTTTAGAGAAGGTCATGTTTATTAAAGTATAAGAGAAAAAGAAAAAACCCATACTTGGCAGCCCTGCCAAGCTGGGTAGCAAGTGTGGCTCCCAACAGCAGTGGCACAGCCTAGGGCCTCAGCTTGGCCATGGTGGAGCGGAGCTGGAGTGTCCCCTCTGCCCAGGAGCCCGGGTACTGGCACATCTTCTGCCACAGGTTCAGCTCCTCGCCCGTGGAGTCCATCCAGTCCACAGCCTGCCCATTGCTCATTCCTGGAAAAAAGGATGGGAAAAGTCCCTGCCAGAGCAGCCTCCTGCCCACAGCACAGCAGCCCCAGCAAGGCTGCTGGTGGCCAGAGTCTATGGGCCCACGGGCTCCTCACCATTGCCCACGCCCAGGCGGACCCCCCCGAGGAAGTCGTTGCTGGAGAGCGGCTCCCGGTCCCAGACCGTCAGCTCCAGGCAGATGTGCTGCAGGTCCTCGGGGTTGACACCGTTGTAGACAAAGGTGTGGTTGTAGTGAGGGTTCAGGGTCTTCTTCACCACCGGTGTCTTCCTCTTGGAGGTTTTGTTTTTGTGTGGCAGCAGGTAGCTGGGGGAAGCAGTCCCTTAGGTTAGCAGCACATGGGCAGCTGCCTCCTTCTCTGGGGGCTGGGGCACCTCTATACCCCAGGACCTGGCCTGGAGCCCTCCTTCCTGCCTTACCTGGCATGGCTCAGTAACAAGGACCATGACAGCCTGCAAGGGGCCCTCTCTTCTGTATTCAGGAATACAGCCAGGGAGGACAGTGGCTTCACCACCCCCCACCCAGGGCCCTCACTCACCCCTTGACAAAGCTGTCTGAGGTCCCCCCAGACTTTGCAGCTGTGAGGTTCTTGGCTTCTTTGATCCAGACCTGGAGCTCACCGCCTTCCCCTGTTTTGCCTAGGAAAAACCCAACACAGTAAAAATTAACCAAATTTAATTTCCACTGCTGCAAACTTCTGGGAAGTTCCTGCTGAACACCCTTCATCCCAGAGGCAGGTGCAGAGCCTGGGCTAGCATCTCCTCTTGCCTTCTCCTGTACTGGCCCTGCCTGCTGAGGCAAAGGCAGACAAAACTGGTTGAGCCTGGTCCAGCTGCACAGAAGTACTGGGATGGTTTGGGCAGCCTGAGCACAGCCTGAGGCAGCTGAGGACAGCCAGGTCTGCCCTGACCCACAGCAGCTTTGCAGGCGTTGCAGAGGAGAAGGCTGCAGTGACACCAGCCAAGAATCTCATCCAGAGCCAGCTTGCACGGCCACGAGCAGGTCCTGCAGGGCTATACACTGATCCTGGAGCTTCAGCACTTACCTTTCCTTCCACTGCTAGCCCCAGGATGCTTGGCAGATGGGATGTACTTCATGGAGACAACCAGCTCCCCCTTGTACTGGTGGAGACCAGCAGCATCTGCCCCAATCTGCAGAGGTGAGAATTTCCAGCCACTGCAGAGAAGCCATAGCGCACACAGTGACAGCCTGGTGTGCAGACCCTCCCCAGGCTGGACTTGGCGTCTCCTAGATGTGGCTGAGCTGGCACAAGTGCCTGCAAACTCTCCCCAGCATTACCAGTGCAGCCCAGCTCCTTTGGGATCTTATTTTGGCTCAATCACTTGACAAGGAGGAGGGAAGCCAGGCTCAAGGCAGAAGATCTGCCCTTTTTTACTACCACAGCACTGCTGCCTGCATGTGAGGGTTTTGTATCTCCAAATATTTGACTTGGCACAAGCCTTTTGGCCATGCTCAGCTGAGGTCTCCACACCCCTCTCCCTACTGAGGGCTATACCCCAACAGGACCAGGCCAGGGAGGTTGTGGGCAGGAGGGAACACCTTGCCATGCAGAGGTAGGAACTCCTCCAGGTGGCTCTCAAAGTTCCAGGCATCCAGCGGGACCTCCACCTCCCCCAGGAAGGTGTTGCGGCCGAACCGGTCGTGGTGCCACACCGAGAACTGCAGCGTCCTCGCCACCAGCAGGGACTTGCTGATCTCATACTGGGGACAGAGAGGAAACCACTGGTAAGTAGGCAGCAGAGGACAGGGGCAGGCTTGGCAAATCCCATCAGCTACAGCTCATGAGCACGAGAGGAGACAGGTTTGAGGAGCTATGGATGCACACAGGAGCCTGTTCCTCTTTCTTTCCATCCCTGCGGAAAGCTCAGAGTCCCAGAGCAGTGCTGCAGGAGCCTGTGCTCTCCCAGCAGATGGGCCTCAGAGCCAGCCATCCCACCACAAACAGCTCTGCCAACCCACCAAGCCTCAGGTGGTCAGAGCACAAGACCTCAGCAAACCTGGCTGTGGGAGCCTAAAAACCAAACCACAGCTCTCACTTCCTCCTGTGCTAAAGTGCCCAGCCTCAGAGGTGTGCTCAGGCTCAGGGACAGGCAGCCAGCAGAGATGGTGAAGGGCAGTGCCAAGCTGTTCTGCCCTGGGGTCCACAACTGTCTTATCTTTGCCCCTGCAGCGTGCTGCCCTCCCTCCTGCCACTGTAAGCTGCCTCCAGGGCCTGGAAGCCTTCACCTTGGAAGGAAATAGCCAGGGTAAGCAGGATGCCTGTGCTCTGGGAAATGCCACAGGAACCAGGGACATGTCCTGTAACATGCTCACATCTGCAGCTATGCCTCCACCCCACCATGGCACTGGGGCTTGGCAGCACACCAGAGCAGAGCTGGGAGTGCAGAGTTTCTGCAGTTTTCAGGTGCAGTTTCTGGACACGGGTCCTCTCCAGAGACCCCGCTGCAGGGTTAGGTGCTCACCCCTCCCCTTGCTTGTTTCAGCAGCATTCCCTGAGCACCTGCACCCCAGCCCATGCCTGCTCACCTTCAGCAGCTCGTTGTACAGGGGATTGATGGTGTTGCGTTTGATGGTCGTCTTGCGCTTCCCCTGCCGGGATTTGTCGGGCAGGAGGTAAGTCTTCACATACCTGAGGGGAGAACAGGCACCACTTCAACAAGGTCCCCCCACGATTAATCCCCTGAGCTCCTCAGGTCCTCCCAGACCTCCTGCCTCACCAGGACCCTCCCACTGACAGCTCCCATCTCTGGTGGGCACCCCACAACCCAGCTGGGCACCCGCAGTGGTGCCAGCAGCCATCGCCCCCCAGCTCTCACGGGTTGGATCGCTTCCTGCCCTCGTCCCCGTAGGCCAGCTGGCGACACTCCTTCACATGGATGAACAAGGTCTGCGTCCTCTGCTCGTAGCTCAGGGAGAAGGAGATGCCCCCGGTGACAGCCACGCTGCCGAAGTCGCCAGCCTCGCTGTAAATGCTGACCATGCTCCCCAGGGTGCTCTGGAAGACAAGGCAGGGCTGAGCTGGTGCAGGACCACCTGACAGTCCCTCTTCATTCTCAGCAAGGCTCCCTGTGCCTCTTCTGCACAGCCTCACTCACCTCCTTGTGGCTGGGGATGGCCACAGGTGCCTCCCACCCACACACAGAACACAGCTGAGTCTTTGCATTTTAATTCTTTTCGAGGGGAAGAAGTCCCCACACACAAGGCTCTTCCCCCTTCCCTCCAGCTGCCTGCCGTGCCTCCCTCCCACCCAACCCATCAGCACTGCCTTTCTCCATCACGTCTCCCTGCAGTGGTGCAGAGCACAGCGACCCACAGGAACTGACCGAGGAGGTGCCGCTGCGCATGCTGCCCCGGGCCACCCGCTGCCGGTGGATCTCCACCAGGTTATCGATGTCCTCCTCCTCCTCCTCCTGCAAGGACAGGGACAGGGGAGTGGTGGGCACAGCCACACAGCCATCCAGCTCCTCCACCTGGCAGCCACCTCCATGGCACTCTGAGGGTCTCACCAGCTCCGTGTTGAGGCCAGGCACTGACTTGCTCCTGTCCCCCAAAGAGCCACCTTCTCCCACAAAGTCCTCGGGGCGCAGGTCAATCACAGACTTGGTGTATTCTGCACGAGAGGTGGTGAGCAGGAGGCAGCGGCGTGGAGCAGGACCAGCAGAACCCAGCTGCTCCCTGCAAGGGCTGCCCCAGCCTCTCCCATCTGCACTGAGAGCCCATTACAGCCCAGGGAGGAGCAGCTGCCAACCCCTGGCCGTGTCAGCACCCACACCCACAGCACCCACACAGCTCTCACCCGCAGGCCTCACCACCCGCCGGGGGTTCTTCTTGAATATCATTTCATGCTCCTCCACCAAAGTGCTGCTGCAGGTCCCCACGGTGGTATCCTGGGGAGAAGGAGTCCTTTCAGAGCAGGGCAGGGCTGGGCACCCCACAGGGCTCCCAGCCCCATGCCCCAGGCCAGGGCTGAGCCTGCAGGAGCAGCGTCACGCACCCGTCCGTTTTTGGAGTGCCGAGGGAGGGTCAGGCTGGACGAAGCAGGTCCTGCTGGCACAGCAACCTGTTTTCCAGGGACGGCTCTCTCCAGGGAGTTCCTCCTGTGGCAAACACAGAAAGGTCTGTCCCAGGCCACAAGCACAGCTGGCAGAGCAAATGCTGGCCAGGAAATGCCACTTGAGCTGCCTGTAGCAGCCTGGGAGCAGGAGACCTGCCTGCCCAGGGACAGGCTTCAGCCCAGCCAGAGGAGCCAGCTTCCCCTCACTAGACTGAGAAAAACACATTTCAGATGAAGGTCCTCATGCTCTGCCAGCCAGTCTTGCCAAGGACAACCCACCCCGGGAGCCTCTCACCTGCCCCCCACATCAGCAGGACTAGGTCTGTAGCCATCCAGGCTCATGTTTTCCATGGACTCTGTGTCACTTTTGCCATCCCGAGGGTCTGAGGCATCTGGAAGCGAACTGCAGACAAGCAAAACCACAGGTATGTCCTGTTTGGCGAGGAGGTCAGTCTGAGAGAGCTCCTGCGCCACCAATGATCCACGTGGGGCAGCAGATTCCTCTCGAACCTGCAGCACAGGAGAGCTGGTGCCCAGAGCACAGGTGACAGCGAGGATTCTTACCCAGACCCCTCCCGGGGTGCAGGGGGGCTCGGCTGCCGGACTGCGGAGGAACTTTTAGGCTCACTGAGCTGGGCTTTCTGGAGGAGGGTTTGTCCCACAGTCTCTCTTTTGTTGGCTGGAAGGAGAGAGGCATTGGGAGGAGCACTGCTCCAAGCACATTGCCTGGAGGAGGAGTTGCTCCCATCCAGCTCCACACTGGCAGAGGTGCACTGGGGAAAGCTGGAGCATCCCAGACGGCTGGGCTGTGCCAGAAGGCATTTCTGTGGCACCCCTACCTGCCGGCCTGTGCCGCAGGGACAGCCGCACCATGTCGCTGCCCAGGTGGTTGGCAAAGCGGTTCACCCTCTGGTCATAGAACCAGTCACCTGTTGTCTTCTTCAGCTCACTGCAGGGCAGGGGTGGTGGGGGCAGTCAGGGGCAGTGGGGGCTGTCCCCTGTGCCCCAACCCACTCTCAGTGCTGCCACAACCCAAGAACACAGGCATAGTTGGCACAATCAGCAGGTGACAGGGCAGAGACAATTCACTGGGCAGTCGACAGGCTCAGCTACATCCTCAGCAAAGACAGGAGCAAGACAAGCTTTGTAGGACGGGGAGGCCAAAAGGGAGGAAACCTGGGATGCTTGAAACAGGCTGTGCAAGGGGCACAGGGGGAAGCTGCAGCTAAGTAAGGGAGGTGAAGGAGCAGGGTGGACCTGAAGGAGACAGAGGAATGGGGTATGACCCATTTCTCTGTCACCCAAACATGGGATCCCTCTCCAGGAGTGACAGCATAGCAAGCTGCCCTGCTCTGGAGAGGAGCAGCCAGGCTAGGAAAGGCTGGCCATGGGGCACCAAGCTGAGGCAACAGAGAAGAAGGAGGGGACAGGAGACACATGCAGAAGGGTGCCTGCCACTTGTCTCCGGCTACTCACGCCTCCTTGGTGCAGACTTTGCAGCGCCAGGAGCCGTTGGGGCTGTAGGATCGGCAGTCCCGGCACACCAAGTGGTTGCAGCCCCGGCAAGTGTTGGCCTTGGGGCTGACGCGGCCCAGGCTCTGCTGGCAGCGGGCGCAGGTCCGCTCGCTGTAGCGCTGGCTGCCCCGCTTGGCCCCCTTGCGCCGGATCTCCAGCAGCTCATTCTTCAGGCGCCTACTCAGACCGACACCAGAAGCTGTGAGAGCCGCCCCGGGGGCCCGGGGGACCCCCGTGACCCACGCTCTGACTCATCCGTCCACTTCCAGAGCAAAGCGGGGAACCAGCTCCAGCCGCGTTCGCACCTGATCCTCCTCTCCTCTGCTTTGCGGAGCTCCTCGTCGCGCTGCAGGACCTGCAGGATCAAATCTCTCTCCACGTCCGACAGGAAGGTCAGATCCACAGCCTCCGACATCGCTACAGCCGGGATGGCTGGCCCTCACCGGATGCCAGCTAGGGGACAAGCCAGCTGCTGAGCCCGGGTCCCGCCCCCGAGGTGCCCCGTGCCCGTTCCCGGGGCTGGACCGGATCGCGGCTCCCGGGACACCGGCCCGCCCGCCGTCTCCACCGCCCTGCCCCAGGCTGGGCTCGGGCCGCCTGCCAGCCCCGCCGCCCCGGTGACCTCAGCCGGCTCCGTGGGACCGGGCTGACGCCCAGCAGCCGCGGGCAGAACCGGCAGGAAGGAGCCGCTCCGGGCTGCCCCTCCCACGAACGCACCGGGGCTCGGAGCTGCCCGACCCCGAGGAGCCGCCGGGAGCGGACACGCACCAGGACCCGTGGCAGGGACAGGATCCGGCTCGGAGGCGGCGGCACCGGGAGCCGGGCGGCCTCCGCCGCTGCAGCCTCGACGGAGCCGGAGCGCCCGCTCGGGGGTTGCAGCCGCTCCCCGCTCCCCGCCCGGGCCAGCGCAACAGGCGGGAGGGACCTTCCCGTCCTCACAGCGCGCCCGGCGTCCTCCGGGGAAGAGGGACAGACCCCAGGCTCCTCTCTGTCGGGGAAAGAGGGGCTGGGGCCGGTGGCACCGCGCCCTCAGCGCGGCCACCAGGGCTGGGACCTGCCCCCGCCCCAGGACACCGCGGCTCGACCCCCAGACCACAGAGGGACCCCTGGCTCCCTCCGTCTCCCCCCCAGCCGAGGGATCCCCGTCCTTCCCCGTCCGCGGAGGAACCCTCGGTACACCCGGCCCCGGCAGCGGAGCGCCGATCCCACGATCCTGCCGGTACCTGCAGGGGCTCCGGCCGGCGCCTCCCGGCAGCGGGAGGGGAGGGCGGTGCCGGTGCCTTAAAGGAGCCGCGCCGGGCGCACCTGCGGCACTGACGGGGTGGCCCGTGCGGAAGGCGGTGCCACCGTGCGGGAGGCGGTGCCCGCTCCTTCCAGCCCCTTCCCCCGGCCGGTCGCTCCTGGTAGAGCTGCGGCTCCGGCACCGCGGGCCGCTTTGCCCCCGCTCGGCCGACCCTGACTGGGTGAGCATCTTTTCCCGAAGAGCACGGAGCGCACCGAACTGCGGGGGACCCCCAGGGAGGAGCCCCAGGGACGCGGCTGTGGTGTGCCCCCCCCGCAAGGCTGCAGCCGCTGCCCTTGTCCTTCGCAGCAGAGATACGGTCCCCGCAGGGCGCCTCATCCCTGCCCGCGGCAGCACGGGCACCAGGGAACCCTGAGCACACGCGGCCGGACCAGGCGCGGGGCTCCACCCGTGGGGAGGCGGCTTCTCGCCACGCAGGACAGCGGGGGAGGCCACCTGGGAGCAGCCCCAAGGCAAACGAGAGGACGCGGCTCTGCCCACACTTTCGGCCGCACCCCAGGGACGGGAGAGCTAGAGGCTCCCAGCCCTGTAGGAAGCGACGGGACACTGACACAGTGGAAAAAAACACGGAGACATCAAAGGGCCAACAGGAGCTTCCTCATGGGGCAGGGGTTCGCTCCCTCGGGAGTACACAATAAACATGTAGAGGGCTTTGGGCTTGCAGGCAGACGATGCCACAGAGGCTTTGCTCCCTGAGCCCCTCTACACACCACCCAGGACCCAAAGTCTACAGGCCAGACCCCCACGCTTTCACCAGTGTTCATGTTTTAACTGGACACCAACAAGAGGTGGTGAGAAACACCTTTATTTCTCAAAAAAGATACAAAGAAAACGAGATGAACAGACTTGTTTCCAGTACATTAAAAACGCATGCTGGAAAATACAAGCACAAAGCTTGTCCCTGACCTGCTGAAATGAACCCAGCAGGAACCCAAGGCTTCTCGGCAGTGTGGCTCTCTCCTGTGTGAAAATGGGGCTGAAGGTGCTACCACGTGTCCAGGATCTCAGCAGCGACTGGCAGAGCCAGGGCAGCACACTGGCACTGTGAGCCCCGGTTTGCTCCATCCTTGTCTGGATCCTAAAGGGCTCTGCCATGGGCGTACAACCCTGGATGCCCTGGGCACGGGGAGGCACTGCTGGGCAGTGCTGCCACTTGGGAACTAGGGGACATAAGGCACATGCAGGCTGGCAGCAGGACACTGCTGGTAGCATCTCCCTGTCCCTGCTGCTTGCCACCACTCTTCCACGGGAGCTGGAGCCCCAGCAGTGCCCATGCCTAACTACACGGGCAGCAGTGGCCGGCACTCGAGGTCCAGCACGAGGTGATGCACATGAGGTGCGTAGGACTTCACTGTCTCGACGTGCAGGACGCAGGTGCGCCACGGCCGCCCGTGCAGCTCTGCCAGCAGCCCCTGGATCCGTGTGGCTGTGGCCTCAGCCCACCTGTGCCACTCGGCTCTGAGCCTGGCCCCCGGCAGCTCCTTCCCACCGTCCTCCATTGGGTGCTGTGCCTTTTCCCCAGAGCTGGCTGCCCCTGGAGAGCCCCGCCCAGCCGGCAGCTCCGGGCTCTGCGGCGGGACCGGCGCAGGGCGAGTCTCCACGTTGTGGTGGATATGGAGAACCCCACCCGTGTCCTTCTTCAGGACGCGGCAGGCCACGGGCCAGCCTTCCTCCGAGCTGGGAATCAGCCCCAGGTTCACCCTGTCTGCGACATCCCGCAGCTGCAGCTGGGAGGACAGAGGAGGTGAGGGGATGCCAGCGCGGAGGGGGGTCTAGGCCGGGCGGCAGCGCTCACCTGTCGGCTGTCCCCGGCGTGGATGTGGCAGCGATCCCGCACCCCGTTGAGCAGCAGCGTCCTGTGCAGGGCCTCCACGGCGTGGCTGTTCCACTCACAGGCGTGGACAAAGGCGGCTCCCGCGTGCACCAGGAATGGCAGCGTGAAATAGCCGATGCCTGCGGGCAGGAGGTGGCAGTGGCTGAGGGCAGGGACCCGCCGGAGATCCTCACTCCTCCCTGAGGGCAGGGCAGGATGCACACTGGCACCCTGGCTCTCCAAGGCTGCTTTGCTCTGGGTTGGAACAAGCCCAAACACTGGGAAAATGGAAATGTATCTCTCCCTCTTCTGCAAAAGCAAAATCTGCCTTAAAAAATGTTTAGAGGAGCTTATTTTACTATCAGTCTTTGGCCATCAGGTTGAGACCTGCCTGGCTCTGCAGAAGTGTCCAGATTACCATTTAGTTTAATTAATCCAGAGCAGTTTTGTGGGAGCCATGTCCTTTCAGTGTGGCACAAATTGGAAGCAATAACTTCCTTAAGCACAAGCAGTGGCAAATCTTTCCCCCGGATCCAAGCGATTCCCCAAACCAGCACTAGGTACAGAGCACGGCTCTGCAGAGCCTGAGTGCAGAACATCCTAAGTGTCCAAAGGCCACAGGGACACAGGAGGGACAGCAGTGTCAGGACAGCTGAAGGCCTCACAGGAGCTCTGAGCCTGAGTATTTTTCATTCCAGACTGAAAATGACCTTTCATGTCTACCGGGATGCCATCAGCACCTGCACCGCTGC
Source organism: Eopsaltria australis (assembly GCA_034509425.1). Classification (NCBI taxonomy): domain Eukaryota; kingdom Metazoa; phylum Chordata; class Aves; order Passeriformes; family Petroicidae; genus Eopsaltria; species Eopsaltria australis. The sequence goes on from JAVTVJ010000458.1 coordinate 1,980,936, forward strand.
TCTCTGCCCGCTCATCCTGCCCGACTCCCCTCCATCCCCGTTACCTGCATAGAGATCCACCAGGACCTGCCCGGAGCAGGACAGTGAGGCCACACGCAGCTTCTCTGTGATGTTTCCCGGGGAGAACATGCACTTGGTCACATCAAAGGTGTACCTGGAACACCCCATCGAGGTGGTGAGGGCAGTCCCCTCCCTACCCCAGGCGCATCTCGCAGCTCCTGCCCACCTGATCCCGTTGTCCACGTGCTCCACCCAGCCGTGCTGGCCCAGCAGCAGGGTGACACTGGGGGTGCGCATCCCATCCGGCATCACCCGTCCTCGCCTGGCCACCCGCCGGGCCCCCAGAGCCGAGGCGACCGTCTCCCAGAGCGCCGAGCCTGCAACGCACCCAGTCCCGGGAGGTTCGGGGAATGCGGGCAGCCCTCGGGCAGGATCAGGCAGGCAGACCCTGGTCCCCTTACCCAGCCTGTCCCACGGCTCAGCCTTGAAGCTGTCCTCGCCCAGCAGCACCAGGTCGCCGTGTCTCTGCCAGGCGTGCGGCACATCCCGCTCCAGCTCCTCCGACCAGCTCTCGCCCAGCAGCTGCCGCAGCTCCTCCCGCAGCTTCTGGGCAGGCGTCCGGCGGCGGGCGGCCCTGGAGGGGACAGGCTCCTGCAGAGTGGTGTGACACGGGAGGCTCAGCGCCCACCGCCCCACGCAGGGCTCGGGGCAAGGCAGCTCCCCCTACCTGGATGCGGAGCAGCTCCCAGGGCACCTCCGGGGGCAGGCGGAGCTGGGCGAGCTTCTCCTGCAGCACAGGCAGGGCCACGCGGCCCCCCGGCACGGGCTGCAGCCGGTACCGCCCGTCCAGGAGCCGCTCCTCTTCCAGGCATCGCCTGCCCGGCACGGCATGGTCAGGGCTCGCCTCCCCGGCCCCGCACGCCCTCCTGGTGCGGGGCTGGCCCTGTGACCCTCCTGCCGGAGCAGCGCAGGGCTCCCACCGCCCCTCGGTGCCGCCGCCGCTCACCTGAGGCGCTGGGCGAACCTCCGCTCTGTGGCCAGCGCCGGCACAGAGAGGGGGACAGGGACAGGGATGGGGACGGCCGTGGCTTCCATCCCGCCGAGCCCCAGGCGTGTCAGGCTCGCTAGGGGCTGTGCCTCGGGGCCGGTGCCCGAAACTGCATCCCCGAGGCCGCGGGGCTGCCCGGAGGCCGCTCCCGGTGCCGGGGATCCGCGGGGCTGCCCGGAGGCCGCTCTCGGTGCCGGGGACCCGCGGGGCTGCCCGGAGGCCGCTCTCGGTGCCGCGGATCCGCGGGGCTGCCCGGAGGCCGCTCTCGGTGCCGGGGACACGCGGGGCTGCCCGGAGGCCGGCTCTCGGTGCCGGGGATCCGTGGGGCTGCCCGGGGGCCGGCTCTCGGTGCCGGGGATCCCCGAGGCCGCAGCACTCCCGTTCGGGGGTCCCGGGGAGTCCCGGCACCCTCACCCCGCTCCCGCCGGTCCCGCGTTTCCCGCCGGAGCGCTTTCTGTAAGCGCCGCTTTTGCCATGGTTGTTGCGGGCGGAAGCGGAAGCGGAAGCGGGGGGACGGTGGGCGCGCGGACCGGAAGCGGCGCGGCGGCGCGATGGCGGGGCTGTCGGTGCGGGACCCCGCCGTGGATCGGTCCCTGCGCTCCGTGTTCGGTGAGGCCGCGGGGCGGGGCCGCCACCTGGAAGGGGAATGGGGCAGGGACGGGCGGGGCAGGCGGGAGGCCGGCGGGTTTTCCCCGATCGCCGTCGGGGGCGGTAGCCGCCGCGCTGACCGGCGGCACCGTCTGTCTCCGCAGTGGGGAACATCCCGTATGAGGCCACGGAGGAACAGCTGAAGGACATTTTCTCGGAGGTTGGGCCCGTGGTCAGCTTTAGGTGAGAGCGGCCGCCGGCCTCCCCCGGGTCCCCCTGCTTGGCTCAGACCGAGCCCCGCGGAGCCGGCCTTGGAACCGTGCGATCGTAAATCCTTAACGCTGCAAAAACCTCTAAAACCGTCCAGTCCAGCCGTTCCCTGAGCGCCACCCAGCCCACCGTGTGTCCCAAGTGGTACCTGCACACAGCTTTTGAACGCTTCCAGGGATGGTGACTCCACCACTGCCTCGGGCTGCCCATTCTAATGCTTGACACCCGCTTTGGCCAGGGCATTTTGCCCGAAATCCCATCTAACCCTCCCCGGCCCCCTCGAGGCTGTTTCCTCACGCAGAGCAGCATCTGCGGGGGCTGTGAGGCTGTGCCAGCTGTGCTCAGGGCAGAGGCACCGAGTGGCTGTGCCAGGGTCTCCTGGAGACGGAGCACAGTGTCCCCTGCACGGCAGATGGGGCGGGCACACAGCTCTGGGCTGGAGGGGTCACCGTGCTGGGGCTGATCGGTGCTCAGCTCCTGCTCAGGCTCGGTGCTCCTCACTCCCAGCCCAGCGCTGAGGTGTTTTCCAGGCTGGGCACCAGGCATTGGAGGGTTCTCAGTTAAGGGTTTGGGCGTTCCAGGAGCAGCCAGTCCTGTTGTGTGCCCCAGGAGCTGCCTTGGAGCAGCCAGTGCCAGTCTGTGCCTCGTGGGTCATGGGAGGCACAGAGCTGGCCCTGCTGGGCTCCCTGCACACCTCAGCTTTGGGAACAGCCCTCTCAGGAGCCAGCAGGCCCTTTTGGCCCCTTAGGCCCCACTGCTGTGTGCCTTGGCCTGGCTCCAGAGCCATCACTCTGCTCCCAGTGCACTGCGGGCTCTATGGCAGTGTCCCCTCTGGAGCCGTGGGCACAGCGGGATGCCCACGCTGCCCTCACAGCAGTGTCACTCTCCTCACCACGCAGGCTGGTGTATGACAGGGAGACGGGCAAGCCCAAGGGCTATGGCTTCTGCGAGTACCAGGACCAGGAGACGGCGCTCAGCGCCATGCGCAACCTCAACGGGCGCGAGTTCAGCGGCCGCGCCCTGCGCGTCGACAACGCCGCCAGCGAGAAGAACAAGGAGGAGCTCAAGAGTGAGTCCGGCTTTTGGGGTGTCAGGGAGGAGCTCAAGAGTGAGTTGGGATTTCAGGGTGTCGTGCTGGGCCTGGCCTTAGCAGCGCTGCGGGGCGTACGTCGTGATTTGATGTAACGTGATTTTTAGTTAAGGTTCCCTCAACCCACCTCATTAATTGGTACTGTGACTTGGATTATTCAAACTAAACCCACTGCAGGGCGTGTCTCTTCTGCCAGGCTGGCAGAGCTGACCTGCTCTGAGAGGCGTTGTGAGTGGCTCCCCAGAGGGATGCATGCACTCTGCTCGGTGTTTTCACTTCAGATGATCACAGAATCACAGAATTATTTAGGTTGGAGAAGGTTTCTAAAGATCATGGTTCAACCTTTGACGAAACACCACTGTGTCAGCTAGACTGCAGCACTAAGTGCCACGTCCAGTCTTTACTTGAGCACTTGCAGGAACAGTGACTCCACAGCCTCCCTGGGCAGCCTGTACCAATGCCTAATCATGCCTTCTGTGAAGAAACCTCTCCTAATGTCTCCCTGTTTCTATTGCCTCCTTTTGCCTGGATGGGCTGGTGCTCCCCTGCTGATGAGCCCGTTACATGCACTGTTCGTGTTGCAGTACAAGGTCACCAACTGTATTGCAGGCTTGGGCACAGGTGCACCCATCATAGAGTCACCCTATGGGGACCCTGTCAACCCAGAGGATGCCCCCGAGTCCATCAGCCGGGCAGTGGCCAGCCTGCCCCCCGAGCAGATGTTTGAGCTGATGAAGCAGATGAAGGTGAGTGCAGGTGCTCCCTGTGTGAGCACAGCTCCTGCCGCCACTGCCTGCACCTTCCGAGCCTGTCACACCTTGTCAGAGCTCTGATCAGTGCCTGTCTTCTCAGCTGTGTGTCCAGAACAGCCCCCAGGAAGCCAGGAACATGCTGCTGCAGAACCCCCAGCTGGCCTATGCCCTGCTGCAGGCCCAGGTGGTCATGAGGATCGTCGACCCGGAGATTGCACTGGTTTGTCCCTTGCTGCTCATACAGGCTTGGGAGGATATGGGTGGTAGCCAATATTGGTGGTAGCCTTTGTGGGGTGGCAGTGGGAAAGAACTCCTTTCTCCTTCTTCCTTCCCCAGAAAATCCTGCATCGCCAGACCAGTGTTCCTCCTCTGATCCCAGGCAACCAGCAGCCAGTGCCAGGGCCAGGGCCTGGGCCGGGTCCGGGGCCTGGGCCAGGGCCCAACACGCAGCTGAACCCACAGAACACCCCGTCGTCTCAGCCACAGCCCATAGTAAGAGCCTGCATGATACACGAGCTGTGCAGGAGAGATGGGCAGTGCCAGCTGCAGCTCTCCCGAGCGGGGCACATGCCCAGGTGTCGGGGTGTCCCTGAGATCCAGTGTCTCTCCTGGGCAGGGCGGGATGCACGTCAACGGCGCCCCTCCTCTGATGCAGCCGCCCATGCAGGGAGGAGTGCCAGCCCCAGGACAGATGGCAGCTCCTGTGCAGGGCCCAGGCCCTGGCCCCATGGCTCCAGGAGGTGAGTTTGAGCAGAGCTGTCCCACCTGTGAGCACATGGGTCCTGCAGACACCCCTCTCTGCCTTCCCCCTGGCCAGAGGGCTCGGCCCCGTGACAGCACACGTAATCCTGTACTGTACATTGTGGTTGTGCTGCTGCCAGAGGTGGGCTGCAAAGTTGGATTATCCCTGGGGGGAGCCAACACCAAGGGAATAAACCTCCAGATGCTCCCCCAGGAGCTGGGAGCGAGAAGGTATTTGGGGCCAAAGTAATGGGTTAGTCATCAGGGATGGCTGAGGAGGGGCCTGATCTCTGCCTGTCCCCTCTCAGGTGGGATGCAGCCACAGGTTGGGATGCCAGGTGCAGGGCCCGTCCCCTTGGAGCGCGGACAAGGTAAAGCTGATGTGTGTAGTGCTGTGTGTGGTGTGAGCCTCGCTCCAGGGAGCAGTGCTGTGCCCCAGCTGTCTGCAGCCTGGCTGTGCCCGGCCTTGGGGCTGTGCCTGGGTTTGTTCACTGAGGCACAGGGCTATGGGAGCAGCTCCCTGGCTCCCAGGACTCAGCCCACACCTTCATTGGCTCATTCTGTGCCTGTTGTGCAGTCGTGCCCTGGAAGCCAGGAGAGCTGCCTGTCCCCCCCGAGCGGGGTGTGCCTGTGTTTTCCACCTCTGCGAGCCCGTGTCTGTCCCTTTGCTTGTGTGGGCAGGCAGAGCTTGCTCTTCTCTGGTCCTTGTTCTGCTCCTTTGCTGCCTGGGTGCTGGGAAGCAGCTGGTGCGGCCGCCGCGTCCTCCCGCGCCGTGCCCAGCAGAGGGAGCTGGGTCTTCGTTTCGGCTTCAGGCTTGGCAGGGACTTTCCCGGAGAGTGGCAGCTCGGCTTTCCCTCCGCAGGCACGGTCTGTACGGCCCAGCTCTCGGCCCGATTCCTTATGGTTCACACGTTGCCATACGTAGGTTAGCACGACCCAGGTGTTCCTGTTCTGTCAGGAACAAAACATGCAGACACCTGTCACCTCTGTTGCCTTGACTTGTGTCCTAGGCCTTGTTTCAGCAACAAGGCAAACCTAGTCTGAGATCCTTTGGCCTTAGGGGCAGCTGACTCTCATTTTCTTTGGGGTGGGCACTGTCTTCCTGAAAGCAGCCTGATAGTTCTTGGCACCCAAAAAGTTTTGGAGAACAGAAGCTGGGTGTGTGTTGTGGGGCCAGCGTGGCCCCATGGAATGCTGCATCTCTCGGCAGGATGTCTTCTCTCCCTGCCTCTCTCCCTGAGTGAGGGAAGGACTGTGCCACGCTGGCTGTCCTGCCTGTGGTGGCAAAGGTGATGTTAACAGAAGAAGTTGATAAAGCCAGACTTGCAACATCTTCTCTGTAGGTTTTCCTGGGGACTTCAGGGAGCGTGATCCTGCAGGCAGCACTGTCCCCAAAGCCGGTGCATGCATGCATACACTATTTACGTGTCTGCTCTTTCCCTCTTTTCCTGCTGCTTGCCCAGGGAACCTGCAGCTCTCGCCCGTGGGACCTGCCAGGCCTGCGTCTATCGAACGCGTTCAAGGTACCCCAGCACCCGCCAGCTCCCTCTTCCCATGGAGCTCGTTGTGGAGTGTGCAGCGAGCAGCTTTCACCCCGCTGTTCTCAGGGCCAGGGACTGGCATGTCGCTCCTTGTAGCCTGACAGCAGTAAGAGGAGGTGGAGAAGGCAGGATTTCCTCTAGGGCTACAGGAGAGAGTAGGCTAGTACCATGCATGGAGCCTCCAGTGGAAAAGGAGAGCCTGTTTGGAAAGGGCTTTTGCCTGAGATCCAGCCCCCTTTGATACTGCGCTTCCAGGATCCTTCCAGGTCTTACTTTGCTCCTGGCCTCACGTCAGCAGGGTGTTGATGCCCACGCTTGTAGGGATTGCCATGGGGGCACCCATGTTTGTTTCGGCCCCTGGTGCCATAAGGAGCCTGAGATAAAACCAGAGAGGAAAAAGAGAGGAATAAAGTTGACAGCCAGGGAAGGGACTTTGGTGTGCTCCAGCCTCATCTGCAGGGCTGTGTCCCTGGCAGACAGCAGAGCTCAGGGGAGCAGCGTGGCTGCCCCACGCCCGGCCCGAGAGTGCCGGGGACAGTCTTGGCACGGCACTGGTCATGCAGATCCTCACGAGTTCTTGTGTGTCTCCCTGGCAGTGCCCATGCCAGACCCGAGGGCCCCTATGCAGCGTGGACCTCTACCTGCTAGTGGCCCGCCGCCCCGTGGCCTTTTGGGAGATGCCCCGAATGACCCTCGCGGAGGGACCCTGCTCTCAGTCACTGGAGAAGTGGAGCCCAGGTGAGGGGAGAGGGAAGGAGAGGAGCTCTTGGCACTGTCCCCTGCCCAAGGGTAGCCTCTCGCTGAGGACAGGGATGGCACCAGCCTTCCGGGAGTCACTGCTGCCTGGTCGGAGGCCTGCGTGCTGCCAACCATGGGGGCTGGCCTGTTTCCCCGGGGAAGGGATATCCCCGGGGTGATGGCAGCTGCCCTGTGGCATGGGGCCACCAGCACCCATCCCTGTGCCAGCCTCACCCTCCTCCCCTGCGGCCGGCTTCGGGGGCAATCCCAGCGCTCTGCCCAGACCGTGCCAAGCCAGTGTCTGATTCAAACTCTCTCGCTTTTTCTCCTCCTTCTGCTTTGCTCTCCTCGTCTCTCTGCGTCAGAGGTTACCTTGGGCCGCCCCACCAGGGAGCCCCTATGCACCATATGCCTGGTCATGACAGCCGTGGCCCCCCCCATGAGATGAGGGGGGGACCCATGGGAGAACCCCGACCACTGATGGGAGAGCCGCGGGGGCCCTTGATGGATGCTCGAGGTGAGAGAGGGGGCATGAAATACTGGGTGGCTTGGATTGTGCAGGCAAGAAGTCAGAGTGGAGCCGGCTGCCCCGACCCAAGGCATAGGAAGGGGGATTGGGCAGTGAAATGAGTGACTCCAGGCGAGCAAGGACAGTCCCAGGGTGCAAGGGACTTTCTCCAGGCGCGTCCCCTCTGCCCCCAGCCCTGCACCTTTTGGGTGCTTGCTGGTCCCCAGACAAAGGAGGCAGCAGGTTCACTCCCACACTCCCTGCAGCACTGCTTCCTTCAGGAGCTGACCTTGTGTTTCCTCCGCAGTCGGAAGAGATCCCCGAGGGCTGGAGCCACGAGGGCTGGAGCCACGAGGGCTGGAGCCCCGGGTGATGGAGGCGCGAGCCCTGGAGGCGCGAGGCCTGGAGCCGCGGGTGCTGGAGCCACGAGTGCTGGAAGCCAGGGCCATGGAGGCCAGGGTCCTGGAGCCCCGGGGCCTGGAGCCTCGAGGACCTGGTCCCAACCCGCGTGGCCCAATGCCTGGTGGGATACAGGGTCCTGGGCCACTTAACATGGGAGCCAGTGGCCCGCAGGGCCCCCGCCAGGTACACACGTCTCTGCTCAGCTGGTCAGGCACTGACAGCATCCTGTAGGCTGGGGCTGGGTGGGGGGTGTCCCACAGAGCAGCAGCTCTGGGAAGCACCAGGCTTTGGTCACTGACTCTGAGGGGTCAGGGCATCTGTCCCATTTCTCCAGGCACTGCCCATCAGCTGGGGACAGGACAAAGCTCAGGCCTCTCTCCACCTCTTTCTGAGGAGCAGGAAGGAGCACAGGAGTTGGAGGGAGAGGAGAGCCCATAAAATGCACTCTTTTCTTCATGCTCAGACATCTTCAAGCTGTCTGTGAGGGCATCCATCTGATCATCTGCGTTACCTTCCTGGATTTTTATGGCTGAGTCCAGAGACCCTCAGTCCTTATCCCATCTTTTACTCCCCCAGGTTCCTAACATGGCTGGGGCAGGCATGCAGGGAGGAGGCATTCCTGGGGCAGGAGTCCAAGGAGCTGGTCAGCCTGGAGGCTTTAGCCCTGGACAGAGCCAGGTCACCCCCCAGGATCACGAGAAGGTGAGAGAACAAAAGGGGAAGGGTGAGACAGCAGGAGCAGCACTTCCTGTGTGCCTTTCTGTGACAGGGTCGGCCCCTCCCTGGCTCTGGTATGCTGTGGCTGCACTGGCAGGGCACGTCTCTTACCCCTCTTTCCCCACAGGCAGCACTGATCATGCAGGTCCTGCAGCTGACAGCAGACCAGATCGCCATGCTGCCCCCAGAACAGCGGCAGAGCATCCTCATTCTGAAGGAGCAAATCCAGAAATCCACAGGGGCACCCTGACAGGTGATGTCCTTAACCCAGTCTCACCCTGTGTCTGTTCCCCTCCAGTAAATCAGAGCTACCTGGGATGGGACTCTGCCCTGCTTCCCTCTGTGCCAGGCTCACCCTCCTCCCCTTCTTTCTGGCAGGCACAAAATGAAGATGCCATGTGCCTGGATAGAAGTGATGCTCCATGGCAGCTGCTTCCCATTGCTACCTGAGTTGATGGTGCATTTTGGGAGAGGTTGTGTCACCCTCAAGAGGTTTTTCCCTCCAGTTCATCCTTTTTTTTTTTTTTTTCTGTGCATATTTTATGATGTTTGAAATAAAGTGGGAGGAGGGTTTGAGTAAATCCATGTCCCTGCCTGCCTTGTCCCTCTCCTGGAGGCCAGAGTGGGACTCTTGTGTTCTGGGAGCAGTGTGGCCTGGCTCCACTCTTGTCCAAGCCACTTGCCATCCTCCCTCCTCCCCGCACCAGGGCAAGAACTGGTCATGGAATTTCTTGTGCCATGCTGTTTACAGGGGTGTAGGGGAAGGGCAGGACAGAGAGCTTGGCTTTCTATCCCTGCTGGCGGGGCAGGAAGGGCTCCGGGTCCGATTGCAGTATCACTTTCCACACCAGCCTGCTTGGGGAACGGGGTTCCCGTCTTTGCATACACTGGAGCAGAACCTGGTGTGAGCTGCAATGGGAGCTGAGCTGGGTGCTAGGTGCAGGCTGGCTCTGGGGGTGCCAGGGTGGCAGCTCGCCCCTGCAGAGGGTTGTCTGAGCCTGCACCCCAGAGGGTTTGCTGTCGACCAGCTCTTCTATTGCAGCCCTACAAGGGGGCAGAGCATGGGCTCCTTCCTGCCTGCACAACTGAGTCACCACAGAGGCTTTCATTACAAAGAAAGGACAGTTTAATTTACTCTTGTACGAAGGACTGTGTAAACCCTGAGGGGCACGTTTGGCCCCCAATGCCTGTGTGGACGCCCATGTCCCATCCCCATCCCGTGGTCCTGCCCAACCTGCTGGGCTCCCACTGCTTCCTGCTGCTCCAGCAGCATCACAACACTTGTCTTTGGTTTCCCAGTGAGGGGCTGTGTGGAGCTACAGGCCCAGTATGCTCCATAAGGACCCCTTGTACACCAGGACAGGCAGGCAGCAGGCTTTGAACCTGGAATTTCTCATGGAGATGGAGTCCCTTGCTGTGTCTTGCCTGGTTTCAGTGCATGGTTTATCCCTGGCCTTGCTTCGAACAAGGGTTGAGGCAATACAGTTCGGGTCCCTGCCTGCTGGGGCACCAGCCTCACTGCCACTTAGAAGTTTTCCTTGTTGAAGTAGAATTTGACCTTCCTGGGGTCCAGGCTGGAGTGTTGGTGACAAGACTTCTGCAGGCTCTTTGCCAGGGCTTCTGGCCCACAGAGGAACACACCAACCACTGACCTGCAAACAGCACGGTGGTGTCAATGCCAGGTGGGTAACTCAGGCAAAAGTGGTATAAAAGCTTTTTGGGCTCCCTGCAGGGGATAGCACACCTCCCCCAAAGCCAGCCCGGTGCTGAGTGCCAGGGTAGAGAGGGTGCCTCCAGCTCCAACATCCCAGATTCCCTGCTCAGCTCTCACCTGGGGTGGGCTGCAGCCACTGCTGCAAACTCCATGTTCCACATGGGCCGCCCGAAGATGGTTTTGTGCCTGAGGCCCGTCACTGTGTCCGTAGCAGTGTCAAAGTGGAGTGCCACGTTGTTGGCCTGGGCAAGCAGGGATGGTGAGAACCCCAGGCAGCACCCATTAGCCCCCCTCCAGTCCCTCACCACTGTTGATCCCACCAAACACCATGCCTGAACTTTGTGCCTGAAAGCCATTGGCATGCTTGCCCTGCCCTTCCTGCCCAGCTTGGCCACCCCTCTCACAGCCATGCCAGCCTGTGATCAACTCACAATGCTGGTGTCCCAGCCAGTGAGGAAGAGACGGTAGGTGAGGAAGTCTGCCTTGCCCGACTCAGCCATCTTCTGCTCCAGTGAGGCAAGCAGGTCATTGAACCAGGCGAAGGCTCCTGTGTCCCGGCAGAGCCAGTAGAAGTAGATCTGGGATGCAGGGGGAGAGGGATTGGAGCAGAGCCAGAGGGAGAAACCCACAGCTGGTCCCGTGGGACACTCTGTACCTTCTTGGTCTTGAGGGTCTGGTCGGCCTGCTGGAACTTGTACCAGATGGACTTGAGGATGGAGGCGAAGGGGGTGACGCCAATGCCCGCTCCCACCAGCATGGCCACCTCGTACTGGAACACATCTTCGCTGGCTGTGCCGAAGGGACCATCCACCTCGATCCTGGCCAAAGCAGGGCCTGGGTGAGAGCTACAGCCTCCCCAAATCCCTGGCATGACCTGTTGGGAACTCCCCACCTACCTGGGTGTTTCTACCTGGAAGGTGTCAATGAGCCGCTCTGTCCAGTCACCAGCCGCCCGGATGTGGATGGAGAAGAAGTCCTCCTCGGGAGCAGAGGTGAGGGTGAAGGGATGCCACTCCAGCGGGGAGATGGCAGGGCAGTTGACAAAGATGTACTGCCCCACCTCCATGGAGAAGCCCTTCTTCTGCATCTGCAGCTCCAGCACGCGGGCAGGGTGCATGACCACCTGGGGCAGGGACAGGGATCAGCGCCCAGCCTGACTCCTGTCCCTAGGAAAGGGCTGTGGCTGTGGTTCCTGCCCACCTCCCCATGGCCACCACGGCGAGAAGCTGTGGCACCGGTGACACCCAGGCTAGGAGGTGGGATAGGAACAGGCTCCTGCACCACCCACCTTGCTGACAACCACTTTCTGCTGTGCACGCCAGACCCTCAGGAGCCGCTCAAAGACATAGAGGATGATGGGGGCAAGAACCCACTTCCAGGACTGAAGACAGAGGAAGAGCAAAGTATTGGGAAGGGCCAGAGCCAGAGCATGCCAAGGGCAAAGGAAGAGCTCCCCCACAGCCATCCCACCACTGCCCTACCTCAGCAGGGATGCTCCCAAACTCGGGGTCTTTGCAGCAGCTGTGGGTGCAGTTCTGGCCCCGCTGTGTGAGGTACTCGGCGCAGTGATAGGGGTGCACCTCTGCCATGCTCTGCTCTGTCTGCCCACGCACCAGCCCACTGCAGGGAGACAAGGGATGAGCCCAGGGGCCGGCCTCTACCCCCAGCCAGGGCTGAGCCACACTGCGTGAGGCCAACTGGGCGAGCCCACCCTGGGAAGGCAGTCACAGCCCCACTGAACTCTCCCCATGGCTACCCCACCAGAGATCTGTGTCCACTGCCCCTCGCTGTCCTGCTCTGGGGAGTGGTGAGAAGCCTTACGCGATGCCGTGGATGACGAGGCCAGCAAAGTAGATGAGGAAGAGGTGGTGTGTGTACCAGAAGAGCTCAAAGTAGTTCCTGCGGATGAACTCAGTGGAGGACGTGACCATGAGGATGAGTGCCAGTGTGATGATCACCCCCGTCAGCCCCGGGATGGTTGTGAAAGCTACGTACTCGACGGTCTGCAGGGGCAGCAGGGTGGGTCAGGGGAGCAGGGGACAGGAGTGGTGGGTTGCTGGATGCTGAGGCCATGCTCACCGTTTGGTTGGAGTGGATGGGGTTCAGCCACTTGCTGCCCTGCAGGTGCATCTTGGAGAGGACAGCGGGGAGGCTGCCATCGGTGGCTTGTTGACTCTGGTTGTAGCGCTCCAGGTTGAAGAGGTGGGCGATGGTGTGCACAGCTGGACAGAGAAAGGGTGGCAGTCACCCACGGAGAAGCTCCCAGTCCCCACTGTAGCCCCATCCCAGTGCAGGGGGTACCTGTAAGCAGGGCCAGTGCGTAGGCCACCAGCTTGTGGAAGGTGAGGTTGTAGTCCAGCTGCTTCCGCAAGGTCCGCCTGCAGCACTGCAGGGACAGGCAGTGGTGTCAGGACGGGGACAGGGATGGGGATGGCCACACTGGCTGTGCCACCTGGGACACTCACCGAGCAGGTGCCACGGAGGAAGGAGAGCAGGTTGCGGCACACGGGCAGCAGGATCAGCATGCTGTTGAAGTTGAGGCACTTGGCTGATGCTCGAGCCCACGCCAAGGCGGACTAGGGAGGAGAGAGGGGTGAGCACCACTGTCCCGTCATGCTGTGCCAGGACTGGGTCAGGATGGGGCCAATCAGCGCTGAGCTGGGACTGAGTGATGCTGGGCTGGGAACTGGGATGGAACAAGGCTGGGCTGGCATGGGGTCTGGGAGGGGTGATGCTAAGCTGGGCTGCGATGCTGTTGGGCTGGGACCAGACAGGGATCGAGACAGACCAGCATGGTACAGTGTCAGGCCAGGGACTGGAATGGAATGATGCTGGGCTGCAAGAGGACAGAACATGAAAGGGGCAGCAGGGCCCCCAGGGGCTTGTGTGCCTGGGCAGGCAGGGTGCCGTAGGGGAGCACCTTACCCCAAGGATGGCCCTGGTGTAGAAATACCGCTCGTCCCGGTCAAAGAACAGAAAGTAGTAGGTGAAGAGGAAGATGTTGATCCCCAGCCAGGCTGCCTGCAGGGGAAAGTCACAGCCTCATGAGGGACCTGTCCCGGGAGCCTCTCATGCTGCAGCACTCAGGGACGGGTGCAGCCAGAGGGTGTCAGGACAGTGCATTCCCTCCTGTTTCCTGTCACGCACAGGGCTGGGACACAGGGCCAAAGGTGGGGAGAGGTGTGGAAGTCTTGCAAAATTGCTGTCTTGTCACACACAGCCCTGTGCATCACTCATGCATAAGGAAGGAGGAAAGGCAGGAGCAGGCAACACCCGTGTAACGGGAGGGAGGGAGGGCAGATCTGGAGGGTGGTCAGGACTGTGGGGGAAAAATTCTGGGAGAAGGAAGTTTCACAGGGAGCTGGCTCACCTGTCCCCACTGTGCTGCTGTCCCCTGCCTAACCCCACTGCGTCCCACACTGCCGCCTCTCACAGCCACTGAATTATTGCAAAGATCCCAAAAAAACCACCCTGTCATGTATTTGGGTTTTGGCTGTTTTCTTTTTCTTTTTTAAGTAACTTAAAAAGTTTAAATAGCCCAACCGTCTGTAAACCTCCGTGTTCCCATGCATTCACAACTCCTCACACAGTGCAGAGCAGCTGATGGGTGCTGGCCAGGCAAGCTCTGTTACACCAGAGATGCTTCAGCACAGCACTGGCAGATGGTCCCTATGGTGCCAGCTCCTCACCCTGCCACAAGTTCTCACAGGATCCTCCTCCTCTCACAAGGGGAGAAGAGGCACGTGGGAGGCTCCCAGCCAAATTGGCTGGGCAAAGCAGCAGCATTTTTAAGTTTCCCAGGACCCCCTTTCCCATGAGCTGTGTTTTCCCTAAGACTTCAGTTTGTCAGAGTCCACCCCTCCCCTGGCTGCCGGGACGCGCAGGTTGGCTGAGCAGAGGGGACGCTTGTCTCCCCCCACAGTCCAGCGCCAGGGCAGCCCAGCAGCCCCCATGAGCCCCCCAGAGTCCCTCCGCATCGCGCTGCCCCACTGAGCCCCCAGCCCCAACACTCACGAGGACAGCAGCTGAGAACCAGTGGTTGACCAGCCAGTTGCCCATGGTGCGAGGTCCCTGCGCCTGCCGCTGTCTGTCCGCACCCGCCCTCACCTGCCCGACGTTTTATGGAGGCAGCAGGCGGTGTGACAGTCCCAGCTGCAGGAACGACGCCACAGGGACTTTCCCCTGACAACACTTTGAGGAAATGCTGGTGGTTTCAAAGGCCACCTTCCAGGAAAGCCACCTTCCTGTTGGCCAATGCCAAAACCAGCCCCCTGTGCTGGCCAGGAACAGCCCCCTGCTGAGAGGTCCCCTGTGGCCCCACAGCTGGGTGACAAAGGGTGTCTGGCTGCTCCTCTTGGGGTTTTGCAACCTTTGAGGACAAAAGCAGACTTTTTTTGGTAAGGTAGGAATTTCCTGGGAAGAAGTTACAGAGGATCTGTCCCGTGCCTGAGCTCTGTTTTCCCTGGCCTCCCTCACCAGCCTCCACTGCCCATTTTGCAGGGAAACCACCAAAGGAAGAGATGCATCCTGGGGTCACACAGCACTGCGTGCACTGCAGGCATCCATTACAGGGCAGGTGATTTAAGACTGAGCACCAGTGGTGCTGCACCTCCATGGATATCCCAGGGTTGATGAGCATCCTTAGTCCAGCACCCAAACTGAGCTGACCCTAAAAATGGGTGCTGGGTGGGGGGTATCACACTCCTGGTTTGGGGTCAGGATGCCTGGGTTCCATCAGCACCTGCTGCCACTGCTGTGCCAGCCACCCTTCCCCTCCTGCCTGCCTTCCGCTGCAGGGCCCTGAGCTCTGGGGTGTCCAGTGCTCCAGCTGGGAACAGCAGCCTGTTCTGGGGCCCTGAGCCTGAAGGAACAGGTTGGACAGGCTTGCTCCTTGCTGGCAGGCTGCTCTGTCCTGGCCAGCAGCCATGGGCACGCTGACAGAAGCACAGGATGAGGCCAGCCCCCATCATGCTCCTGAATCTTATTGGCTCCATGGAGGGGCTCCCCCATCCCCAGTTCCCGCTGGCACAGCCCCATGTTGGTGCCTGTGAGCGGGAGGGCTCCGTGGACAGCAGGTGTGTGCACCCGTGCCAGCCCCGGCGGGGCGGTCCCCACCCTCCGCGTGAGTCACTGCAGCACCAGACGCGCAGCCACAGCAAAGGTTCTTTACTGTTTCAAACAGTCCCAGTGGCACCCATGGCCCAAGGTCACCGTATGCACCACAGCAGCAGGTGGGGGGTGTCGGGGCACCCCAGGGGCTGTGCACCACAGGGCAGCCAGCCCCCAGGGGCAGCTGGTCTGGGCACCCCATAAATTGTAGAATCATCGAATAGTTTGGGTTAGAAGGGACCTCAAAAGGCCATCTAGTTCAACTCCAGAGAAGGGCAGGGACATCTTCCACTAGACCAGGTTGTTCAGAGCCGATCCAACGTGGCCTTGAATGTTTTTAGGGATAGAACATCCACCATCTCTCTGGGCAGCATGTGCCAGTCCCTCACCACTCTCACTGTAAAAACTTCCTTATGTCTGAACCAAACCAACCCTCCTTCATGTTCATGAGTGGTCCTGGGCAGGCAAGCACACTCCTGTCCCCCTGCCACCGTGGGGATGCACTGGGACCTGCTGCCACTACAGGACCTCACAGCACTTGGCCTGTACCACAAGCATCCTCTGGCTGCTGGCACAGCCCTGTGCTGCCCATCCCCATGTCCCTACTGGCTGGAGAAGTCAGGTGCTCAGACAATGCTGTGCCTCACACCGGGCTCGAAGGGTGCCTCAAGGCACAGAGGGGTCCCTGCCGACTGCTGGTGGCAGCACACGCAGTGCAGGAAGTCAGCGACGTTGTGCCGGAAGAGCTGGCGGCAGGGGTGCAGGTACTGGAAGAAGAGGAGCATGAAGTAGATGCCCAGGCAGTAGCCGATTAGCAGCTGCAGCACCAGCAGAGGGGTGCAGACGTTCTCATAGACATCAGTCTTGA
This sequence comes from Eopsaltria australis, assembly GCA_034509425.1. NCBI lineage: Eukaryota > Metazoa > Chordata > Aves > Passeriformes > Petroicidae > Eopsaltria > Eopsaltria australis. The sequence continues at coordinate 1,997,022 of JAVTVJ010000458.1, forward strand.
AGAAGTACCAGAGGATGACGAGGGCTGTGTTCTCTGCCAGCCGGGCCATGTAGTACACGGCCAGGCGGCCCCAGTTCTGTGACTTGTCGATGAGGTCCCGGTCAGCCAGCTTGAGCTGCACGGCCGACCAGCAGAACATGTTGATGCTGGAGTAAAGGAGGGTGAAGGCACAGAGCACCACCACCGTGCCCAGGCGGCTGAAGTTCTTCTCGATGTTGTCGGGCAGGCGGCTGCCGCTGCGCCAGAACTGCACCCAGGGCAAGAAGAAGACCACCAGGAGGTTGGCCAGGGCGATGGGGATGATCCAGTGCTTGAAGACAGTGCTGAAGAGCACGAGGACGGCGATGCGGGTGGAGATCTCCAGGCTGCGCCACAGCACGATGCAGAGGAAGGCCAGTGGCCGCAGCTGGACCTTGTAGTCATCGTACTTGACCTGGATGGACAGGATGTTGCAGACAAGGGCTCCGTAGGTCACTGACACCAGGCAGATGGCCATGAGGACGGCTGCAGAGAGACAGCAGGGGGGTCAGACAGTGTTGGAGACCAGGCTGTGCCCAGCCTGGGTTGCAAGGTGTGGGCTGACAACCCCAGGTGGGAAACATGAGGTGCCAATCCTAGGTGAGAAGCACAGGGTGCCAAACACCAGGGCTTGCAGCAGAAGGCTCAAGTGTGAGCACTGCCAGAACAGCTGGTGGTGACAGTCCCCATGATGTCACCTGTGGGGGAAGTTGCCAGCAGCAGGAGGCTCAGCACTCAAAGGTTCTCCCTACACCAATAAAATACAGGCCTTGGCCAAACCAGAGCCATTTCTGTGGCTGGACTATGCCCAAACCCCCCTGCCCTGTGCAAGAAATGCTGTTCAAGGGTAAGCAGGGCACAGTCTGTGCTCTGAGGGCCCCTCTGGCTTCATCCCAGCCAAGAGCTGCACCACTGTAGCCCCAGAAGCATCCCAAGAGCCAGCCCCATCTGAGGGCTGCAAAGCCAAGGTCATTTGTAGGGAACACCAGCAGCTGCTCACATTCAGCACAGGCAGGAACACCACAGAGAAAAATAGAAGAGTGCAGCTGGTCCCATCCATGGTGGCTGCCAGCTGCAGGGCTGAGCTGACCCTCCAGCTGCGAGGGAATCACCCAAAACACATCATTTGGTATTTGCTTCCTGCATCTACTGCTAGAGGAGCACTGGTACTCATTCTTCCTGTGCATCTGCAGCTCCCCAAAATGCCTTTTCCAGGGGCTGTGGCCAATTAGGGGGTTTCCATGGGGCATCTCCAGTGCTCCCCTTTCCGTGCACCTGCTGTAGGCACAGATAACAAAGTCTGGGCTCCCAGCACTGCTGGGAGAGCAGGTGGGTGAGGGCAGCTCCTTTCCCCAGCACTGTAATTGGAATGGTTCAGGAGCACGCCTGCATGCCCGGCTCAGAACCGTGCCAAAATGGGAGTTAAACGTTTGCTCTGGCATATCCACCCCCAAGCACATAAACATCCTGGGAGCAGGCAAGAAAGCCTCAGAGTGGGAGTGCTGGGCTGGGAGCTCTGGCTGCTGGAAAATGTGCAGAAATAGATCCAATGGAGGGACTTGAGGGAAGCCAGAGCCTGTAGCTAGATGGAAAAAAATGAATGGAGACTGGAGCAGGCCAGGGCAGGGACCTGACCTCTTATGAGACACATCTCTGGGTGGATGGCACAGTTCTGGAGGGCAGATATCCACAAACACAGGGCTGGGAGCAAAGCCTGGCACCTCGGTCATGCCTGCCCTTTCCCACTTTGCATCACTGCAAGCCGGAAAGCAGAGAGCTGATGAATTCTGTGGGTTGTGCTCCCCATTTAGGGGAGTCCAGTGGAAGCTGTGTCCCCGGGAACGACTTTTTGGATTGCCTGGGTGTCACATCAGCTCAAGCGGCTGAGGAGCTGCCACCATGCCCTGGTGGGGCTTCTGGGGAGCCCGTGTGCCAGGCGCCCTTACCTCGGGCTACAGGGACGTACTTCTCCAAGACGCTGATGTAGAGCTGCAGGGTGAGCTGCGGGGTGGAGCCCAGGAAGGCCTGGATGACGGCCATGCGCTTGAAGGCGTTGCGGTGCGTGGCCAGCCGGCGCTCCGAGTGCCCCACCTCCTGCTCCATCTCCACCTCGTAGCCTTTCCGCAGCCGCCACTTGCGGGTGATGGTGACATAGGGCTCCTCCTCCCTCCCCGACCAGCAGTACACCAGTAGGGCCTCCATGCACCTGTGGGGGCACAGGAGCTGTCACCCTGCCAGCCTTCCTGCTGTCCCCCACTCCCGGCACCACCTTGCCTGGTGCTGGCCAGACCCCGCTCCTGCTGAGTGCAGCCCAACTGATTTGGGCAACTGTCCAGCAGTGCTGTGGGCAGTCCCTGGCTGGTCACACCAGGAGCATGGGGATGCCGAGTGGCTGCTCCTCTGCTCCAGCATTCAGGGTGAATCACGTGTAGCAGGGGGGCAGCAACTGCTCCAGTGGGGGGTAAAAGAGCTGCTGGAAGGGGTGCAGCATCCAGGGTACAAAGCAGAGGCTCTGCTGGGAGCTATGGCTACAGGAAGGTGTTAATCACCCCTGGGTTCTGTTTTCCCAACTGGCAAAAACCTCTTCCTCTAAGCAGAGGCAAAAGAAACTCTGATATAGTCTTTGATCTCCCATCTTGAGCAGAAGAGGGCTCCCACACTTCCTCCCTGGTGGGGACAGCAGGAAGGAGAGCGCAAGGTGAAGCCGTGTGTGGCATGGGCAGATAAGGCAGCGCTTCCGCAGCCCCTTCTCTGTGGGGCCCTCACATGTGGGTGTGACTTTGTGCCACCCCGCTCCCCACTGCAAGGACAGGGGGACCCCCAGCCCCTCCACACAGCCTGGGGTGGGTGTGTGTGGCCAGAGGGATCTGCTTGGCTCCTGCCTGGGGACCAACAGGACATCATTATTTATGAGTGCTTATCAGGACAGCACAAAATGCTGTGTATCAAACCCAAAAGGACTGAGGGTTTAGGATAAATTCTCTCAACAGATCAGGCCAGCACTCATGGCTCACTGCAAACTCTAATGGGAAAATAGTTTCATGCAAAAGGCCCAGCTTGAAGGGTAGTCCCAGCTGGCTCCCAGCGCCCTGCCAGACCTTCTCAGCAGGCTGGGCTCCATCTCCAGCCCAAGCAGCCTTCCCTGGGCAGCCCTGACTGGCTCTTACAAGCAGCTGGGCAGCTCCATACCCGTCTTGGAGAGCCTTGGTTGGTGTGGTGAGAGTCACAACACTACTGTGGGCCAGCACAGGCTGGCAGCACGGAGGCAAGGCTCCCCAGGTGGCTCTGAAGATGAGACACGGTGACTGGTGGCGGTGACACATCTGGCGCACTGCTTGTTTCCGGTGACAGAGGAAGTGCGGAGCAGGCCACGGTGGTTTTGGAGCTCTGCGGGTACAGAGAGCCCCAAAGCGTGGCCGCTGTCCTGCCCTTGGGAAGGAGCCCCATGGAGATGGTGGCTTTGCCATGCCTCCCGTAGTGCATTCTCACAGAGCAGGCTGCCCAGGGTGGTGACAGCCTGGGAGGCACCACAGCATTCCCAAGGAATGAGGGATCAGCTTGTGCAACATCCATCCACCCCCTCACTGTCCTCTTCCCAGCACAGTCCAGTGATCCCACAGTTCCGATGCCAGCCCCACTACTGCACCTAGCTCTTCTTCTCTATGTCCCATAACCACAGTCCCACTGCTGGCCCTATGCAGGACACCCCAAGAATCCCACCACATCCCCAAGAGCGTTGCCCAAATGTTCCTTGAACTCAGACAGGCCGGGTGCTGTGACCACTTCCCTGGGGAGCCTGTGTCAGAACTCCACCACCCTCTCCCTGGCTGTAAAACCTTTTCCTGGTATCTAATCTAAACCTGCCCTGACTCAAATTTCATACCATGTTAGTATTCACCCTCGAGCACCCACCGGGGATTCCCATCTGTGCTCCCAACACTAGCACGGTGATGGCAAAACCGAGAGGCTGAGTGAATCCCTGGCTGCCTCCCGGACCCTGGGCAGAGCTTTCCCAGCAGCTGGGATACAACAGCCTGGCAGAGCCGCGTCCTGCCCGGAGCGGGGTTCAGCAGCAGGAGCACCCGCAGCACCGCCGGCGAGCAAGGGGCCCGCGGGCCGGGAGCAGCAGTGTGGGGAGGAGGGACGGGGAGCCGGCAGGAGCAGCTCCGGGCACGCCGGGCAGATGGCCGCTGACAGCCGCTCCCGTCCCGGGGTGCCCGTCCTGCCCGGCACCGCTCTCTGCTCTCAGCCGGTGCCCACGCCCTGCCGGGCTCCGCGCAGTGGTGCCGGGGGTGCCGGGGGTGCCGGGGGTGCCCGGGGTCCCCTCCGCGCTCACCTGATGACGGGCCCGAGCTGCAGCAGGTGCATGAGCAGGACGAGAGGGCGGTCGCGGCTGAGGTCGCGGTGCACGAAGATGAGGGTGAGCTGCACCAGGACGGAGGGGCAGAGCACGAAGAAGATGGTGAGCGCCAGCCAGAAGCGGTCGTCGGAGTGGCCGTAGGAGAGGCAGAGCACGGCGGCCGCCGCCCCCTCCCCGCAGAACAGCGCCGTCGAGAAGACGATGCCGAGCGGCAGCTTCGCCCGCGACGGGGCGGCGGCGGGCGGGCAGCCCCCGCTCGGACCGTCCATGGCGGCCCCGGCCCGGCCCGGCCCGGCCCGGGCGCTCAGCCCCGCCGCGGCGCCATCCCGGGCTGCAGCGGAGAGAGGAGCCGCGCTGCGGGGCGGGACGGGGCGGGGCGGGGCTCCCCCGCCGCACCGAGACCCGACGGGCGGCCCTGCACCGGCGCCGCCGAGCCCCGCGGCCACGGCACCGCTCCGGGACCGCCCCGCCGCGCCCCGACCCTCCAGCCCGGGGTCCGCCGGCCGGGCATCCCCACCGGCTCCATATCCTCCAGCCCCGGGCCCCCGGCTCCCGGTACCGCCTGCTCCCCGTACCCCCGCCCTGCCCTGGCCACCGCCCTCCTGCTCCGGGATCCCCCTTGTTACTGTGCCCCGGTCCCCACCAGGCGTGGAGGTCCCTGCTCCAGGACAGCCCCACCTGCACCTCTGCCCCCACAGCCCTGGCTTGGACCAGGATCTTCTACAGAGGACTCCCCATCTCTGCAGGGAACTGACCCCCCCCAGGACACCCCCAACACGGCCAGGACCCACACTCCAGCACCCCCTGCAGCACCTACCATGGGACTCCCACTCCCCAGGTGCTGACAATCCCCGTGCTATCCCCTGTGTGTGCCCTGGAGTCTTTGGAGCCCTCTCCAGGACCCCCTGTGAAGCCCAGGCCCAGTGAAGTCCTGGCAGTTACCAACACCCCAAGGTGCAGCAGCACATGGAGGGTCCCTCCAGGGCAGAATTGTTAGGTAGACCCAGGGACTACCACCGTGATGCCACCGTGGGGCAGGAAGGATGCCAGTGTGGGTGCCAGCCTTGCCTGAATCAGACAGCTGCCAGAGAGCTGCCTGCACCCACCCCCAACTCAGGTCTGGGGTCTGACCCCAGTTCCAGCCCCAGAAATGGAGCTGGGCCAGGGCACCACATGGCCCTGTGCTCGATGGGGCAGCATGTGGGAGGGAGGGTGTTGTCAAGGCAAGAAGCATTCTGGTATCTTGCAAGACAAGCTCTGTCAGGGACATCCCTTCAGGTTGGGTGCCTGCCTGGTGTGAGTACCAAGATTTGGGAACTATGTTACACGGGAGCTGTGACTCCTGTATCTTGGATCTTCCTGCCTCCAGGTGTGACCTGGTGCTACAGCTGAGCAAGAGTGCTTTTCCTATCTCCTTCAAGGACCCATCCTCAAGATAATGGAATACATGGACTTGCTGATGAAGCCAAACTTCCCAGTGCTCCCACCTTAATCACCGTGCAGTGGTGGGAACTGGGCTGTCTGGGCTGCTCCCCACCTCCATGGCCGTGTGGGTCTCTGCTCTGCTCTGCCTCCAGCACCAGCCCTGCCCACCTTTCCCCAGGAGCGGTGGTGTGGCACAGGGGGGACGCACACGTGCTGCCCTGCTTGAGCACGCACTGCCTGCCAGATCCCTCAGCCCAGCCTGGGCACACGCTGGCTGGCTGGGACAGATGGCACAAGGCAAAGAGTGTTTGACACTGGTCAATTTTCCCCAGTTCAGACAGACCAGGAATTTTAAGGTAACTTTTAAAAGGCTGTCAGTGCTTAGCCCTCGCCAGCTCACAAGGAGGAGCCTACACTAGTGACAGACACTGTCCACTCACCTGCCCCACGCAAGCCAAAAGCACTAAACCTCCCAAACCACATGCACAAGAGTTTTCCCCATTTAACCAGGCTGGAAGCATTACCAGGGCTATTGGGCTTATCAGCAGCAGAGCTGAGAATAAAACCGCCTGAGATTTCGGAGGCCACATCTCCCCCAGCAACAGCTCCCACACAGAAGCAATCCCTGCCCCTGCAGCTGCTCAGAGCTTTTCCTTCCAAGGAAACAGCTGCTTTGGGAAACCACAAACCCCATGAGCTCATGGGGACCATCCTGACTGGTGGGGATGGGAGATCTACGTGTGACCATTCAGCTCTGGTATGATAGTTACATATTTTCAAGCTGTTTTTGGAAAACAGCCTCTCCAAAAAAAACTCTGGCAGGGCAGAGGGCGAAGGGAGCAGTGTCCAGGCCAACTGGGGATGGCGGCCAGCAGGGGTGGGAGCTGTGCACGGGAGCAGCTGTGCCTGGCTGGGTGCTCAGCCAGCGACAACACATCCTGTGGCACTGCCAACTGCACCCACGGCTCTGTGTGAGCAGCAAGAGCAGTGTGCCGTTTGTGCCATTTATGCAACTTCCACTTATCCAAATTAAAAGCATTCCCCAGGAGCCTGGCAGGTCACCAAGCCCTCAGCTGAGCAATGCCTAGGCTTCGACTCATCATATTTTTAATTTCAGCTTCCCCTGCTTCATGATGAAATACTTGAGAGCAATTGTTTAAGCAAGCAAGAATTCCAATCCTGTATCCATAAGCGCCAGCAGCCATCAAGAGGAATGGAGAGGCAAAGCCTCACAGCATTTTCCACACCAGTTATTATCCTATTTTCTGTCTCAAGCACGGAGAGACAGTGAGCTGTTCATGCTGTGAGTCACCTCCACAGCCTGACCTCACCTGTCCAGAGCTCAGCGCTGTAAACAGCACACAGACCATAAAAGTGATGTGGGTCACAGATAGCATCAGCCTGAGCTCCTGGCCCACTGCCCTGCCACTCCCTGTCCCTGCCAACTCAGTGCCCACACCTCAGCCTGTGAGCCCAGCACAGCTGGGACTGCACAGACACCCTGGGCACCACTGTCACAGAGCAACTGCCTGAACCAGAGCTGCCACAGGCCAGCGGGGATGGGCCAGGTGCTGGGGACATCCTGCCCAGGTGCCCTCACTCTGCAGTGGCTGCATCCTGGACCAGCAGAACTGGTGGCTGCTGACTCTGGTGGCCCTCACTCTAGAACCTCCCAGGAGCAGAACAGCCCCTGAGCTGGTGGATGTGAAGTGACATGGGATCACAGAATCACAGAATCGATAATCACAGAATCACAGAACCATAGAATCAGAGAATCAGAGAATCACAGAATCTCCTGAGCTGGAAGGGACCCACGAGGGATGCCCAAGGCATCAGCTTGAGTCTCACTACCACGTGCAGACGTCAATTTTCTTGTCTTCACAAGTGCCTGCCCTGCCCTGGACAGCATCCCAGCTTCATTAATTTCTTAATCCCAGCCTTCATTTTTTTTTTAATTTTTAACCCCAGTGTTCACACAACTGGGATTAACACAATCCCAGTGTACACTTTGCACAAAGGGCAGTGGCAGTGTTGGCCGCTCACTGTGTGAAACTGCAGGCTTTGCTGTGCAGCTTTTCCAGCCCCTCAGATGTGCCAGGGCATTTGTGTGTGGGAGCCTGGGCAGTACGTGGGGTGGGAGCAGCTTCCTCACCGGCTCTCACTCCCAAAATAACCCCGTCTGCTTTACACATGCCTGCCTGCAGGCTCAGCTCCTGTAAAAGGAGAAGAGAAAATTGTTTGGAAAAGACTGGGAGTTCCGAGCCAGAGCCTTAAAGAGCCCAGGTGGGGAGAGCTGCCAGCACGCTCCCCCAGCTCCCCTCTCTAGGACCCAGAGCAGACACCGCTCCCAGGGTGCTCGTTGGGACTTGCCAAGAGCACGCTGCCGCCTTCCCAAATATAGCCCTGCACACAGAGGTAGAGGCAGCTGCTCAGGGTATGGGGATGGCCAAGCTCCCTGTCTGCAGACCTGAAACCTCCCCAGGAATACAGTCTGTGCTGGGGATTAAACATTCAGCTGGTGCCGCACGGAGCGACACCGGGGACATGTCTGTCGATCGGCAAAACGCCCCCTGTGCTGGATGAAGTGGAAATCACAAAGTGTACCCCACACTTCACAAGTATGTGCAACCATGCTGCCCTACCGGCAGGGCTGGGAGGTGCCCAGGAATCTGTGAGCTGGGAATTTTTTACTTAGTTTGGAAATAGCTTTGCAAATGACTGGTTTCCACAGCCTAAACTGTTTGGGTTTTGCATTACTTTCACAGTAACTCAGCTGTATTTTTTCCTGCCCCAGCAGTCTGTGGAATAGTTTCTGGTTGGGGAAATATTTGTTCCATTTGCTTCATCATGCGACAGCTTTTACCGCTCCAGTTCCTCATCCGGCTTCACTCTGACCCTGCTGGGAGAGAATCTGGTATCTATGCTGAGGACCTCGTCCCTCTAAATCTCACTGGAGGCTGTGCTGAGCCCACTGGGATCCAGGCATGGAGCTCAGTGCTGCCAGAGCCAGGATGCTTGCAGGCAAAGCACAGGCCATGCCAGTGCTGCCTCACAGCCTCAGCTCTTTAACAAGAAAGCAGAGTTACCTTTGGGTGCATTTCTAGGTCTTTGTGATAATGACACATTTTGAAGTCATGCCTCCTTGGCTACAGTCCCAGCACAGGCAGCAGGTGATGCTGGAGCACTAAACCAGGCAGGAAGGGTTAAAATTACCTTTAATTAACTGATTCCCCTAGGTCCCATTGGCTGTAAGAGTATACAGCCCTGGAAGACTGCTAACCCAGCCAGGCTGCAGCTGCGTGTGCCCTGGGCATCCTGGCAGGCAGGAGGAATCGTTTGTATCTCCTCTGTCCTGTGCAGAAAAGCAGCAGGAACACCATAATTCTCTCAACAAAGTCACGGTAGGAGCCTGGATAGGGCTGGTAGCCACCTCAGGGGCTTCCCAGAGCTGGGTGCATGGTCCAAGGAGCAAAGTGGCAACTTGTCCTGTAGCAGGGAGGAGAGCAAACACAGCTCTCAGATCCCAGCCTCTCCTAGAAATTTGTGTATGCTTTGGCTGGGAAGCACCCTGCCAGGAACTGGGTGAAAAGCAAACAGCTCCCTGCATGCTTCCTGCCCGCTTCTGCATCTGACACAGGGTGATGGTACTGGTGTGGGGGAGCAAAGAACACGCTGGAAAAACAGTCTCTCTTACCCAAAAGAGCTGGGGAATGGTTGCATAGCAGTGGGGTGCAAAGCATCCACTCTCCCCAGTGCCATGCCCCAAACCTCCGTGGTGCCCCAGTTCCTCACCAACAGGTCTTGGTGTCACAGCCTGTAAATATCCTATGTTCCCAGCCTGCAGACTGCAGAGTGTTTGCCTGTAATTAGCTCTTGGGATTTGGGAGCTGGTGTGATCCCGGGTTATTGCTAGCCACCAGCGCTGTGCTGGGATTTAAAGGGACAATGCAGCTGTCTGCATACCTACCACCTCAGTGTGCTGTCATATGACACATTAAATAGAGAGATGAGTCTCCTCAAAGCCTGTGTGTGTCCTTACCCACCACCGATCCCTTTTCAGGCAGAGTCGGTGTGGTTCCAAGCAAAGCAGAACAGCTTGCTAATATTTCTGCCAGGACTTTTTGGCCTTTGCCATCACCTTGGCTTTGGTGCCGCCTCAGCTCCAGGCTCTCAAGGCTGCAGGCAGCCCCTATTGCCCTGCCCACTGTGTCCCCTTGCAAACCATCATTCTCCACGTCCAAGCTCCCCAGCCGTCCCCCCTACCCTGCTGTTTGCCCCGGGGTGTCGGGCGGGGTTCCCGGTGTGCCCGATGCCGCCTGGGGCACGTACTCACGGGGTCTAGTGAAGCCAAGGCAGGGCAGCCCGCCAGCGTGCGGCCATCTGCGCTCCTCCGTGCTCCCTGTGGTTTCGCCTCATTCCTGTTCCTGCGACACTCCCGCGGGCAGAAATAGCCCCAAACACGTGCTGCCTTCCGGGCAGCGATGCCAGGGCCAGGCAGCCCCGGGCACAGCCCTCCCCCGGGGCTCCTGCTGGCACTGGCAGCCCTAGAGGGTCCAGCCCAGCACTGTGCCGGGGCAAGGTCTGGTTATAGCTCCGGTGAGGAACATCTTCATTTATCTGCCAAGATAATAAATTCTGCCTTCGAGTTTCTCACCTGGCAACAGTCACCAAGGAAACGAGAATGGCTGCTTCGGGTCCCCGCTGGCACCGCCTGGGGAGGCTCAGTGGCCCTGGCAGAGGGTGTCCAACTGCATTCCGGCCGGCCGGCTGCGTGGGCAGAGGGCCAGCTACCCACTTGTGACCTGAGCACAGGCCCAGCAGAATGCACACCAACGTGGGCTTGGCCCTCGTGCCACCTCACCGGAGCCGAATGTGGGTTTCACCAGATTTGGGGTAGATTTTGAGGTTTTCCTGGCTGTTGATCCTGGTGTGTGTGCACTGGGAGGTGACCTGGAGCTGCCTCAGGCTCCTGGGGAATTTCTCTGGCCCCAGCACTGGCCTGACCAGGGATTTTGGACACTGATTTTAAAAGCAGAAGCACCCCAAGTGTTCAGAGATCTCTGGAAATCCGTTGGTGCCAGAGAGAGATCAGATCCTGCTGCCCCTCAGGAAGCTGAGCCACTGCCTCCAGGGTTGCCTGACACATGGCCCTTCCCTATTTATAGCACCTGTGGTCATGTTAGAGCACATTCCTGTCCCTGCCGGGCTGTCCCCTGACAGTGCCACCCCTAAACACAGAGGCAAGAGTTAACACTTGGAGCAAATAATTTCAGCCCTCATAGAGGTAATTCTGCCAAAAGCGTCCCAGCCCCATGCTGAGTGTGAACCTGCCACTGTCACTGCTCCCTGCAGGCTGCTGGCACAGGCACGGGACAAACCAGGAAAAGCCACCAGGCTGGGGACAGGAAGGTGCTGCCACTGCCCTGCCATCAGCAGCACAGGGGTGGCCAGTCACCCCAAATATGGCATGTGGCTGTGATATCAGAACAGAAACTCATCAACCATTAACCATGCATGGCTCCCTGCCCATGGCACGGATCTGGGGCACCTCCCTTGCCCAGGACATGTGCCGAGCTTCCCAACAGTGCATGGGGCTCGGGAGAAGGGCATGGGGCTGGAGAGAGGGGCATGGGACCATGCCCATCCTGGGCTTGCACCCCTGGGGCCAGGGCAGGATCTGAGCATCTTTGGCTTTTGGCTGGTGCTCAGCTGCTCAAGGCAGTGTTGCTGGTGCTGGATGGTTTAGCAAGGACTGACATGAGCCTGCAGGCTCCCTGTTTGCTCCTGGGTATGGCTTTTGAAGGATCTCACATCTTTGTCCCTTTGGACCCCGCTTCCCCCACCCAGAGCTCCTGCAGCTCAGACATCCCTGTGTGACTTCTCCTCCACACACATCAGTGGCACCAAGCCAGGGAGGGCAGCTCTGGCTGGGAAAAGAAGCAGGAAACCTGAGAAGCAAGATAAGAGCTTCAGTGCTGAAGATCAAGGAGCTGGGCCTTTTTTTTCTCCACTCCTTGCCCTGTGGGCTGAGGGTCTCCACCACTTCCCTGCTCCCAGCCAGGCTCCTGCTGGGGCTGGTTGGTGTTTCTTCCCCAAGCAGCACAGGACCTGCTGCCACTCAGGTGATGCCCTGCTAGGGCACAAAATACAAGCAGTGAGCAGTGGTGTCCCCCAGCCCGGTTCAGAGGGGACCCTGGGGGAACAGCAGAGCTGTGCACACCGTGAGGGGCTGCAGAGGAACACCCCCTCAGGGACCAGGCAGCAAAAAGCCAGAGGTGCCATTCCTCAGAGGAGCCAATAAATCAGCCCACAGGGGCTGTCAGGCAGTGTCCCCACCACAAACCATTTACACCAGTGATGGGGACACAAGGCTGCCCAGAAGCACAAGGCTGCAGAGGTGTGGATGTGACAGTGTCACCCAGTGTGGCAGGCAGTCCCATGGCACGCTGTGTCCCAGCGGCCACTGGCCTGGCCCGACCCACCAGGATTAAGGAGCCTGCAGGAGTAAGCAATTTAAATCCAGATTAGATTTAAGCAGCTGCTACGCAGAGGGCACGTGAGCAGAGGCTGTGCAGCGGGGATGAGCAGGTGAGACCGACTGGCACCCCTGATGTGAGGGGCTGTGACAGCAGCGTCTGGCCATGCCCATGGGGTATTGCCCAGAAGGACAGATCTTTTCTCCAGGCTTGGCTTGTGCACACCAGAGCAGAGGCAGCAGTGCTGTGCCGTGGGACAGGGCACCTCGGGATGATCCCTGCCATGAAGAGAGAGCCCAGGCAGGAGGATGAAGCACAGGGACACGCTGGGCTGCTCACTTCGTAGGTGCCGGAGAGAGGCCACCCCTCTGCACGGGGCTGCAGGTCATGTTCCACCTCTTCTCCCACTGCTGGTCATGGCTGCAGGCCATACAGGAGCCCATCAGGTAGGTCCCTGTGCCCACTCCTAGGGGCTCCTGGGGGTGACAATATTTACCAGTGTGTTTATGAGGGGTGAGGGCACAAGTGTGGTGACAGGGTCAGACAGGTGCCTATTGCAGAAACTGTCCCCACACTGCTGAGCAAGGCACACGCGTGTCCTCGCTGCCCCTGCAGCAGCAAGAGCTGGCAGGCAGGGGAGCAGGCTGGGCAGGGATGAATTCATGGAATGGTTCCAGTGGGATGCCAACTCTGCAGAGTCAGCAGCTCCCCAGGGAAGCTGGGGAGGATGCACTGAAACACCTGCCCTGTTTGTATGTGTCAGGACACAGGTTAATTCCCCAGGACAGCACTGCAAGGAGGTTTATGGTCCTCTCCCTCCAGAGAGGACACCTCACCTGCCGTAATGCTGGGGTTGAAGCTGTGCCACCTCTGCTGCCATGCAACCTGCTCTGTATGTTTAAGGAAGAAAATGATATTGCAAGTAGCTACAGTGGCTTGTCAGTGGCAGAGAAAATGTCTGTGTGGCACTGGTGGATCATGTTGCTGGAGACTGGACAGGACAGTTTAGCAACAGGAAAAACACTTGAGTCCAGGCAGAAGCTCATGAAATCATCTTTACTACCTTTCCCTACCTGTGTATTCTCAAAACTTCCTGCCAAGGAAGATGTAATCATTGACTGCATATAAGGAAGAATCATGTTGGCCTGTGCAAATAGTTGCTTAATCCTATATGATTTGAAAATAAATCCTTGCCATAGGAAGCACCTTGAAGGCTCTGCAGTGTGGCTGACCCACAGTGTTGGGGTGGCTCCAGGCACTTGTGCCTGTCCTCACCCTCTCCCATGCACCAGGGATTGTCCCTGCGCTTGCTCCCAGCTCAGACAGACCCTGTGTCACCATTCTGCCTCTCTCCTGGCTGAAATGGAGCTGCCATGGGCAGGGTCCTTTGCCTGGGGGTCAGTGGAGGTCACTGCTCTCCAGGGAGCACAGCCTTTTTCTGAAATGCTCACCTGCTGTTGTTGCCCCCCAGGAAGGTGACCCTCCTTGTCATGGGGCTGGAGAATGCAGGGAAAACCTCTGTCATCATGGACATGGAGAAAGGTGAGGAGCAGCACAACCCCAGAGCCAGCCTCAGATGGAGGCAGCAACTTTATGGTCCTTTGCAACCAAATGCCCAAGCCTTGGAGGACCAGGACTGCTGAACTGCAGCCGCTGTTCCGGGGAAGTGTGCAGGGCACTGGCCGTGTGCCAGGCTGCTCCGGGAGTGGGAGTGGGGATGTGGCTGGGGCAGGAGGAGACATGGCACAGGGATGCTCCTGAGTCCTGTGCTAGCTCTCTGCCCTCCCCACACACGCAGCGCTGGCCGGAGAGGTGCTGCCCGACGCGCAGCCCGGCCAGTCCCGCCTGCGGGTGGACAGGTTCGAGGTGACGCTGGTGGAGCTGCCCGGGGGGCAGCGCTCCCGCAGCGCCTGGCGCAGCCACTACAGCGGGGCACACGGGCTCCTCTTCGTGCTGGACTCCGGTGACCTGGCGCGGATGGAGGAGACCCGCAAGGTCCTGAGCCGCGTCCTGAGCCATCCCGATGTCTCCGGGAAGCCCCTCTTGCTGTAAGACTGGGTCAATGGGATGCGACCTGTGAGGCTGGGGATGAGGGGTGGAGTGGGAACCTGTTGTGGGGTTGTGGGCGGCTGCGGGGATGTGGTGCCCAGGGAGCTGTGGGGGAGTGCGGGGACACGAGGACCCCAGCAGAACTTGGGAGATCGGAGCATCCGTATAGAGGAGCTGAGGAGGGGGCCCCAGTGCCAGGTGAGGGCTGGGGCAGTGCTTCCCTAACCACAGCCAGACCGGGGAAAGCGCACAGCCTCCCCCGCCGTCGCACAACGAGGCACCAGGGGCCGAGGTGACGGTGACGGTGACAGTGACCACCGCTCTTCCTGTGCCCCAGGCTGGCCAACAAGCAAGACTCGGCGGCGGCGCTGCTGCCCTGCGAGCTGATCGAGCGGCTGTGCCTGGAGCGCCTGGTCAACGAGAACCGCTCTCCGTGTCGCATCGTGAGTGCGGGGCTGGCTCCGCTCCTCGCTCCCCTCTCCCGATCCCCGCGGGTCTGCCGCCCCCGCTCGGCGCTCCCCGCGCTGATCCCCAGCCTCCCGCAGGAGCCCTGTGTCGCCAAGAGGGTCCCTCCCTCCGGCCCGGCCCGCGCCACCCTGCAGGGGCTGCGCTGGCTCCTCCGCGCCGCCGCCGCCGCCCCGACCCCGCCGGACACCGCCCCGGGACCGCCCGCCCCGAGGGCCGCCCGCGCCCGCCCGGCCGCCCGCAGGTGTGTGCGGGGCTCCTTGGGCCCCCGTCCCCATCCTCCCCCCCCAGGGCCCGTCCTCAGCCCCGCTGTACTCTCTCCCCCAGGGACCGGCCGCCCCCAGGGGAAGATGCTCGGGAGGGCGCGGGGAAGAACGGGGAGCACCGGGCAGCGCGCCCCGTCTGCCGCCTTCTGCCCCTGGTAAGTGAGCGAGACCGCAGGGATGGGACGGGGCGGAAGAGGGGCATTGCCACCCCTTCCTCACCCCCTTTCCCTGTCCAGGAGGAGAGCACTAAGGGCCCCAGGAGGAGGAAGAGGAAGGTGAAGGTGAAGAAGAAGGGCTTGGGGCAGCCCAGCCCAGCCGAAGAGCCGGAGGGACCGGGAGTAGGAGGTGACAGCCGTGCAGGGGCTGCCGGGGGGCTGTTGCTCCCCAACAGGGTCGGGCAGGAGGAGCCTGTACCCATCGGGATGGCCACCCCCCACCCAGGTGAGAGGGGACTGTGGGGGCTGCCAGCTCTGCCAGTGCCAGCAGGTCAGGACCCCCAGAGCCACCCTGCAGGGAGGTTGCCAGGCCTGGCAATGTGGCAAAATGCTGGGTCACTGGTCCCCGACCCCTCCATCAGCTTTGCTTGCAGATCAGCTGAGTGCAGAGCCAGGTCACAGGAGCCTGAAGGGGAAGAGGAGAGACATCTGAGCATTCCCACTTGGGATGATGCACAGCAGCAATGGAGGACTGCAAACCTGCCATCAGCACTCCTCTCAGCTGAAATTTGGTATTTCTCCATCCAGCACAGGGCATGAAAAAGAAAAAAAAGAAGAAAATCAAGAATAAAATCAAGTCACAGGAACCTTCTCTGGAGCAGCAGCATGAGGAGGTCTCAAGCACCTTCGGTTGGTATTTTTCAGGATAGATTTTGCTGAAAGCATCAGGGGTCTGGCCTGCTGGCAGTGGGGCATGAGCTGTGCAGGGATATTTGGCCACGGGGTACTTGGTGTGGGGACATGGGCACAAGCAAATACTGCTGCAGGGCAAGGTGGGGGCTGCTGTGGAGGCAGATGCTGCTGTCTCTGCTGTGAGGTGGGAACAGGGAGGCCACACGAGTGCAGTGTGCTGGAGCCTGGGCTGTCCTTGCAGCCCTCACTCAGCACAGGTTGCCAGTTGGGCCACGGAGCTGGTCCCTGGTCAGTGCCTGACTGCCCCCTTGTTCCCAGATTTATACCGCCGGGCCATGCTGGCTCTGAAGATGAGGCAGGAACAGAGGAAGCAGCCATCGGCCATCGCCCCCTGAACAGGGGAGGCACAAGGCACGGGATGTGGTCCTGGAGGACCCAGACTGCAGTGGCAGCAGGACCCACGCTCATGCAGAGCTGCTAGAGTGCTCGGCCAGGGCTGGCAGCGCTGGGAATTGGGTCCTGGGGCATAAAACACCATCATTGTCCCCTGCATGGCTTGGAAACCAGGAATCCACAGGGGCGAACCAAAAGCCACTTTGTGAGATGCCTCTGTGGCAGCCGGGCTGCAAATCCATCTGAAAAGGGAACAGCCGGCCCCGTGCCGCCCCCTGTTAGTATTCTGTGGAAGACTCCGTCTAAACCCGGATTAGCCTGTGGAGGAGAGGAAGATCCGAGCAAACATCCCAGGGGGAAAGCTTGGCTCTTGAATTGACCTGTGCCCTGGGAAAGCTTCGCAGGTCAGGGGCTGACCTGGCCCGTCAATCACTCCCTGCCTACTGCCTGCAACAGTCTCATTTCCTGATGGTGAAAGTGGGAGGGCAGTCCCAGGCGGTCTGCAGAAGAGCTCTGCCCAACCCTCAGCCACATCTGGCAGGGCTGTCAGGACACTCTTCATACCCTGGGGGAAGGTGATGCCCCTATTTGTGCAGTGAAAATTGAAGTTCAATGTCAGCTGGGGATGGAGGCTGCTGGAGGCTGCTTTCCCCGGATCGTCCCTCCTGATCGTGCCATCCTTGCAGGAGGGACACTGCAGCCGAATCTCCCCGTGCCACCGCAGCCCGGCACTCTACTGCCCCAGGCGGTCCCCGCTGTGCGCTCAGCTCAGCTCCGAGCGGGACGAGCAACAGCGCATCCGCGTCCCGACACAGCCGCGTGTGACACACCGTGTCTGTCGGAGGGCACCGAGCCGTGCCAAGGGTTTGTGCTGCCCAGCTCTGCCGGGTGCACGGGCCGGGAAAGCAGCGCTCAGCCCTGGAAACACTTCACGTGAAGCCAGGAGCTGGGAGGTTTCCTCGTAATACCTGCAACAAACAGTGTTAGAAGCTGAACTGTGCGTTTGTCACCTCTGTTCCCGTGGTTACTGATTAACAGGCACTGCCTTTATGGTCCAGGGGAAGGCAAATCACTCAGGCCCTTCCCTTGGCAGGGCTGGAAAGGGGAAAGGAGAGAAACTGGCCACTCTGCCTTGCCAGCTTACATTAAGTTCTGTCTACCTCTGCTGGATTCAAGTCTTGGTGACTACAGGGATTATTTGTAATCCTGTAAATAACGGCAGCAGAAGTTAATGATGCCCTGTAAATACAGCACTTTCAGTGACCCTTTGTCTCAGTCTGGTGGAGTTCCCTGCAATGTGGGGGCTGGGGGGTAGAGGGTAAAGTGGGGACCAAAAACGAGATGGTGGTGAGTGGTACCCTCCCATGAATTTCGGGATTGTTGGAAAGTGCTGGGGCTCCAAACATGCTGAGAAGCAGAAAGTAGTGCCACAGCAACTGCTCTGGAGAGACATATTTGCTATCTCTTGTGCACAGGATCAACAGCATTTTCTGCAGGGAGCCAGCTGGGTGACACAACCCTGCTTTGTATTTCAGTATTTGGATATTATCTTGCATATCCTTCTTTTCTGGTTTCCAGAGGAGCTGACTCAGGAGGGTGAAGGTAGGCAAAACATGTTGCCTGATCCCACCAGCACTGTCGTGCCTCAGCCTGGGCTGTGGCTGCGTTGTCGTAAAGTGGAGTGTGAGTTCTGCATTTCTGCAGCTCTTGATGTTGCTCACCCAGAGACCCACACGCCAGCATGGTCTCTCCACAGCCTGGGTCCTTCTGAGCCTGAAGGATGGAGAGAGGGAGACGTGGAGGGAGGGAGCCTGCGCTTGGCTGAGCTCTGCAAAGGTTGATGACTGTTTGTGTGCTGCCAGGAGGAGATGAAGAGATGTTTCAGCAAGTGCCTGTGGGAATACACCTCCCACCTCCTCATACCAGCGTTGCTTTGCCCAACTGGATTCTTTCCTGGTGCCTGTTATCACTATTAAAATTAAATGTGTGGGCTGAAAGTTGAAGAGTGAGACTACTGCTCTTTTGTGAACAGCACGGCTTGGTCAGTGTTAAAAACACTGCTGAGTCGTCCTGTGTGCACGACACCACCAAACTTTCCAGGAAGACCTGGAGGAGAGCCTGTAAGATGGGTCCATGTGCTGAGGCTGTCAGCCCCTCTGGTTCCTCTCATGGCCCTGCTGTGCTTTCTCCCATGTCATTAGATTTTGCTTTCTGCACACTGGCTGGGCTTAGCAAGCAACTACACTTTATGCTGTAACCCCTCCTTGCTCCACTCTACCCCCAGAAGAGGATGGGGAGGGTGATGTTGACTCTGAAGTCTCCTCTGAGAGAGCCCTTGATTTGTCCCACACACGTGGGCAGGGCAGGAGGCTCCCCATGGCTCTGCTGTTGGGATGTACAGGCATCTCTCCACTGCTGTGTTTTATTAATAAAAACGGAACTCTGTGTTTTTCCCATATATATTGGTGTTTCCAGGGGAGTGGGAACCATTGTGGGTTTCATAATAATTTCCAGGATTTTGATGGAGACACCCTTTGGAAATCAGCCTTCCCAGCACTCGCAGTGAGGATGCCCCATACTCTGAGCGGCAGGACAGGGAAGGGGAGCCTGGTCCTGGGATGCCCCACACATCAGGGAGATGTGGGGGGAGCAGAACCCAGCAGCAGCCAGGCCTGGTGAAGTAAAATAACTAAGAGACAGAGCTTTGTGATGTGTGAAAAACACGGAAGTTCTTTGTTCTCCACTAGCCCAGATTTACAGAAGAAGGAGCCAGGAGGTGTTTTTTGAGAGCATCTCAGACACTGGAATTTGAACACTGATTTAGGGCAGTAAAGGGAATTAATTGCAAGTGATTCAGGTTAATGGGTGTTTCACAAGGCAGATGGAGTGGATCACAGCCTGTGGGGTGCCTGCAGGTGATTCTCATTCCCCACAAACCCTTCTGTAAATCCCATCATCTGTCCTGGGGCACATAAATAACCAGGGAAAGGCCATTTTTTTTTTTTTTTTTTTTTTACTGGGATACAGAGCCTGAGGCTTGGGCTGGTGAGGGGCTTTCCCATGAAGGTCTCCCCTCCCTGCTTTATGACAAAGGCACAAAAGTTGATTCAAATAAATCTCTTGCCCCAGCACAGCAGTGGCTGTGGGGAAAGGTGAGCAGCCCCTGCTCCCTGGCTCTGCTGTTCTGTGGGAGGCCCTGCTGAGGTGTGGGGCTCTTTCCTGTGTTACACCATTGTCTGAAAGCTGCTTGGAGTATGTACAGAATTAAATAAACATGTATGAGCAAGGTAAGTGGATTTTAAACCTTGGAATGAGTGTTAGGGTTGATAAAAGCCTGGGGTGGGTGTTTTTTTGAACTTGACAAGCTGGTTGCTATGTACACTTTCTCCTGCTTGCAGGTTCTACCCTCTGACTAATTCGGGTGGGCTGGGTGCCAGCATGCTCTTCTGGAAGTTTCCCAACTGAAAAAGTGAGTGTTGGGAAGTAGTTCAGCATTTTTTAGATGAACACACTGGAGTCCAGGTGATTTTTCAAGAGATTATTCAAAATATTGCAATATGTGTGATAACAGGCAGCTCTTAACACATTGAATAACGAGTAACCATGCACAGAGTTTCTTTCGGATGTTTTGTTTTCTGTTGTAGACCCTCTGTTGTGTTACACTGAAAATGAGATCTGGAGTGTTTGCTGTCATTTATGCTGGAAAGATGTTAGAAAAAACAAGGCTGCGTTCATTGACAGAAACTCCCTGAGGTGCTTCTGATTGTCATGAAAAAGGCTATTAAGGTTTTGTAGGAAAGGAGGAGACAAAGGACTGGAAAATGAGAAACTATGAAAACTTTCCCTTTCTAAGTTAAATGAGTCTTGTTGGAGATATTGCTGCTGGAAGAAGGATATAATAAAATTTATTTAGTAGATGTGTTTGTCTTGGGGCACCAGGAAATATGCTGGAGTCTGAGGTGTATAGATTTGTCACATCATGTACCAAATATTTGCTGGGTTTTCCCCCTTTGAAAAAGAAGCCTTCTTTTTAAAAAGGGGAATTTTGTGCACTAAAATTGGTGTTCTCTTTCATAAATTATCACCCTGTAAGTTGCTGCATATTTGAACAGGGTATTTCACACTGTAAGGGGAAAGTGCCTTTTGAGAAAGACTATCAATGTATTAATTAGGAGGGCTTTTGCTACAGGATCTCTGGATATGGGATTGAGAGCCAATTTATAAACCAAAATGTTTCATTTGAAAGTCAGCTGCAGCAATCAGAGCTCAGGCCTTGTCTGTGAGGGAACTTTCACCTTCCCAAACTGCACTTATATTTCAGTGCAGCTGAGTTTAGCAAGGCTACCTGATTTGGTGGCATAAATCTTGATTATTATCCAAGCTCTCATCTGATTAGACCTTACACCCCACCCTCCATGCACAGTGTAGCTGTAGGAGCGGTTTGGGCATGATTTTGTCGGGCTTTTCTATGGCGATTTTTTTTGGCTAGGCTTGTGTTTGCACAAGATTGCAAGTACAATTGCTGCAGAGGCCTGCAGCAACCAGCACCTGAGCTCTGTGCCCTGCTCCAGCAAAGAAAGCTGCCGGTGGAGGCATAAACTGATTGAAAATGCACTTAAGGGGTGGAGAAAAATGTGTGCACATCCCTGGTGTGAGGGGCACTGTGGCGTGGATGTCACTGCGGGGTCAACTCCACAGTGCCCAGTGCTGGCTCAGAATTTGCCTCTTCCTGACTTCTTCCAGGAAGGCTGGGGAGGCCCAGAAGGGCTTCCTGGGGAATCCCTGCTGCAGGTTATGTCCTCCCAGAGGAAGTTCTGAACCTGAGGTGGATGTTTTGGGCACAGGTGTGAGGCAGGGCTGAGGGATGTGCCCAGCTGGTGCTGGTCAGGCTCTGCTGACCCAGGGAGAACAGGATGGGAGGGGAGGTCTGGAGGTACGGATTCATGCACAGCCCTCTGCAGACAGTTCCTGCCTTCCCTGCCTCGTGGGTGTTTTGCAAGAGTGATGCAATCCCTCCTCGGAACACCCACTCACACACACGGGTGCTTGCTGGCCACTCCCAGGGGAAGCCTGTTTGTTCCAGGCACATGGGCATGGGGAGAGGGTGAAATCTGCACCCTGCCCTGCTGAGGGGCAGTGAGCACTGCCCAGGGGTGCCAGCAGCTAAAGGCCACAGGTGGGACTGAGCAGATCCAGAATTTGGGTGGCTTTGGCTGCTCTCAGACAGTGAGCTCCTGTGCCTTCTGGTCCCCTTTGCTGGCAGGGTAGATTTGAGACCCTCAGGTGTGCACAGACAAGAATTCTCTCCTAGAATCTGCTGGCAAAAATGCTCTCAATTTTGTAAAACAACCTTTTTCACCAAATCAGTGAAGGATCAGCCATTCATGAGAAGTGAAGGGAAAAAATGGTGTCAGCTTCTCCTTGGCATTCGCCCAGTGATCCCAGCACACTGTGATGTACCTGTGGGTCAGGACAGATCCCTGCCAGTCTCTCCAGAGAACTGTGACTGCCCTGAGCATGAACTCACTTTCCCAGGCGGACATGGCCCTGGAATGGCTGTCAGGGGTAAAGGATCGCCTCAGAAGCAGTTGGCACTCAGCAGCGAGTGCCTTTTCCCCGATCCTCTTGCCTGGTGTGAGGAGCAGCAGCTCAATGGGCAGGTCATGCCCTGGCAATAAATTAGCTGTCAGCCTACACGCTTGGATTAACGAGACCTACTTCAAGCTGTAGCAACGCTGAAGACAAACCTGTAGTACCCGTCAGACGGTGGAAGGATCTTGGTGAGGAGCAATACATCCACACTGACCTCATACGATGCCGGATATTGTAAAAATCCATACGATATTTGGAAGACATGGAAAGACGATCGCTTGTTTTCCAGGCAGCTCTTCATCCTCCAAGTGGCCACACGATGGCAGAAGAAGCAAAGAACACTGCAAAAATAAATAGTTTTAAAAAAAACCCAAAAAAGCCCACAAAGCTGTGAGGGTGAGTGCGAGTCCCAAGGTCAGAGGGGATCCCGGCTCCTGCCAGGGACAGAACTTCCAAAACCTCCACCGCCGTGAACAGCCAAAACAAAGGTTTTCACAGGACGTGAAAACTATTTTGTGAGAGGATTTAATGGATTTACCCAAGCTGTGAGGTGTCCAAGGCAATCCCTCGAGTCGCTCCGTTTGTGCCCCGTTTGCGGTCTGCTGAGCGCCTGGGTGATGTACCGGATAGCTCTTTTTTGGTGCTAATTGAAGTGGCGATGGACTCCAACCGAGCTGCATAGTGCAAAATTCTCCCTCGGAGAGGGACCGGCCCCTTGAGGTCCCCTTCCATGGGCAGGGCATGCCTGGATGTGAGGCGGAACCCCTGGAGCTCCGTGCAGGAGCCCTCTGGGTGCTGCCTGAGCCCCGCGCGTTCTCCGCACAGCACCGCCTGTTCGTGGCTTTAAAAGCCGCATTAAAAACAGATTTCCCTTATAAAGACCTGTGTACTGATACAATTGCTACCGAATCAGCAGTGGAATCGTGCAGGCTGTTCCTGGGTGTGAAAAAGCCCAGTCAGGGCTGTTTGCTTCCTCTCTGCAGGGCTGGTTTCTGCTGAGACCGGGGTTTCGCTGCCCCGAGGCCACTGTGTCAGCAGCGAAGGGGGGGTGACAGCTGCCTTCATTTCTCCAGTGAAATCCTGCCTTGGGCTCTTCGGGGTTAAGTAAGGAGATGGATGGATTTAAACAATCTGGTTCACAGCAGGATACTGTGGTTCTGCTCTGACTGAGTTTGGGAGACCAGGCACCCACCTGTAGCTCTTCCCAGCTGTGCTTGGACTTATTTCACCTGGGAGCTCCCTGGAAAAGGGTCTCTGTCACTGTCGGCAGTGCGTTAGAGCTAATTATCCAAGTCTTGCATTTTGCTTCTAATCCCAGCAAACTTTAAAAAAATTAAGACATCAGCATTTCAGACTAAACTGGGTAGGGGCTGAACTTTGCATGGCACAGGAATTGTAAGGACAAGTGCAGCTGCATGGATTTTCTCTTCTGCTGGTGAGACCAACTCTCCTGATCAGTTAGTGCAGGTGAAAGGTGAGGACCAGCTGTACCTGTAGGAATATATTGAAGAGAAGAATAGAGCTATTTTTCTGTGGGCCAGGTAAGCCAGATTGCCTTGGCGTTTGGAAACATGTAGGTGCCTAACCCCAAAGGCTGGGTCTGTTCAGCACCTACCACAGAGCCCTGCAACAGGAAAAATGTCTGAGAACAACAGCTCCCTCTTCTAGCCAACACAAACAGCCTAGAAAAACATCAGGAAAGTACCCAAAAAGCAGAGCAAAAGCTGCAGGGCAGTGTTGACCTAACTTAGTTCTCTGTTACTTTGTGGGGGAGGGAGCTCTACAGCCAGACTGGTTAGGTATTATATGAAGATGTTTAACAATTGCCATTCATTATTTTAAAATGTCTGGCATTGTTTTCTGGTTTCCTCTGTTGTGGTTAGGCCTTTGTGTGGAAAGGTGAGTAACAGCCCAGCTGCACAGGGAATAGTGGGAAGGTTGCGCTTGGGATGCAGATGAGGGCTGGCCGTGCCCTCAGGATGCTGCCCTGCTCAGCAGGGATGTGGGAGCCCACACTGATCCATCTGTGCTGCCCTGGGAGAAGTGAGGTTAAAAAACCCTGTGGGCTCCTGCCTGTCCAACACCTGACTTCTATTTTGGTGCTGGGGCAGGCTTTCTGTGCAGGCTCAGATGTATCACATTGTGTAAAACTGCCAGACAGTGGGTGCTTATCCAGAGCAAATGTGACTGGGTTTAGCCTCAGTAAAATCAATATGATGCTATTCTTGCTGTAAAAATGTGAAGTGAAAAATCTGTGTGTTTTCCAGGTCTCTGGTAGCTGACAGTTGCTCTCTAGGCCCAGTTGTGGTGCCACAAGGTGAGTTTTGCTCAGTTTCCAGCAAGAAGCTGACTTTGAAACAGGAGCAATGCAAACTGCTGAAATGGCAGTGGCATCTGGGTACTGAGGTTGGGGAGCCTGCCTGCTCCTGGAGGTGCTTGGAGCTGTCAGCAAGGGACAGCACCAGGAGAACGCCCTGCTCTGTGCTGTTGCAGAGGATGTTGCTCCAGAAAAGGCTGTTTTATTACTAGGCAATAATAATGTTGAAAACATAACAAAAACATGTAGATTTTTTTTTTTTTTTTTGGTTACATGGTTTCTTTTTCAATTTGGTGTTGAAAATGTAATGAAAACATGTAGATTTTGTTTGGGTACACCTTGTCTTTTTCAGTTTTGGCGGTTTACACTAATATTCTCATGCTCTGTGCTGGCTAGGGAGAAGCTCCCTGGAGGAAGCATTTCAGGTGAGTTTTGTTCCACTCTTGCGCTGTCCCAGCCCGGGGGAAGGGGGTGTGCGTTCAGCCTGTGCTGTGGGAAGGCTGGAGGCATTGCTGCACAGGGATTGCTGGGCAGCCCTGGGAATCGGCTGGCCTGGCTGAGCCACACAGGGCGGGGAGAGTTTCTAGTGGGGAAAAGTACCCAGAGACTCTAAACAGCTTTTGTGGTCAGTCGTGACTTGGGAAAAATGCTCCAAGGTGTTTATGTTGGCTGCTTGAGCAGTGACTGTGGTGACTGTGACTGGGCTGCTGCAGCAGGAGAGGGAGGGCTGTGCTTGCAGTCCAGAAAGCCAAGCACGACCTGGGCTGCATCCCCAGCAGGTTGAGGGGGAGGATTCTGCTCCTTATTCCACTCCTGAGATCCCCACCTCCGGTGCCATGCAGACCTGCTGGACAAGTTCAGAGGGGGTAATGAAAATGCTCTAAGGGCTGCAGCATCCCTGCTATGATGACAGGCTGAGAGAGCTGGGGCTGTCCAGATTGTGGAAGAGAAGACTTTAGAGTCCAGTGCCTAAAGTGGATGTAGGATTGCTGGACAGGGACTTTTAATGAAGGCATGTAGTTATCGGACCAGAGGAATGATGCCTTGGGCAGGTCACACAAGGGGTAGCCCTCTTTAAACTGGAAGGGGGCAGGTTTGGATTAAATATTAGGAAGAAATTCTCCTTCCTGAGACTGTTGTGGCGCAGGTTGTCCAGAAAATATGTGGATGCTCAAGGCCAGGTTGGGGCTAGTGGGATGCGTCCCTGCCGGGATAGGGGCTGGAACAAGATGGTCTTTAAGGTCCAAAGCGACCCAAAGCGTTCTATGCCAGTGACACAGCAGAGGGGGACCTGCAACAGGGACAGACCGCGCGCGTGGAGGCAGCGGGGAGGGCATGGGGGGCGGTCTAGCAGGGCTCGGAGCGCGACGGGGCGAGTCTGTCCCCCGTGTCCCCCCTGTCCCCCACTCCCCCTGCGCCCCGTGTCGCGGTGTCCCCGCCCCGCGGTGGCTCCCCCCGGCGGCGCCTAGCAGCACTGCGCTCCCAGGCTGCTCCGGGGCGGCGGCGCCGCCTCCAGCGCGCCAGGACAAAGCGGGGCCGGGCCGGGCCGGGCCGGGCGAGCAGCGGGCATGGAGCGGCGAGCGGAGCGCGGCCGGCGGCGCGGCCCGCGGCACCAATAGCAGCCGGGCCGGGCGATGCGGCGGTGAGCGCGGCGGGGCCGGGCGCCGCCGCGATGCTCCGCCGCAGCCTCAGCCGCTTGGTGAGTGCGGGGCCGGGGCGGCGGGCCGGGAAAAGTTGGCTGTTATTATGCTTTTGCCTTGTGCTGGGGTGGTTTTCCCGCGGGGGCTCGGCGCGGGGCGCATCCCCCTTTCCGCGGGGTCTGCCCGCGGCCCCGGCCCCGCCGCGGCTCCGTCCGACCCTGCGAGCCCTCCTGAAGTTGCCTTTGCTGCCAGAGCCCAAACCTTTTTTTTTTTTTTTTTTTTCTTCCTCCCGCAACCTGTCAGAGGGGGCTTCCCCGGCCGGCAGCGCGCTCCCCGAACCGCGTGGCTCTTCCTGCCCTGGGCGGGATGCAGGGAGCTGCCCCCGCCGCCGCTCCGCGCCGCCCGACCCATCCCGAGCCCTTCCCGCTGCCACATAGGCTGCTCGGAGATTTCACCGTGACCTCACTGCTTGGCCTGGACTCTGTAATTACTCATTTTTTCCTTTTCCACGGTAAATGTGCGAAAAGCAGTGTTTTAACATCATTTCGGGCGCTGCTGTTTATTCAGCAGTGTCATTGATTGCGCAGTGCGTAGTTAGCAAAGTTCCTGGAGTTCAGGCAGTGGTGTGCGGTGTTAGCACAGCCCAGCCGCCCTGGGAGGCTCCGTAGCCGCTTCCCGAGGCATCACCCGGGTACCTGCCGGGATAATGGCTCTGCCCGCAAGGCCGGAGCTGCTGGGAGATGCGCTCTCGTATTCACTTTGGCTTTGGAGCGAGATATTTGTGCCAGATTTTCCAGGCTAGTAGCGTAGCACAAGGGACTCTGGATCTCCTTTTAAAGTCTGGAGGTAGCTCTGCGGGTTTGGGGGGGGAACGGTTTGATTTTGGGTTGATTTTTCCCGTTTGTAGGCTGTGTTTCGGTTGCAGGCTCTGGGTTAGCCCTGTGGAGAACACACCTACCGCAACCATTGTTTTGCAGCCTCGGGGACAGACAGATCAGATGGAAACTCAGTGCCTTGAGTTTCTGCCTTTGATGTCTTTTGAATTTAGCTCTGCCCTGAGTGCTTCCTACCCCACCCCAGCAGGAGTTTTTTTCCCAGTCATGTCGAGAGGCGTTTGTGGTTTGAGGCATCTCCAGTGAGTTCAGTTAAAAGCTGTTTTAGGTGGCTGCTTCCTGTGAGCGGGTAACTGGAGGTGCCTGGCTGGGTTCTGGATCCAGCACCCTCCTCACTCGTGAGGAGCAGCCCCTGCCCTGCCCGGGGGTCCCACAGTGTCACACAGGGGCTCCTCTGTGTCACCTCTCACAGTCCCTCGGCGTGGGGAGGGGACGTTCGGTGCTGCTGGGGTTTGATGTCCTTTGAGGCGGACAAAAATCATCCTGAGCACAACCCAGATATTTCTAAACGCTTTGTGCAGGGCTGGGCTATTGCAGCTCCTATTTGGGAGGGCAGAGGTGGTTTTCTGGCTGGAGGAACAGCTCTGTCCAGGGCCCAGGACAGAGTGCCCGGTTAGCTGCAGTGTTGCTGCGGGGGTTTACACATTGTTTCCACCTCCTGGCTTTGTAAGCAGCGTTTCAGCAGCAACGAGCTGTTTGTTATCGAGCTGCTGCGAGTGACACGGGTCCCCCCGTGTCAGCTGCTGGCTGATAGAGCAGCTTCTGCCACGCTGCTGCGGCTCTGCCCTGTGCCCGGCCCTGCAGGGTGCCACGAGAGGCGCGGGTCAGTGCTCTCTCTCTCCTGCTCCGTGGGAGGAGAGGGTAACCCGTGCCAGTCTCTGTGCAACTATCCCCAAGATGTTGTCTTGCCCTCACTCCTAGATAGGCAGTGCTGGGCTCCAGGGAATATTCATCTTGTGGCAGTGGCATTGCAGAAATTCACTGCAGTTGTTAAAGGCTGCAGATTTTCTGACACTTAAAATCCCGTAGGGCTATTCAGACAAACGTTGTAACCTCTCCGCTGTGTGGTCTCTGGCGAGGCTCATAAATACCAACAGATATTAAAAATCCTGTTTTCAATTGTGTTTCACAGCTTAGGCACAAGGGATGTGACTTGCCCTATCAGCATGACTGTTTGTGGCTGTTTTTCCCTCCTATAAACTCTTATCCTGGATAGGATATGAAATGGGATGGTAAAAAGAGCAAGAAGGGTTAGAGTGGTGCATGTGGGTCTGCTTGACTACCTGGGGTACAGACTGATGCTCTGCAGAAACAAATTGGATTCTGAACTTCGATTGAAATAATCTCTGTCGAAGGAAGAGAGGGGGCTGGGATCACTGTGGGGAGGTGAGATTGAATTGCCATGGTTAATCCACTTTTAGGAGATACTGTCAACTTGAAATATAACTTTAATTCTCTTTTGGAAACTGATTCTAGCACTGGAGTCTTATTTTTAGTCTCCTGCTGCTCGTACGGCTGTCGTGGGGAGGATGCTGGAGTGGGGAAGTGTGTGGGTGTCCAGGGGAGAATTGGGGTCACTCTGCTATGCTGGACTCCTTGCAGGACTGGGGTGAGCACTGTCCATTTCCCAGCTCGCTGGGAGGTGCTGGTCCCTGTGTTGTGCATCAAAGACCATGTGCTTTTTGTCTTTTATTACTCCTGTATTTTTGGGAAGTGTGCAGACAGCTGCACCCTGCTCTGCCAGTGCTGTGGGGCCGCTGCCCACTCGGCTGGTGTGAGAAGTGAGTGAGTGAGAAATGCAGAAAGAGGAGTTACTGACGCCCTCGTTGTTTTCAGTTTTCCTCCCAATTTGCTTTTATTTAAGGCCAGAATGGAAGCGAGCCCTGGGAGCTGTGACCCTGCTCACGGTGCAGGAAGGCTGGGATGGTGGGTGAAGCACCTCAGGGTGCTCTCCCTCCTTTTTGAGATGCTGGTTCTGTCTGAGCCCCTGGGCTGAGGCTTGCCTGTTGTGGTGCTCTATCCTGGGTCTCCTCCTCTGCAATCAGTGCAGTTATTTGCTCTGGTACTCTCCTATTAGTGTTCAAAACCTAGGATAGGCAAGAAAACAACCAACAGTCTGTAATTGGGAGCAAAATTCTTGTTAGAGTGTTTGTGCAGTGTGTAACAATAGGACCTTAGTTGTGTTATTCCCATTTATTTAAATACCTTGGGGCCTGATCCTCTGTGCAGCCCGTGCCCTGGTAAATCCCTGGTGTTTGGTGGGTGCTGGGCTTGTTGTGAGCTGCTGGTGCTCAACCCTGTTTGCTTGGTGCTGGGGAAGGCGGTGCCTCCTGGATGGGTGTGGGGTGGGTGTCCCTGGGCTGGACCCGTGTGGCTCTGTGCCTGTGCCCTGTCGTGGGCTGCAGTGATGATCCCTTGCTGCTCCTCTCCTGGGCTCTGCATCCCTCTCTCCTGTGCAGCTGCCAGCAGTGGGGGCAGTTATGGGGCCCTGTGGGGCAGGTCCTGCCTGGAGTTCTGCAGGAAGATGCCCCCACTGAGACCTATTCCAATGGCTGAAAGTGGGAAATGGCCCAGAGTCACTTTTTAGGTGGGAAGCGAGTTCCCCACTGGCACTGGGGAATAGGTGAGAAGGGGCAGGGGTGGGTGGGGAGAGCCCCTGGGGTGCGCTGGGCAATGTGGGGCTGACCACTCTTGGCTGCTGGCCCCTGCCCAGCTCAGAGGGGTGCTGGAGTGTGGCTTGTGGAAGGTGTCCAAGGCTGGGGTGGAGGACAATGATTTACACTCCCATCTTCAGGATTTGCAGCAAGTGTGTAATAAAATCTATTTTTGGACACAGAGCACATCTGTGATTTTCTTTCACGCATGTTGGTTTTTTTTCCCCCAGAGAGTGTGAACCAAACATTAGTGTGTGATTGCAGTTCCTATTCTAATAATAAAGATGACTATGGGTAGGAGTTGGAAGCTGTAAGAATTGTCTTTCCCCCCCAAGTCCAGCTGTGTTAACACCTGGAGAGTGAGGCTGCATGTTAGGTACCTTGTACCTGACTGCCAGCTTCTGCCAAAAGTGTTCTGCTTTCCTTGATGTGACAAAAACCTGCAAGCAGCAAAGGTTGGGGCTGGGGTGGCTCTGTGACACCAGGTGGCAGTTCTGCTTGGAGAAATCCCACACTTCAAAAGAGTATGGGTTTTAATGAAGCTACTTGAATTTTTTGTGACAGTTGCTGAAATTTTATTTTGTAAGATGCGTTTAGCGTGATTACAGCATTCCATGTGCTCAGGGCCAGTTCCCCTGTGGCAGCCACAGGGCAGACCATGCTTGACCACAGAGAAGTCAAGGGAGGTTCAAATAGGGAAGCTGGAACT
Organism: Eopsaltria australis; assembly: GCA_034509425.1. Lineage (NCBI taxonomy): Eukaryota > Metazoa > Chordata > Aves > Passeriformes > Petroicidae > Eopsaltria > Eopsaltria australis. The sequence continues at coordinate 2,027,127 of JAVTVJ010000458.1, forward strand.
GTGAGAAGCTTAGGGTTGCAATCCCTTATTGGTGCTCCTTCCCTGGAAAATGGGGACACAGGGGTTTCTCAAGTTCTGCGGGACACAGGGGTTCCTCAGATTCCTGTAGCCATTTCTTCTGGGATGTCTCCTAGCTGTAGCCTTATTCCCGGAAATAACTCAGCCATTTGGCTAAAAATAAATAAAAATCAAACAAAAAGCTTGGTCTGGGATAAGCAGCTGCATGGAAGCGTTCATGTGTGTAGTTAAAGTTTGGGGAAGTTGGAAATTGCTGTAGGGAGGGCTGGAAAGCACCGGTCAAACATTAATGGTAAGTGATGCTTCTAATTAAACCTGTGGCATGCTGAAACTTCTCTGTGGAGAGTAACATGTCTTGGCTGTATTTTCTTCTTCTCTCCATACCACATTTGTCCCCAGTTGCTTTTTGCTAAGAGTAAGGATGATTGTCTGGGCTGTGCAGGAAAGGTTTGGAGCTGAGCTGACTGGAGCTGCAGCTAAAGACATGGTAATTTGCTTTAAATAATAAAATTTGTAAAAGCAAACAGGGCACCTATTAATAACAAGATTTTCAGCCTTGCCTTTAATTTCATCCTGTTGCCTTTGGTTTATGCATTTCCTTTCTGATTAAAACTGCTGTTTTCTGGCTGTAACTGTCTCTAGTGGAGAGATTTATTTTTTTAAGCATTAGTTAGAAGCAAAGCTGATGGAGGAGAGCATTCGTGGTGTCTGTAAGACAGCAGAAACCACACCCAAATTTGTTGTTGACTGCCAGTGGTCATGTTTTTAGCAATGCAGGTTTGGTCCCTATGAGCATCTTCCTCCCATGGCACCATGCTTGCATCTCTTATCCCAAATGTGCAATTCCTTGCATTGTGGGGCTGTGTTCCCTTGGGAGAATTAAACCCACTGTCTTTGCTGAGAAGATGCTGGATTGGCCGAGTGGGGGAACATCTCTGTGGCCAAGATGTGCCTGCCAGGGGAGCTGGCATTGCAGGGCTAAGGGGGTCACTGAGCTGCCTACCTGGGGTGCCTGGGAATGGGGAATTTTCCAAGAAACTTGGACACAGGGTGACCGAGTCTGCTGTCAACCCATCTGCCTTGTCCTGAGCATGTTTGCTCAGGGGATTTTTCAGGGGAGTTTCCTGTATTTACTGTGTGTGGGAGGCAGTGCTGAGGCTGGAGGGCAGCAGGGAGGTTTTCCTGCATGGCTCGGGCGGTCACTCTGGTGGCTTTCTGCCCAAATGTGTGCTCTGCTGAGGGGAGGGGGCAGCAGCTCCTGCCCTGTGCCAGGACAGACTATCCCGAGCTGATCTCAGAAAATATCTCTGCATCTAGACTGAAATCTGCTTCTCGCTGCTCAGGAATATTTCTGTGCTTGCTGAGGTCTGGGAAGGACGGGCTGGTTTTCTCTGAGCAGATTTTGCCAGTGCTATCCCTCCCTGCACGGGGTGTTGTGGACTTCACCTGCCTGTGCTCTCCCAGCCAGCACCTCTGTCCAGGCCTGGGCTTGGGGCCCCACAGGTGATGCTGCTGCAGGAGATCCTGGCACACATCTGCAGCTCTGCCCCTGCCAGCTCCCTCACCTCTTGCAGGTAGACAAGATTTCTTTTCCTACTTTAATTACCAAGCAATATTGAGGTTCGGTAGTGGGGTTATTTTAGTGTTTTCCCTTGTTTGCCTGGAGCTTTGCAGCTTTCTCTAACTTGTGGGCTGCAGGCAGGACTGGTCCCAGCAGCTTGGGGTTTGGTGATATCCAGCTGTCACCCAGCAGCCTCACACCTCTGGGTTGCTGTGGACAGTGGGCACAGCATGAAGGATGGGGTGAGGTGGGCTCTGCTCAGAGCCTGTCCTGCCCTTGGGGACACTGTGCCAGTTAAAGGGGTGTCCTGATCATTGCAAATAGGTACCAGGGACACTGCTGCTCATGGTGCTGATGACTGAAAGCCATTTCTGTTACTATTATTGAAATAACTGTGCAGTAATCTTGTGTAGTTTTGCTCTTCTGAGGCTCCCTGCACCCTTTCCACAGGCTGGCCCCACAACCAGCACACAGCCCCTGCTGCTCTGGGTGTCACCATCACGCTGCTGTTTGCTGAACTGCCTTGAATTATCCAACACCTGAGTGGTGCCTTGTTCACTAGGTTTGCCTGAACTGGCTAACATTTGATTTGGGCAGTCAGTATTTTGTTTTTTGCAATAAACTTGACTGCAAGGCTTGAGCATGGAGCTGTTCCATGGGTTACCTTATCCTTCCTGTGGGAGGAGGGGATGCTGCTGCTGCCTGTGTGCTGCAAGGGATGGCAGTGAGTGGCAAACTGGTTTAAAGCTTCATTTACTAACTTGTAGCCTGGGGAAACAGTGAAACTTCCCTGTTTTAAAAGATCTCCTCTGGCTCCTGCCCTCACCTGACTCCTGCTTGACAGCAGCGTGGCTGCTGGGTCAGGAAAAGCCTGTTCTGCCCAGAGGCTGCAGTGCCTTCAGTATAGATATATGCATTAAATATACATGCATGCAATATATGCCCATGAAATATGCATATAAGCAATATATAGAGATGCATTAAGTATATATATTTATTTTTGCATGTGGGCTCTTCCTCAGGCTTGGCCAAAACCCAGGGAGCTGCTGGGCAGTGATCGGCACAGGGGCCACTTTGATGGTTGCAAAGTGCATTTGGATATTGGGCTGCACATGGGACAGGGGGGTGGGGAGAGGACCTGAGCTCACTGGTGGGAGGGGAGCTGTCCTGGATTTTGCTTCTCCTCCCTTCCATCATTTTTCATGCTCCCATAGGGATGCTCACTGCCACAGATGCTGATCAGAACCAATACTCTTAAAATGTTTATCCCCTTATGCAACTCCTTCTGCATGTGATTTGCTGTTTCTCCACTCCTGTGGGCACCTGTTGCATCTTGCTGACTCTGGTGGTTTTTTTTTTTTTCCCCAAACCTCACTGGTGTTGTTTGGGATGGAATTCCAGCTGAAGCCCATTTAGTCTAAAAGCAAATCTCCTCTGGCCATCCAGCCTAATTGATAGCGCTCCAGAGACATTTGTCCTGCCCTCCTTAATGAAAGCTTAGTGCGTGATCCAGTTGTTTGTAAAGAGCTTTTTGTTTTCCTCCTGCAGCAGAAGGAGGGGTAAGCCCCTCCAAGGCTGTTCTAGCTGGGTATTTTGCTCTCAAATCAGGCTTTTCTTTTTTTTTTTTTTTTTTTTTTTCCTTCCCCATCTTGAACAAGATTCCTGTTAAGCTCCACTACGGCCTTTGCTGAGAAATGCTTTGCTGCAGGCTTTGCTGCAGGCTTTTTGCTCTTGTTTTCAGCTGAATTTTGAGGATCTATAGGTGAAAGGACTCCAGCCTTGCTTATGGGAGGCTTGATTTCTTGCTGTGTGCTTTCAGAGAATCCTTTCATCTGGCTTGTCTTTAAGTGTGCTGTACACCTTACCAAGATTCTGTAAGATGATTGAAGTGAGAAACAGAGACATTGCTCGCTTGGTGGATGTAATTTGTTTGCAGTATTGTGGCAAACGCACCGATCTGCAAAACAGAAGGATCCTCTATTTCTTGTGCTGTAAAGGACCTAGAAAAGCTGAGTAAGATGTGCAACAGGCAAGACCAGACAATTTGAAGCGCTTCTTTGGTACGGCAATCCAGGATCTCTTCAGCAGTAATACAAATTAAATACTGCTTGACTGCAGCGATGCTGTGCTCTGTTGCTGGAGTCTCAATTGGCTTAAGAGGGGAAAAAAATTAAAAAAAAAAAAAAAAAATCTCGCTGCTGGGAAATTAAATGCAAGGGAAAAATAAATCCACTTTTGTGAGCAGCCTTTCCGTCTTTTATTATGATTTCTGTGTAATTCCTCCCCAGCATTCATCCAAAGCCAAGCAGCTGCTATCTGTAGGAACTCAGACTGCACTGGGGGGGGGCTGCAAGGCATTAATGCAGCATTAATACATTTTTTTTTCTGTTTGCTTTGGGTGGTGTTTGGCATGCCACTTCTGTTCACTCTGAGTTGTGAAAGGTTTTTATTCTTTTTGTTTTTTCCTCCTTCCTTACAGCTCACCTTTTCTTGCATTGTTTGCTCAGGGAGGGAGTGCAGTAAAATTAGCTGTGATGCCCAGAGGGCTGCTGAACTGCTATCAGCCAAATTAATATTGTGGTGCACATAACTTCCATGGGCTGGTTTCTCCCAGGGCAGTTGAATGGATGGAAGTGGGACTTCCCACTTGACAAATACCCTTGCAGTAAGTGCCGGGTGGGAGGCAGGCAGAGAGAGGAAACTTTGGGGGAAGGAGCTTGTGAGGGTAGGAATGCCCTGGTCGTGGTGCCTGGCTGGGGAGAGAGACAGATGGAATGGGATGGAGATGGCTGAGTTATCCCCAGGGATGCTGTCCTGTTCTCCAGCACAGGATCCCTGTTCTCCACCATGGGATGGGCTCTGTTCTGCAGCTGATGGTGCTGGGGTGCACCTCAGTGAAACCCCCTGAGCTCCAAGCCCGACACCCAGGCCAGTGAAACCTCAGTTCGTTGTCCCTGTGGCTTTGCAGCTTTCCTGGCTGCTCGGTGTGGGGCTGCTCAGCCTCTGCCCTGCTGCCCTCCCGGCCAGAACAGGAGCCAGAGGATTTCCTGAAGATAAACAGTTCTAGACCACATGGCGAGGATTTCTCCCCTAACTGGGTGGATTTCACTGATCCAGTGTCCTGGTATGACTGTGCCTGCAAGCCCCAAGGATGAATCTGTTGGTCATTGTAGAGATGAAAATATTCCCAGTGCCTGGATCTGGGTCATGTGGAGCTGTTTTGGCTATAAAACAAGGGGTGAAGCAGGTGATTTCTAGCTCTTTTCCCTCTTATTTCCTGCTGCTTCTGTGGAAATATTAGTCTGTAGTACAGCAAGGGGCAGAGTTAGAAAACCACAGTTTTGGTGGTTTTGGAGTTGAAAAGCTTGATCTGAACCTGTGTGAGTGAGGAGCTTGGGGAGGTGCTGGGACCTCAGGTACCCATTGTGGGGATTGAGGTGCAGCACTCAGGGGGTCCCTGCAGGCTGGAGCTGCCCTCCCATCCCTCCCAGTGGCTGTTGTGTGAGAGATAGGACATCTTTCCTGGGGGAAAGCTGGCTCTGGGCAGTCCTGGTTGCCAGCCCTGGCTCCTGGGGTGCTGTGTTGAGGTACCACCCTGGCAGGGCACTCTGCAGCCTCTGCCCCTGAAGGCAGGCTTGCTTCCCAGGGGAAAGGGAAGAAACTGCTCTGGGAAATGGGCTTCTGGCCAGTCAGCTGGCAGCCTGGCTCTGAAATGCTGGGAACACTTAAAAAGGGGCAAAACATTTGTAGGTGGCAGAGGTTAGAGTAACGTCTGGCCGAGCTGGGATGCATAACATAGCATTTAGGGGTTTTTTGTTTCCATAACTGAAGAGCTCAGGCCTTCAGAGGACCAGAAAACAACGGGAAAACCAACAAATTACAGCTCTGCTGGGTGATGCAAGCACTGACAATTGCAATCTGGGAGGTTTTTTTCCATTTTGCCCTTATTTTAATTTTTGCCAGGCCAAATCACTGCTCTGAAGAGCTTGCTGCCCTGCTAAAATAGCTGCTGATGAACAGACATATGTGCACAGCTTGAGCTGGGGAGAGCAGCGAGGAAGAGTTTTGAAGACAGGAAGACCTCGTTGTATTTGCTTTGTGACCTCTGCAAAACATTTGGCTCTTATTCAAAGTCCTTTTTCTGTTCTTGAGCCTGAACAGTTCCTATGAGCCTGAATTTTATATGCTGGTGGCATGCTGGTCAAACTTTTCTTTTGGGCTGCCAAAAATAAAGATCTGCTGCCTGTATTTCAAGATGAGCAATGGTTTCATAACCCTGGCTGCCAGCAGGGCAAGGGATAAAAAGAATTGAGATACTGAAAACTTTCAAGGATCGGTGGCTGTGTTTGAGTAGGAGCAACAGATTTTCCACGGAACAGCAGCACTGAGGTAATGCTGCCCCGATTGATCCTGCCTGGGTTTGGCTTTCTGCATCACTTTGTACAAAGTGCTGCTGACCAGAAGCTGTGATTGCAGCCCTTGTGGTATGTTTGCTGGGAAGATACAGTACTGCCTGCTTTGGGGGTAGACTGCCTCCAGAAGGAAAAACAAAATCCGTGCCAAAAAAGGTCTTTTCAGCTGTCACCCCTGTCCTCGGCACTTCTCAAGTCCAGGATAGGGCTGGGCTCTCCTTTAAATTTATTACCTATGGAAAAAAATTCTTGTATTTCCTCTCTCCACCCTTGTGAAATCTTTCAAGTAGCCTTTTCCCCTGTTCTCTCCACCCGGCTGTGTCTCTGTTTGTATCAGTGGCTCTGTTGGCTAAGTCAGCTTTTCCAGGAAATTCAGCCTGGTTGGGCTCTGCTGTTCCCCAGCCCGCTGTCCTTGGTGAAGGTGATCTCCCTCCAAGAGCATATGGTGAGGCAGCAGGTCTTTAGGACAGAGGGGACATGGGGATGGGCTCTGGCGGACGCCCCTGGCTTGGCTGCACCTCCACTGGCATGAGGATAGAGTGATCTGGGTCAGTGATGCTGTGCTAGAGCTCATCAGCTGCTGCTTTACCATCCCCAGGGACAGGTTCTGGGTGTTGAGCCCCGTCACATGCTGGCTGTGGTGTGAAATCCCCAGGTACTGGCCCTTTTCCCATGACTCCTTTTTGCTCTTGCCTTTTCTTTAGGCCTGGGGGTCTCATGGTTGCTCCCACTGCCCCCCACCTTGGTCACTCCTAGGTGGCCACGTTTTGTCCCTGGCTGAAATATCAGTGGGAGCTCCAGCCTCAGCACAGGAGGAGGGATACTGGTTTAAATTTCAACCTTCTGTTTTCCCAAGGTACCAGCCTTCCTGTCCTGCTTGGGCTGAGCAGCAAAGTCCTGTCCAGTGGGAAATGAGATGGGGCAGTGTGTGCCTTCAGCCCTTCCTCTTGGACCTATGAGCTCTCAGTATTTCAGATGCAATGTTGATTGTTTTTTCCAAGGTCTGTGCATATTATTGACCCTTTCCTGCAGGCACAGGGAGAGTGGTGGGGTTGATCCTGATTGATGGAGCTCTCTCTCTAAATCAGGAGATCTGCCTAAATATGTGGTCGGTGTGGGTAAGCACAGTCTGAGCTGCTGAATTATTAAGGGTGTTCTCAAAGCTTCGCTTGTGCCCTCACAGAAATGACTAAGGACAAAGAGTCAGAGAAAAACTGGCAAGAAGAAATCTCAATTAAAAATCTATCGCTTGGGCAATGAGCTGGATGTGCTGAGTGACTTCCCGAGGCTGATGGATGTTTTGGGGAGGTTATGGTAAATTTATGGAGGCTTTTTAAAATTTTGGATGTGTTTTCCTTTGTTCTTCTGAGGCTAAATGAAGCAGGAGCTAGAACAGGCTGTTTTGGGAAGTGCTGTTATTTTTGCAAGCTTTTTTTGTAAATCAGGTCGCCTTCTCTACTACTTTTATGATAAATGGAACAATACAGGAGCAATTAGACTTTAAACTATTCATGAGATTGAAGCCAAGTAATGTGATTTAATCTTTCTTTTGCATATATTTAATATAAGCTGTGATTTCATTCAAAGGTTTGAGCTTTGTACTTGTACTGTATAATTATCTCTGGGTTTAGCAGATGATTTTTTAAAAAATGCCTGTGGCTTTTATTAGATTTGTTTTCTGTGAGTTATTTGTGTTTGTTTTGTGGCTTGAAGTTATCTTCAGCAAACATGAAAGGAGACTTTTTTTTACTAGTTAGTTCTGGTTTTGGTGCTTTCTGGAACTGTAGTAAATCAAATGGTGGTGGTTTTTTTCTTTTTCTTCTACTGCTGATTTTTTTCTGGAAACAGGGCCAGAAGGTAGCACAGACACTTGCTTTCCATATGGGGGATATAATTAAACACTGTTTGCAGCTGCCCTACAAATAGTCCAGTTGAAGTGGCTCCTTGTCAGCGGTGACTGCAGAGCACAGGTTCACCTCTTCTGTTGAACTCAGTCTAACTCCATTAATTTTTACCCAGGCTTGCTAATTTTTACCCAGGTTTGCAGCTTTTATCCAGTGCCATGGGGGTGCTGTGCATGGTGATGTGATGGATTCCCAGGAAGTGGGGAGGGTTCTGAAAAAGAGCCTCTCCCCACGGCAAGCAGGAGCTGTTGTGCTGGGGAGGGACATTTCTGTGGGAGAAAGGGCACAGATGGAGGAGGGGAAAGAGGCATGAAGGGACACTTGCCTGAACTCAGAGAATTTGTGGGCTGCTGTGGGCTGCAAATGTAATTCTGTTGTCTTTATGTAATGCTCCAATAGCTTCAAGTCATCAATATGTTGGGTTATTAACTGCATCCATGGGCATTTTTACTCCTTGCCTGATGCCTTCAAATCATACCCGTTCTTAACTCCTCAAAGAAAAATTTATAGTGAAATGCCAGGCCTCAGGTGACCTTCCGTGGGCATGTAGTTGGGCTTTTAAAGTTTGGGCAATGTAAGAAAATAGTCATTATCCCCCCTAATGCCTTGATTTCAGAACTGCTGCTTCTGGCAGTATGTGGGCTTTATAAAAGGTGTGAATGTGGGAAGGTTGGGTTACATCAAAGCATTTGACAGAGCACGTTCATGTGTGAATTTCTCCCTGGCATGAGAAGGGTGGTGCTGCAGCAGCAGCCCTTTGCCCTGCCGAGCATGTGCTGTATCAGTGCTCACCTGTGCTTATTGATCATTATTGATTTCTGCAGCTGGGCACCTGGGCCTGCCCCAGGGCACAGCCAGGACGGGCAGCCAGCTGCCAGCTTGAGGGATGCTCCTGGCAGAACAGCCTCCCTTACCTCATCTTTATCTCCCATGATTTGCGTTTGACTCTCTGACTGTTGTCTTCCAGCTGAGCTCCTTCAGGAGATATCTGGTTTGGATGCCCTGCTAAGAGATTGACTTGCTGATGGGCTTGGTTAGGCATGGGGGGAGTGGAGCAGGAGCTCTCAACTGGAGCTTGAAACGTTGCAGGAGAGAGCAGTCTTTGGGGCTGGTCCTCAGCTGATGCAGACAGAATAGTGGCTTTGCTCAAAACAGCCTCACTCCCTCCTTCCTCTCTGTTCCTGGTGTCTGCAGTGTCCCCCTGTGTGTCTGCCAGCTGCTGGGAGCCGCTCTGGGTTGTAGGGACATGCTAGGCAGGTGGGTCTGTGGTCACCTACCCGCACCCCCAGACCCTCCAGGCTTGGTGGGAGGATGCAGTGTGGCTTCCCTGTCCCCCACCCTGGCCAGTCTGACACTGCTCATCCCTGCAGACAACTCTGCTTGTCCCAGTGCTCACACAAACACCATGCCTCAGGCCCAGGGAGGTGAGAAAGTGCCTGTGAGGGGAATGCAATTGTTTCTTTTCTTGAATAATCATCCTTCTGGCAGGCTTAGCTCTAAACAGGAGGAGAAACGCTGGCTTTTGCCTGCACCAGCTCACTCCAGCACTGTGGTCTCTGTAGAACCCCACCAGGCAACAAGGCAGCAGCTTGAATTGTATCCAAGTAAGATTTTCTTTCTTTCTTTTTTTTTCTTTTTTTTTTTTCTTTTTTTTTGTCATCAGAAATAAAATTTTTGATGAAAGGCAGTCGGAAAAAGTCATCTAAATCCTCTCCCCGCTAATCTGCATATTTTATAATTTTCCCCAAAGCCTGGCAGTTATTCCCTAAATCTGCCTCTAAGTCTCCGTGGAGAGGCATTATTAAGACGCAATAAGGGTTGCAATCTATTAGCAACCCTGCGAGGGGCCAGGCTGGGCTCTCAGTGAGAGCTTCTCATTGCTGAGCTCAGCCAACACCTCTTGCTACAGGCATCTGCTGTGAGCTGGCTTTCTGGGGGGTGCAGAAACGAGAGGTGTGGTTGAAGCCTTCCAGCTTCTGGTGTGGCTGTGGGAAGGTGTGACACCACGGGGTGGCTGAGGGAATGGGAAATGAAATGCTGTGAGTGATGGGAGCCTGGTTAGACCATGGAGAGAGGGCTTCTCCCTCTGCTGCTGCAGAGGGCTGGGATGCACCCTGGAGTCACAGTGTCACTGTTCCCGTGGTGTTACCTTTGTGGGTGATGCTGCAGGTAAATAACTGAGGGGATTTGAGGATGAGAGCCCCCCTAGGAGCTGGTGCTGATAACTTGGTGTGGCTTGGTCAGCCAACATACCTGGATTTGGGTTCTCTTCTGCTCTGAGGCTTCTCATATGCTCTCTATGGCTAGCTGTGAACAGTCAGGAAATCCTCGTGGATTCCAGAAGTGCTTTAAGTAGAACTGTGTGGTTTCTGTGCCAATGTGTGTGATTGGCAAACCCTCACCCTGCTCCTTTCCACCACCTGTCAGGGTGCAGGCAGGGGAAGCTGTCACTTCCTCCCTGTGCTGGAGGGGTGCTGGTCAGGCATGCCTGGCTCCAGAGCCTGGACAGGGGCACGAGAAGGACCAGCCCTGGGTACATCTGTCTCAGCTACCTGGTCCTGCTGTGGATGGATGGATGGATGGATGGATGGATGGATGGATGGATGGATGGATGGCTCTGCTTCCCGCTCCTGGGGCACAGGTTGGTGAGACCCCTGGCTGGCTCCTCCATAATGCAGCAGATATACCAGGGAACCTTTTTTTGGGTCTAGTTTCTAGTTTGGAAGGAGGTGCTGCTTGCTGGTGTGGCTGGGAGGATGGTGGCATTCCCTGGCTGTGAGTGAGTGCCAGCCCTGCCCACGTTTGGGAGCTGGTGGAGGCGGTCACTGCTGGGGGTGCTGGTGGCTGCTGCTGGCTCTGCCGGGAGGTGCAGGGACACCGTGTAGGGTATGAGAATCTTCCTCCTCCTGCTCTGAGCATCAGCTGCTGTAGTGAGAGTGGTCAGCACATCTCCTCAAATATAGGTGTAAAAACACTTCTTTAATTAAAGATGTTGCAGATGTGGATGGGAAATGGGAAAGGAAAAGCTGCCACTTCTTTTGGGCAGATCCTGCTCCTCGTGCAACAGGATCCAATCAGTCGTTGCTGTTCCAGGTCCACCAGTTTTAGCTGTTTAAATTTTTGGTTTTGATGCTTTCCCCAAGCAGCAGTTAGTCCCAGGCCTTGCTGTCTTAGCCTGTTTTTCTTCAGAGCACCTTTTCTCCTGCTGGCTTTTGTTTGCACCTTGACAAGCTGCCTGCGATGAGCTCTTTGGACAAGGGGGATGCTGAGCTGGATCCAGGGCTCTCCTGGAGCATTCACCTGCAGCAGGCTGAGCCCGTGCTGGGCAGCTGACACAGGACTGGGATTTGGCATTTTTGACACCTGCTCTGGTGGGGTTTCAAAGGAAGGAAGCTGTAGGGTTGAGGATTAGTATGACCAAGTGGACTGTGAACAGTATCTGCTGGTGTTTTAGCAGCCCTGCTGCCTGATAATGCCCTCTAACCATAAGCTGTAACAAATGTCTTCCCTATTCATGGTCTAAAATTCAAAACCTGAACTCTACGGAAACCTTACCCTAGTCTAACACCACCCTTCCCCCCTCAGCCCTCTTGCCCCATTTGCTCTTAGTGGACATTTTAAATTCACTGTGTAATTTTATGGTCAGCATCACCAAACGCTTCCTGGTGCCAGCCAGGTCTTCTCCCTTGGCTGCGAGCATCTGTGGCAAGGACACTTTGTTATATGAAAGGGGCAATCTGGACAGAATGAAAAGCTGTTTTTTAAACTATTGGTTTTGAAAACAAAGTTTTGTGATCCACTGAGAAACTTGAGTGTGCTGGGCAGGCCAGAGCTAGAGGCTGATGGAGACAGAGCTCACAGCACTGCCTTATCCACTGAGAGCTTTCAGTGGGCTGCAGGGACCTGCTCGGCCTCTGCTCTGTCACAAGTTGGCAAAGGTTTTAAAAGAAATTTCAAGATGTTGGAAGTTCCATCTTTAAGAGTTACATTGGAACAGACACGGCCTGGTACTTTTGGTGCGCTCCGATACTTTGCTCACTATGTGTTACCACCTTCTCCCCTGGATCGGGCGGATCTGTCTGTGACTTGCGGGGTGCTGTCACCTCCCGTGGGTCGCCTGGAAGGGCTGTGGGGTGGCAGGGTCTCTGCTGGTCACAGGTGTCTTGTGGCTTTGTGCAAGGGCTGCTGTCCTCCTGCAGAGCAGCCCTGCTGTGGTTATTCGCTGCAATTCCCCTCGTCCTGCTGGGAGCAGTGGGGCTGTCATCATCCCCCGTGACACCAGGCTGGCATTCACTTGTGACAGCTCATTCTGCTTTAAATTAAACCCCCAGCAAGCCCAGCTGGCTTCCCAGCACCCTGTGTGTCATCCTGAGGAGTTTGCGATGTGAGACTGTCTGCTTCATCATTTGTGATTTTGGCTGATATTTTTAAATAGCAGAAGCAGACTCTTTTGGTTTTTTGAGCTAAGCACTAAATCTTTGTGTACCAGTGTGGTGGTGAGACATTTTTCATGGACTTGAGGGCTGGACAGAAGAGTGAGTGTAAGGGAGGGTGCAGTTGCCATTGTCCTCCATCAGTTAATAAACTCGGAGCTGAAGGATTCTCCAGGACAGGACTAGGATGCGTAGGTGCTAAATTATATTCCTAATGACTTGAAGTGCTTGATAAAGACACATTCTCCTTGAAGAAGGGAAAGTATCCTGGCACAGGCTGCAGATCCAGGCAGCAACTGTCCTGCACAGGGCAGGAGTGCAGTGACCTGTCCTGGTGGGGTGTAGGACTGGGAGCTGATGGCTCAGCACGGCCTTGATTTTGCTAAACGACTTTGTGTTCTTCATTCTTGTGCTTTGGCTGGCGCCGAGAGGTGAAGTTTTGCATTCCAGCTGCCTTATTTCCAACGAGCAGCGCAGTGCGTTGAGAAGCTCGAAGGTGTTAATACAAATATTGCGGTGAATTAGAACTAAAAGGTCTTTTTTCCTTTCCCCGGCTGCCGGCAGTGTGCTGGAGAGGAGAAGCGGGTGGGGACGCGCACCGTGGTGGTCGGGCACCGCCCCGTGTCGGACACCGAGGCTTGCGTGGCACAGAAGTTCTGCGACAACAGGATCGTCTCCTCCAAGGTGAGCTCCCGCTGCCTGCCCGGGGGCATCGTGCGTGCTTCCCACTCCGGGTGCTCACCCTGGCTTTGTTTGTGGGCGGATTTGGAAACTGAGGGAGTCTGGATTCCTCAAGGGTGAATGTAAAGGTGCCTGTGCAAGTGGAGCAGCCTGGTACGGCCCTTACACGCAGCTCCAGTCTTTCTCTTAATGGTTTTTTTTTTTAATCTTTTCATCCTATCAGTGCCAGTGGGGGTGTGTACAAGTTCCTTTCTCATCGGCTGGATTTGAGCAAAGCACGTGGACACATAGATTTTGTGGGGTTGGGGTGTTTTTTGGTGTGTTTTTTAAAGGTTTCCTGCATACCCTTTGGGAAGAAAAGCTGGATTAGGTATAATACAGCATGAGATAACAGCAACTCAGATTTGCAAAAGGGAGTTGGGATTATTTTGTAAAGGGACATAAAATTTTTTTTTTTTTTTTTCTGTGGGATTTTTCTCTCTTGAGATAGGACAAAAATAACCATGCTCTGTTTATCCCTTTGGATGAATGGGGGGGAAACTCATATGGTATTAATGCAGCTTTTGTTTATGGTGGAAAACTGTGATGACACCCATCTGCCTTCTGCTTAGCTTTTTTCCATGACATTCATGAAGCTATTTCAAAAGATTTGAAGCCAATTGGAGTAAAATATCAAACAAGTGGCATTCCATATTGTCAACACAGCTGGATACGTATCCCAGTGCTCAGGATTCATGATGCTGAGCATACATTTAGGCTTCAGTTTTGCTGTACTTGAGCTGTAAGGGGGCTTTTCCCTTTGCTTTCTTTCTTTATACATCTTAGGTCTTACCAGTTTTTGTATGTCTGGGTTTATTTTTGGGATAAGTTTGAAGTCTGTCCATGTTTAATTTACGTAGCCTTCCCATTGACGTTTCCCTGGCACGAGGAGGGGCCTTCAGCGAGGACACCTTCCCCTGTCTCAGTTCCCTCTCTGACAAATGGCTTGCTTTAGCACTAATTTTAGTTCTTCCTTGATTTATTTTGAGTGTTGTGTCCTTGCTCTTTTTTTCCATTTATGTTCACTAGGCCTGGGACCTGACCAGTCTCTTTTGTAATTAAATGGACATTGGTCTTGAGGCTTGGCTGCCTATTCTTTTTTATTCCAGACAGACTGAAAGATAGATATTAGACCCATTATTGTCCATGTTGCTCTTAAATTCCACATGCTTTCCAAAGTAAATGATTCAGCAGCCTTCTTGAAATTATAATGAAGCACAACCTAATCCTGAATTAGTATGGGCAGCAAGGCTGCTCAGCCACCTTGCTGTGCTTCCCTTTCACTAAAGGAGAGCTCCTCTCCTCTTCTGTGCACATCACTGCCCTTTGGTAGCTCTGGTCCCTGCCAGCCACCTTCCTTGGTCTGTTTGTGAGTTCCCTTCTCTCCCCACAGTACACCCTCTGGAACTTCCTCCCGAAGAACCTTTTTGAGCAGTTTAGAAGAATTGCCAACTTCTACTTCCTCATCATCTTCCTCGTGCAGGTAAGAGCTTTGATGCTAAGACCGAGTTTTATTTAGGCACTGATGTTAAACACAGCTTGAGCAAGAACTGAGCTTTAAAACTGTTTGTGCTTATAAGTGGCTTGGAATTTTTTGAGTTGGAAGCTATGTAATAATTCTGCCACACCATCCAAGGCATAAAAACAATGAAAATATCTGAGCTTATCTGAGATGGGGTTTGAATGACTGCTGAAACAGTGAATAAACGTTTTAATTCTAACTGTTAAGGTCATTCAACCACTGAAAATGCACTTGATGTTACACAAGATCTTTTTTTTTTTTGGTCACCATTACTACTTCTGTTTCCTAATTTTGTATTTCCCCAACTGATAAGATATTTTGTGGATAAGGTATCATGAGTTTCAAGGCAAGCAGGAAAGACAGGATGTACTCAGTAAAATTCAGAATATGCATAGGACGAGTTTTGGAAACCTGAAGCTTCTCTGCATGGTCAAAACAGCAAATTTATTACAGGCACACACTTTTCCTGCTCTGCTTTGTGCCTTAAGTGAAGGGAAAAATCCTGAGGAGCACTCATTTTTTGTTCTGTCATCTAAGAGAAGCAAGCTATCAAAATGTGCTGTGGCAAAGGGAGTTTGGGAGAATCACTGCAGTGCTTTGCTCACCTTGTGAATCCTCAGGCTTGGGGCTCAGCACACAGCCAGCTCCAGGGCTGGAAGTGGGCAACAGAGCTCTGCCCCAGCACATGAAAAGGCACCGTGTGGCTGCTGCAGGGTTTGGTGTTCAGGATTGGCATGTCACTCTTTCTTGGACTGCAGGTTAAAATGCTTTATCAGTGCAGTGAAGAGCTGTGATTTGCAGTGGCTCTGGTGGCTGCTGCAGGGTTTGGGTGTTCAGGGCTGGGGTATCACTTTATCCTGGGCTGCAGGTTAAACAATGAGTGCCTGGAATGTTTTATCTGTGCAGTGAAGGGCTCTCTCTGATTTGCAGTGGCTCTGGTGGCTGCTGCAGGAGCAGGAATCCCAAGGCAGGGCCGTGTGTGGCTCCTCCTGGCAGTGTGACATGAAAGGCCAATTTACTCCGTGTCAGCTGGCTCGCCTCCATCTCTTCATTTTGCTGGCGTCACTCCATTTTGTCAGACCCAATTTGTAATTTGCCTTGAACTGGAGCGATACCCTGGAGTCAGGATGTCCTTTTTGTGTAGCTGGCCACTTAGTGACGTGCTATTACATTTTATCTATTGACCCTCTGGCCGTGGAGAACATGGAATATTCCTGATTATAGTTACAGTTTCAGTCCAGCTGCTTGCCCATTTTAGGCACAGGTCTATGCAGGTGAGAGAACAGCCTGGCTGGTCTCTTCCTCCTTGTTTTTATTCTGGGAGCACCTCTAAAATTAGGAAGCAGCCTTCATGGTCTATTAGACAAAATACAAACCCAACTGAGCAAAACCCAGTCTGACAGCACTGATCCACTGGCTGCTGTATGGAGCAGCCCCCTGCCCCCAGGTTCTTGTCATTCTGGACATGTCACTTGCCTTAAAAAGGCACTCAGGGCCACTCCATTTGTTTTAAATACCGAGGGTTATACCTTGAAAAATGCCATCTATATCTTAAATGTTCCTGCTTATCTTTAAATTTCTTCAAATGAATGGGCTTGTCTCACCTGAGTGCTGCATGAGGAAAGAAGTGTCACAGTAGCTGGGGAATTGCCTGGTGCATCTGCTCTGCCTGTTGTGAAACACTTCATCAAAACATCCATTACTGTGTGAGCACAGATCCAGCTCTTTGTAAGACAAAGCACATGCATTAAACATAAAGCACTGCACACAAACAGGGATACAAATAGCTGTTTCTTTGGTTCATCTGTTGCAGCACTCAGGAATCTGCAGGGAATCCCTCAGAGGAAGGGGCTGGTCTGGAGTGAGCACAGTCTAAGTGTAGATAGACCAAGCTAGTAGCAATAAGCTGTTTTATGAGGTAGCAAGAATGAAAAGTGTCTCATTAAGGAGGGAAGTGGAGATAACTTCTGGAGTGTGGTCCTTAGTGTCCTAAGGTATCTCATTAGAAGAAACTATTAAGTAATACAAGGATTTCGTCACTTTTAAGTGGATTCAAATTAATCTGTTGAATTCCTAAACCAGTTCAAAAATATTTTCAGAGGAGTCTGCCTTTCTCCTGGTTTGTTGCTTGTATGTTCCTCAGCTTTTCACCAGCCACAAAGGGGAAGAGTAATGTCCAGCCACAGAGTTTTTGCAGGGAGTCCAAACTCCAAGTACATATATGAATTATTCCAGGCACTTCATCTGATATTTGTATTCCTATATCTGTGTGGACAGAAATTGTGTTTTTTTTTGCATACAACATCTTGTCCAGTGCAGGAAACTCTCCTGCAGGAGGTCCTCTACTTTGCCCTTCTCAGCAGAAAGCCAAAGTCCTTGAATTCCCAAGACCTGTCCAATTTTTGCAAGATAACTTTTGGCTGACTGGCCAAAACTTGATGATACTGCCCCAGTGAGTGGCTACCAGGTGTGCAGTGTGTCTGTGTGACACTTGTCACTCTCCTCTCTTGAGGAGTGCTCCTCCAATGTGATTTCTACCAGACTTTCTGCTTGGAAACACTTTACACCCATTTACACCCATGAGCCAGGGCTTCATGTGCCTGAAAATATTTTTGGTGTTTATCTTGGTTTACCCTCCTACTACTTAAGTCCTATATAAATGATCTTGTCTGCTTCTTGTGATGTCTCTCTTCCGCTTGAGAATATTCTGGCTCTTCTCTCTGGGTTCAGTAGTGCAGGGTAATATTGCAGTGTGCAGCATTTCATAGTCAAAAATGTCCATGTAGCTGATAAGAGGAGTCCTGTCCTTAACACAGCTTTTTACTGGTGGCCTGAAACAATAAATATCCAAATGCTGCTGTTTGTGAGTGTGCCGGGGAAGCACAAACAGGAGACAAAGTCCCTTTGTGGGGACACAAAGCCTTTCTGCTGAATTTCCCCTTCCCTTTCATCACAGCCCTCATCATTTGCCTCTCATGCTCCCATTCTCTCCAGGAACAGCAGGAAAATGACTAATTTATGGTGTATTGGTTTGAAAGGTGGTACAGGCAGAAGGAACAGCAGTTTCCCACAGCCTGAAGGTTTAATTAGTGATCAAGGGGCTTGGTTTTTACTGCGCTGCTGGTGAGCACTGGAGTGAGCTCAGGAAGGATCCAGCTCTCTGCCCCAAGTCCGCTGTGCAGCCGTGGTGCTTAAATCATGCTCTGAACTCCAAATTTGAGAGCTTAAAGACAAAGCCTGGATTTCTGTTGTACTGAAATATTCATGTTCTGTTCTGCAGTATATTTTGTAGGTAATTTGGGATGATGGGTGTTATTTTTAGCCTCCAAGTGTCAGTGGTTCAAGATGAGTGGTGCTGCCCTCCCTTTCATAACCAACCCTTCCTTCCCTTTCTCCTGTGCTGGCCTCTGACCTGCCCCCAGTGGGATGAGCATCCTTTTCTCCCCATTGCCAAAGTTTTGGTTTCTTCTGCTGCCTAAAAACCAGGGCTCAGCAGTTCATTTTTCTCTCTGCAGGTGATAGTGGACACCCCAACCAGCCCGGTGACCAGTGGCCTCCCTCTCTTCTTTGTCATCACTGTCACAGCTATCAAACAGGTACAGCTGTCAGTGTGGGGAGGAGAAGCTAGGGACACGTGGAGAAAATATTGAACACGTATTTAGTTATACTCAGAAGCCACCAACATGTGCTGGTAGGTTTGTTGCACCCCTCTTGGAGGGTGAGATGTGCTCTGGTACTTTTCAGGAGAGGCTGCATTATTGGTGTCTCCTGTTCTGGCAAGGTAAAGCATCCCTTTGCTGTTGTAAGCAGGCAGTGAGGGTCAGTAAAGCTTTCTGCTGTAGTTCTGGTGTTACTGGAATGTTTTCCCTCTTTTTAGAAATACTGAGTCCTTGCAGAGATGTGCTCCAAATACAGCCCACGCACTGCTCCCGTGGTGGTAGGTGGAAAGGACAGGTTCTGTTCAGCCACTCAGCTTGTCCTGGAAACATGTAGTCCTCATCTTCTTGCAGTGTTAAAAAATCTTTTGCCTCCCGTCACAGGCACACATGCCATCTAAAATTTCCTGCTTGAATAATAAAAAAAAAGAAGTTTCTTCTACGAGGACTGGAAAGGGAGAGCTAGAATAAAATCTATCTGCTTCAAATCTCAGTGTTTTATTCTTCCAGTAAAGACTGAAGAGGAAGAGTCTCATCCTGCATTACCATAGGAAAGAGTTGCAGGCTGCTGAGTGTGTTATTCATATTATCAGTCTGTTCTTACCAAAGTTGAGAATAATAGAAGCGAGTTACAGGAGTTCAGCTGCTCATTGCATGCCCCGCATATAGATTATTTTTATGTGTTATTTAATCTGTTCTGAATCTGTCAAATATGCATATGAAGATTTTAAAATAAATTGATTCAGTCTGAGCTACTCTGGTTGATGTTTTGTCAGGCATGAAGGAGGTATGAGGACCAGTTGCCTTATTCATTGTTTTAAAGTGTCCCTCTCATGCTCACTCCTCCTTTTTCATTAGTTGACTTTATGAGTTTGTGGTGTGTGTTTGTCCCTTAGGGCTACGAGGACTGTCTGAGGCACAGAGCTGACAACGAAGTGAACAAAAGCAACGTCTTTGTTGTTGAAAATGCAAAGCAAGTGCGGAAAGAGAGTGAAAAAATCAAGGTAAGTGTTACCAGGACTTGGATGTGGTTATCTCTGAGGCTGTTGGGAGCACAGAGCTGTGTGCTGGGGGGACAAGGGCAGGGGAGGAGGGGGTGTGCTGGGTGAGAGCTGCCCCAGCATGCTCACTCTCAGATGAGATGCTCCCAGAGCTGTTGCCAGTTAAGGAGTGAAGCTGCCTTTGATTGCTTTTGAAAAGCTGTCTCACAAAAGCTGTACCGGGGCTGACAAGTGACAGATCTGTCAGCATTTTGCACTTCTCCAGGACAGGCAGTCCTCTTCTATTTCCAACTCTCCCAAGGACACCAGGAAAGTACGCTTGGCTTTGATGTTAATTTATCACACCACACTTCAGACAACTTCAGTCTCTTGCTCCATCAAGATTTAGCAGAGAAATAAATGCTAACTGTGCCACGTGGGTGCTCTGAGTCAGTGCGGGGCTGGATCACCCCATCAGGAGTGATGCTCAGGGATCCATGCACCTCTTAGACCCCAGTTTACCTTTTAGCCAAAGTGATTTCCTCTAGGCTTTGTGAGAAGCTAAATTGTAACCCTCTGATGACAACTAAGAGGACTTTTCACGTGCATGTTTCCT
Source organism: Eopsaltria australis (assembly GCA_034509425.1). Classification (NCBI taxonomy): domain Eukaryota; kingdom Metazoa; phylum Chordata; class Aves; order Passeriformes; family Petroicidae; genus Eopsaltria; species Eopsaltria australis. Next base: position 2,046,949 of record JAVTVJ010000458.1, read on the forward strand.
TTCTTCTAGGTTGGAGACATAGTAGAAGTGAAAGCAGATGAGACCTTCCCCTGTGACTTGATATTTTTGGCCTCCAGCAGCACTGATGGGACCTGTTATGTCACTACAGCGAGCCTCGATGGCGAGTCCAATTTCAAGGTGAGGGGGCTGGCTGGGGCAGCGTTAGGAGCTGGTGCTTGGGTACCTGGAGATGGCATTGCTGGCATGGTAGGGCTGTGCTCAGCTTGGAGGGTGCTGCCCTGGAGCCCATCCCTGTGGCTGCATGGCTCTTTACAGCTCCTGCCTCCTGTCTGCTTGCAGTGCGTCAGCAGTGAGGCCCTGGGGGATTGTTTGTGCTCTGTTTTGTCTCAGAGGGCCATTTCTGCTGGCGCTGCCCCAAATTGGATTGGTGTTTATTGATAAAACTCCACTGCCCATCACGGGCAGCGCTTCCCTGCTCCGGTCACACTCTGCGAGCTCTGGTACGTCAGGGGAGCAGTGCCTGCAGCTCTCCAGCTCCTTTCCAGGACCTGCCAGTGCTCCTGTTACTGAGCCAAGCATTTCCAGTGAGATTAGGGACTTCTTTGAGGAAGTGTGTCTAGATTCATTTGGGAAATTTTTCACCAGCGTGAGAAAAGCATCGCTTCTGGGACTTTCTCTCCCTTTCCCTGAAGCAAGCAGTGGAATTTAATACTAGTCTTGCTCAGGATGAATATCTTCAGTTTATTTTCTTTCTTTCTATGTCTCTCCTTCTCTAAACTAGGGAAAGAAGCAACAACAAAAAACTTATATACGTCAGAAGACATGAACATTTGGTTGCACTTGAGTCTGATAAATATTTATACAGATACTAGCAGCTGCAGTAGTAGGACTGGAAGATACTTTAAAATGACATGATTCATTCCAGCATACTCTGAAGTCAGTGGGAATACCACTGTGGATCTGATGTGTTTATCTGGGATTTGTGGCTCTTCTCTGTGGGCGCCTGTTAATTGGCACTGGGTAACCTGTGTGGGAGCTGGTGGCACAGTGCTGGTTCCACCAGTGAGGAGGAGTTGGAGCTTTGAAGTGGCTTGAGGCTAAGAATAGCTAACCATGTTAAAAGGCTGTTGCTTATTTGTGTCAGGTTTATTATATGCATGAGTTCACATCACTTTTGCAGAGTCTGGGCTCTTACTAACTTGTGAGTCTGGAGATGCGATGCTGAGTTTCTATATCAAGCACTGTTTTTTCTTGGTTTGTGGATTCCTGTAGGTGACTGGGAGCTGTCTCCTGTTTCATGGTGAGGTGAAGATGAGTTTGAAGGGGAAGAGGAAATAGAAAAGCCAGCTCTGTTTGGGGAAATAGGTCTAACGTTAGGAACCAGGGTTTGCTGCAAAAGGAATTGAGGGAAGCACGCTTGGGTAATCACCAGAGCTCATCTGCAGGGATATCTGCTGCCTTCCTGGTGGGGTTTTTTCTGATGTTTGAGGCAAGTCAGGTTGAGTTTTGGGAAAGGTACCTGATTAAGTGAAACTGGAGCAGAACTGTAAAGGAGATTTTTTGTCAGCGCTCTGTCTTTGCAGCACAAATGTTTGACCATATGTCAGCTAAAAGAACGTGTGTTTTCTAAATACTCTAAAGGGTGCAAAGATCGTGGCATTGATTGGGAGGCAGCTTTGAAGTGTCACTCAGTAATTGCACAGTGTCTCTGCTGGTAGGAGCAATGCAAAACCCCACTCGAGGGCTGGGTTTGGTACTGGGCACTGCAGGAACAGTTTTGACTTGTGCTTCTCAAAAGCTGTGATCTGTCCTGGAGATCCACGTGTGCTGCTGCATTTTCAGCTGGGAGAGCTGGGCAGGTTACCAGGAGGAGGGGATTTACAATGCCATGACTACAGCGTGTGTAACGTGGTGGTGCCTCCCGGGATGCAGGGAAGGGGACGCACACACAAGGAGCGGAGGAAGCTTTTTAATGAATTTGTTTATGAAGATGGATTGAGGCAGCCTGCCGTGCAGCCCGCCGTGACTTGGAGCTCTGAGTACCTCCTATAAATAGAGCCTGAAAGGCAGCGAGCAGATCCTTTGTGGGCTTTTCAGTTAATTATGAGAGATGAACCTTTGCAGCAGCAGCTGCTAAAAATAGCTCTGAGTCTGTCAGTGCTCTGCCTGATCCCTGATGCTGGAGCTGGTGTCTGGTTACCGTCAGGAGCCTGGACTGGTGATCCCCAAGAGCTCCTTCTTCATGGGGACACCTCCCCTCCACCCAACCAGGGCAAGTCCCCAGGGAAAAACAAGGATGCTTTGCTCTCAGTGTGTGCCTTACTGGGAGACACCCAGCAGCTCCTTGCTACTGTGGCTTCTCTTAAGCATTAATGGCTTCATTCTGCTGCTGGGAGATGCTTCAGCTGCCTTGTTGGGAGCGTGGCGAGGACTTGGGAGAGCTGCTGGTGCTGACAGGCTTGTGCATGGTGGCAGTTTAGGTGATGGGGTACAAAATTTGGGGATGGGATTGTTGCTGGGCTCGTGGTGACTCTGCCTGTGCTCCTGTGCCCAGACGCACTACGCAGTGCGGGACACCACCGTGCTCTGCACTGATGAGGCCATCGACACCCTCACGGCAACAATCGAGTGTGAACAGCCACAGCCTGACCTCTACAAGTGAGTCTGTCCCTCCTGCATCCCCCCCATGCCTGTCCTGCATCCCCCCTGTGCCCGTCCTGCATCCCCCCCGCCCGTCCTGCCCTGCAGCTGCCTGCTGTCACCCCCCTGCAGACACCTTAGCACCATCACTTGGGGGATCTGCAGTTCAGCAAAGCCAAGGCCATCTTCTTTTCATCACAGACCAAAAGGGATCTCAAAGCAGTGATAAGCTACTGGGCCTCTTCTGTATGAGGATGGCAGAGTCTTCAAAGCTCAGAGTCTTGCAGGAAAGCCTCCCTTGTGCAACACTTGCCATGGTATAATAAGCTGGTTTTTGGCATCTCAGCAGTAGTGATGGTCCATGCACCTATTTTTAGGTCACTCTACCTCCCAAGTAAAATGCATTTGGCTGAATGACTTCCAGGAGTGAGCAGTCTGTGTGGCTAAATCCCTTGAGGGAGGTTTGCTGCAGTGTGCTGCAGTCTGTGGTGGGGATGTGCTGGGGTTGTAGGCACAGGGGCACCCCTGAGTGGGGGAGGTGTGTGGCTTCTCCCTGTCCTGAACACAGCCATCCCTCTGAAACATTAACCTCTCAAATTCACTTGTTTCTGTGTTTGGTTCCATTTCCTGTCAGTGACTTTTCTTTGGTATGTTTGTAGCATCTATAAGGCATTTGTAATAAAAGTTTCTCATATTTTTATTACAGATTTGTTGGAAGAATTATCATCTACAGAACTAACCAAGAGCCAGTAGCCAGGTTAGTCTTGCAGCTGTCTGCTGGCCCTCCTCAAGGGGTTGGGCATCTACAGAGAATTTCAAGGATTTGAGCTTGTGCTGCCATTATTTGCAAATGTTTTTTTTTTGTTTTGTTTTTGTTTTGGTTTTTTTTGTGGTTTTTTTTTCTTTTCTTTTTTTCTTTAATCATTCCAAAGATTTCATTCTAAAAGGAGGCCTCCCTTCTGCCATCCTGTGATTTGTTTTGAGCCCCTTTTGGGGAAGCAGTGCAGGAGCACCTGGTAATGTCCTGCCCTGCTGATGGGGCACAAATTTACCAGGCAGTTACAAAATATTGTCATTCAAAAGTAAGCAAAAACTCAAACATCAATCAGAGTGTTTCAGAGAAAAAATGAGCAAATAATGTCCATGAGCCATCCAAAACAGTTGGCTCCCACCAGAGCATGGAAATGTAAATATATAAAGAGAAAAACAAACTCAAGCAAGGCCTCACTTAACATACAAATCATGTGATCAGATCTAAGGAACCTTTGTTTATCCTTTATTACCTGTTTCTGATTCTAGTTTATAAAGTAGTTTGAGTGTTCTTTGAGTGATGTAATGTTATGATTTCTTTTATGTTTAGGTCTTTGGGTCCTGAAAACCTGTTATTGAAAGGTGCTACCCTCAAAAATACCAAGAAGATTTATGGTTAAGTTATTTTTGTTTATTTATTTAAATAGTTCTGATAAGTAATGACAAATGTAGATGTTCACTACTAAATCTGGAGAGGGAACACAGTTCTCTACTGCCCACCTGGGCTGTGCAGCTGCAGTTTTCATGCAAGCTGATTGCAAAGTGGGCAGGGTGAAATGAGGAGGCACTGGTGCTGTCTGTAGGGCTGCCCAGCTGTGCAGGCTGTGTTACTACACCAGAGCAAGGTTTTCTTTTTGCCTGAGACACGATGAGCAAGGAGTTGTCCCCAGATCCTTTGCTGAGAGCAGAGTCTCAGGCCTTGGTGCTGGAGGGTGATGGCTGTGATGGGAGACTGATGCTTTTCCTGACTGTCTGTGTTCCATGGGCTCCTGCTCATGCTCTGGGATGCAGCAGTGACATTGTTTGGCAGCCTCAGAGGTTTCTGTAGCTGAGCAGTCCTTGGGTAATACCTGTTCCTCCAGCTGGGATTGGAGTTTGATGTAAACACCGCTGCCCCTGATGGCCAAGTGCCAGCTGGGACCCTCTGGGGCTGCCTGTCCCTTATGAGCCCTGCTTTAATACCCTGCAGGAGTTGCAGTCTACACTGGAATGGAAACAAAAATGGCTCTGAACTACCAAGGGAAATCTCAGAAACGCTCTGCAGTAGAAAAGTGAGTATTTATGTTCACGAAAAATCCGTAAAACCTGTTGGTTTGGGGTTTGGTTTTAGTGGATGACGTGTACAGAAATAATCCCCTAATCTGCTGCCTTTTGTTTCAGATGCTCTCTGATTGCATAGAAAAATCTGGGTATTTGATAAAGCATATCTTGCAAGAAGCAGCATCATTTAGTAGCTTTTTTATTTAAAAACAAAAGTAAGAAATGTTAAAATATATGAACCTGACCCTGAATGTCAGCAGTATCTAAAGCACTTGTTCTGTAATTCCCTTCTTAAAAGTAAGGACGTCTTGTTCCTGCCTATTTACATGTTTTTCTCTATAAAAATAGCTGCAGGAATTTAAAAAAGAAACCTGTTTTTCAGATCTATCAACGCTTTCTTGATAGTGTATTTGTGCATCCTATTGGGCAAGGCCACTGTGTGCACGACTCTGAAATATGTGTGGCAGAGTAATCCATTTAATGATGAGCCTTGGTACAATGAAAAGACTAAAAAAGAGAGAGAGACGTTCAAGGTAAGTGGATTTTTATTTCAGCACCTCCTCCAGCTTTACTTATTCTGGCTATTTTGTTTAATCTGATAGTGCCTGCTGCCACCCTGGGAGTCCTGTTTGCTCTCAGAAAGTGAGAGCTCTCCCTCAGTCTCTCCTGCTGTTTGTATTTCTTTTGTGCCTCTCTCATGCTTGTGCACACTGATATTTGTGTGGAGCAGGGCAAAGCATAAATAAATACTGCGTAATATAGCAGTGCAGCTGATTTAACCTGGGTCCTTATCTGAACTCGAGCTATCTTTCAGCTTTGAATAGGTAAACTTAAATTGAGGCCACATCAAGCAGTTTCTTAAACTTGCTGAGACGTGGGCAGTGAAGCCTGAGAGAGTGAAAGTGTGTGGAGATCTTCATTTGATGGGTTATTGAGAGGACTTTACAGGGATGTCACTGCACCACTTGTACCCTTGCCACAGCTTGGCTGCTCTCAAGCCACTGGCTCCTTTTTTCCAGTTACTTGGGGTCAGGATGAGCCTGTAGCAGTATATTAAAAGGAATATGCCTATGAAACATTGTTTTGGTCAGTATGAAGCAGTGAGATGTACTTGTGTACATGGTAGATCTACAGAAGGCAGTGGGATTTTCTGTGCCAAAGGAAGATGGGATTTATCCCTATATCTTAGCTGCATTCATGTTGGTTTTTTCTGTTTAACCTTAAAAGCTGAATAAATCCCTGAGGGGTGGCTATAAACTGCCCCCGCGTCCCAACAGCCGCAGGCTGCATCTTCTCCTCTTCCCTTTGCAGGTCTTGCAGATGTTCACGGACTTCCTCTCGTTTATGGTCCTCTTCAATTTTATTATCCCTGTCTCCATGTACGTTACAGTAGAGATGCAGAAGTTCTTGGGCTCCTTCTTCATCTCCTGGGACAAGGAGATGTACGATGAGGAAATACAAGAGGGAGCGTTGGTGAACACCTCAGACCTGAATGAGGAGCTTGGGCAGGTCAGAATGTGCTGTGTTTGCATCTGTCTGGATGAAAATGTGGATGAAAGTGCCCTCCTTGCTAGGAGCTCTTGTTGTGGCAATTCCTTGTGGTCCCTTCAGGCCAGAGCTTCACCCGCTTTGGTGGCACTTTCCATTTAATGTGATTGCACTGGCTGGAAACAGATAAGGTTATAAATAGTGCATGAAAGAGCAGGAATTGGGTCACGCCAATTGTTTCCATATTGGGGAATATCAGGCGCAGCGCTGTGCGTGTCAGGGTGCTTTGCTTTCACTGCTTCAATTAAAAATTAAAAATCCTCTGTCTCTTTGAGGATTAATGGAAATGTCTGCCCAGTCATCTCCCTGGGCACGTGCAGCTGTGCTGCTGCTGCTTTGCTGGGGCACCCAGACAGCTCAGGCTTCCCTGTCTGATCTGCACCAGGAGAGACGAGTGCAGGGGATGTGTAGTGCTTCCTGCTTTGGGTTTTCCTTTAAAAATAATAGTGAAAATATATTTGGAGTAGCAATTAGCTAATTGAAACACAGCAGCAAGATGAAAATCCCCCAGAAGGAGGCAGCAGGCCTGCAGCAACAGCTCTGTAAGCACTAAGGCTATAGCAAAGGACCCAAGAAAGAGGATGAAGGGAAAGTGAAGAGACTGGAGACAGAATTTAAGTCTTCAGAAACTGCCTCCTGCCACCTGTGAACAGGCTGAAAAAAAAAGGAGCAGAACTACACAGTGATGTAGTGGGGCTCCTGCATCTTTTTTGCAGGGTCAGGTTAGGATAGCAGCCAAATGCTCTCCAGCTTTGGCACAGATGCACTAACATGCCCCAGGCCCTGTTTTTGGGGGCTCCTTCCCCAGCCCTGGTGGCAGCTGCCTGGTGCTTGCAGGTGGAGTACGTGTTCACAGACAAGACTGGGACCCTGACAGAGAACAGCATGGAGTTCATCGAGTGCTGCATTGATGGGCACAAATACAGGGACTGCATTTCTGAGGTGGATGGCTTCTCCCACACTGATGGACCCCTGAAATACTATGGCAAAGCTGAGAAGGTAAGAGATACGCATGTTGGGGGCTGTAGGGGTTTCATGGCCAGCTCCTGGCTGGAGGCTGGCATTCAGTGGGTAATGAGCCCTCCTTTCCTCCCTCCTACCCAGAGCCGTGAGGAGCTGTTCCTGAGAGCCCTGTGCCTGTGCCACACGGTTCAGATCAAGGAGGCAGACCAAGTGGATGGGCTGCTGGCACACCCAGAACGCAAATACACCTACATCTCCTCCTCCCCAGATGAAATCGCTTTGGTGAAAGGTGCAGAAAAGTAAGGATGGGAAGATGTTAGGTTTTTATTTACCTCTCTCTGGTGGGAAGGAGGGAGGTGAGGGTGATCTGAAGGTGATAGAGCCCTTTCCATGGTCTCTCTGGAAGCGTGCTGTGATACCAGTGCTGAACACGACCTGCAGTTCCCATGAAGCCGCGTGAGCCTGGGGGTTTAAATGAGCTCTCTGTTAAAAGGATGCTCTATAAAGGATTTCCCCTGAGCAGCTCCCTGGGAGGCTGTGGTTTGCACTCACTGAGAGCAGCCCCAAGGTGCTGCAGTGCCCAGATGTGGCAGAGGCTTCTTTGCTGGAGCCCACATGGCCTTGTCCTTTAATTCCCTGGAAACAGAGACCAGTTCTCATGTGCAGATTGCAGTGAAATTGTTTTCTTGCCATGCAGTGGCAAAATAATAGGATGGTTACTTTTGTCAACCTCACATTTGAATCCTGCCAGAGATGCTCAAGGCCAGCCTGGGTCTAGTGGAAGATCTAGTGAAAGGTGTCCCTGCCCATGGCAGGGGTTTGGGACTGGGTGATCTGTAAGACTCTCCAGCCCAAACCATTCAGTGATTCTATGCTCTTGTCAGCCCCTAGGTTTTAGATAGAGGCTGTTGCAGCTGTGTACACTTGCTCATGGCTTGTAAAGCTGCCAGAGACCCAGTGGACCGTGTCCAGAGGCTCTGTGTGCTCCAGTGCCCAGGCTCTCCAGGGGATGGGAGCCGTGCCAGGACATCATAGCAGGCTCTGCATGGAGCAAACAAATACCCAGCCGTGCTCCTCAGCTCAGGCTCACTGGCTGCTTTGCTCTCCTCTGCAGTGCAGGAGGTGAAACGAGAACATTGTTATGTATAACATGTGCCCATGGGTGTTTTCAATGTTGTTCTGTCCTTTTGTTTATTGACAGGTATGGTTTCACTTTTCTAGGACTTGAAAACGATTTCATGAAAATACGAAACCAAAAGAATGAAACTGAGATGTAAGTGCTGCTGGGGCTGCTAAGGATCAGGGCTGCTCTTCTGCACCACTCCCACCCAGCTTAACCCAGTTTAGTCAACCTGGCAAGGTCAAAGCTGTTCCTTGAGGGCTGTCAGACTGTGCTGGCCTGCCTTAAAACTCCTGTCCCCTTTACAAAGCACAGCACAGCAAGGTGTAGGCGAAAAGCCTCACTTGAAAAAATCCATGGGTGGTTTACTGATGTCTGAATTCAGGTCCCTGAAGAGTTTGCAGTCCTTTGTATGTGTCCTTCGTCAGTGCCAGGCTGTGCAGGTGGCTCCTGGGATTCACAGGGTGGCTCCTGACCTTATGAGCTATGGCTGGGGCTCACAGCAGCACCCTGTAAACCTAAACTTGTGATACAGCTCTATTCCCTGTAGCCTTTTTTCCCCTCCCAAGCTGAAAATAGTTAGATTTTACAGCTTGACGGACATCTGGGAGTCACTGGCCTAATCCCAGCCCTCCCTGAAAACCTGCCTTCACAAGCAAGTTTCACTTCTTACCTCCTCATGAAGAAACTTCTTACTTAAATGGGAGACTCAGTGTTAGTGCTTGTGGCACATGGTGCCCCATTCCCTGCTGAGCCCCTGCCCAGCCTGGGGCCTTGGTGCACTGGTGGGCAACCACACCCTCAGTCCCATGCTCAGAGCACCACTGGACTACTGGAATTTGGGTTTTTTCCCTCCATTTTCTTGTGCAGTAACTGTAAAATTGATTCCCCAGTGGCTGATGCCACTTGTAGGGTGTATTGATTTCTGCAGGTCATTGTTAGTGATTTTCTGTCTCAAATAGTTATTTTTTCTATTTTTCCTTTACTGAGTCAAAGCTTTCTTCTCTTTTTTTAAAGGTACCAACTCCTCCACGTGCTGAACTTCGACCCCGTTCGGCGCCGTATGAGTGTCATTGTGAGAACCACCACAGGTACAGGCAGAGTGCATTTGTGGGCTCTCAGACCTGTGTGCACAGCTGTAAAACACATCCTCCTTATCCCTGTGCCCCAGAGAAGCTGAGCTATTAGGTTTGCTAGGCTGATCTAACTCAGTTCTGTTCTGGGTCTGGTTGTCACAGAGTTAATTTTCCTTCGTAGCAGCAGATCAGGGGATGAGAGCAGTGACCCATGGGGAGCTCCCTGCCTTGCTCTGGGCTGGAACAAGTACAGGGGAAGACATGTGAGAATGTCCCCTGGGTGGGATGGGGTTTCATGGGAATAACAGACAAAAATTCAGAGGTCACCCTCCTTCTCAAGTGTCAGTCCTGTGAGTTTTGGGATGCTGATTTTACCCTCCCTGGAAAGGTTGCCAGGGGCTTACACAATGTCCAGCCTGTTGCAGAAAACTTCCTCAGAGGCAGGTAGGGACACCCAGAGTCTCAGCCAGGTCAGACAAAGGTTTGTCACAGGCTAGTCAAAGGCCATTTTCAGTGGGCAGTCAGGTTTCTAGCAGTTCCCTCTTTAGTCCTGCCAATTTTGTCCCTCTGCATCACTCACTTGCTGTTGACATTAAGTCTTTCTGCAGCTTGTGAGTGTTATAAATGATTTATAATTTGCTTTTAGGAAAGTTACTTCTCTTCTGTAAAGGAGCAGACTCCTCTATTTTTCCAAGGGTGCAGCAAGAAGAAATCCAACCAACAAAAGTGCATGTGGACCGCAATGCTATGGTGAGCACACAGGTGGAAAATGGCTGGCTCCTGGGGTCAGGAAAGCCTTATTCCAAAAATAGGGATGTGACCTTGCTTTGGAGGGAAGTGTTGGAAATGTGAGTGTCACTTCACATTGTTTTGGTGCCAGGCTTCTTTCCTGTTCTGTTTGGTTGGCTTCCACCTTTATGTGATATACTTATATGGTCTCCATCACAGTTGTGTGCAAGCATCTCCCAGGCAAGTTAAAAATAGAAGTAACATCAGCAGCCTGGTCCCAGTGGTGGTGGCACCCAGTCCCTACTCTCCTAGCTGGCTGCATGCCCTCAGCCCTGCTCCTTCTCGTAGTTTCTTTCTGAATAATAAGCAGGACCATGATTACTCTGATGGGAAGCAGTTACTGTATAAACACAGAGAAAATTACTCTTGACAGAAGCCAACAAGTTATCCTTGCCTTCAGGGTCAGTACTGCCAGAAGCACAGATGGTAGACAAAAGCACCAACCCTAAAGTGAGGAGCTGTAAAAAAAACCTGGATTTTAGGGCATTTGTCCACTTTATTTTCTTTCCCTCCCACTGCCAGGATGGCTACCGAACGCTCTGTGTGGCCTTCAAAGAACTGACTGAAAAGGAGTATGACAAAATTGACAGACAGCTCAATGAGGCCAAGATGGCTCTGCAGGACAGGGAGGAGAAGATGGCCAAGGTGTTTGATGACACAGAAGCAGACATGCACCTGATTGGGGCCACTGCTGTAGAAGACAGGTAAAGAGATGACTCTAGCACCAGCACTGAGCTGCCTGTGTTTCCTCTGTGGTGTGGCCTTGTGGCCCTGACTCGCTGTGGTGGATCTGAACAGCCAGGCAGATGCTGGCGGTGTCCAGGGCAATTAATTACACCATGGCATAACCCATTTCACTGTGCCCTAGTTGCTTAAATTGGTTGGTGTAGTAGGAATTGGGATTTATTAATGAAACTACAGAAATACTTGCACTTCTAGAGAGTGAATTAAGCACATTGCATTAATTTGCACATCAAAACAAATTCAATTCCACATTCAGTTATAGTAACTGCAAGTGTACATTAAACTTTTACTGTTAGGCCTAAGAGTCAAGAGTATAAAGCAGCAATTTCTTTTTTTCCCTGCAAATAAAAATTTGGTATCGCTGACTTGTAATCCTTTTTCCCGTGGCAGTGGTCTCCCCAGAATGGAAAAAGTCAATTAACTGCTCCTGAGCTGGTGTTTCCTACCTGCAGAACCAGGGTTGTGTGGGTGAGGTGTGGGCCAGCCTGCCAAGTGATGCTTTGCTTCTGCTTGCAGGCTGCAGGAGCAGCTGGCAGAGACCATCGAGGCCCTGCACGCCGCTGGCATGAAGGTCTGGGTGCTGACAGGGGACAAGATGGAAACTGCCAAATCCACCTGCTACGCCTGCAGGCTGTTCCAGACCAGCACTGAGCTGCTGGAGCTGACAGCCAGGACGGTGGGCGAGAGCGACAGGAAGGAGGATCGGCTCCATGAGCTGCTGCTGGAGTACCACAAAAAGCTGATTCAGGATGTTCCCAAAAACCGGGGAGGCCTGAAGAGGTAAGGGAGCCAGAGGACCCAGCCCATGCACCTTTCAGATGCAAATTTGGTTGAGAAATAGGATCCTGCTGGGTCCCTGGGGACCGGTAACTTGCAGGCTCTGTGACCTGTTCCTTTGCTTTGCTCATCATCTCTGGTATTACTTGGCTTTGAACTTAATTGCACTGTTCCTTTAGTGAATGGCATTGTATTAAGTCTAAGCTTTTTAAAATTGCTAAGCCCCAAAAAATGGATGGGAAGAAGATTAACCCAAAACCAGGGGTATTTTTTCACTAAGATGATACAAGCAGCTAGGTTGACTTCTTAGTCTGATTATGTTTCAAACGTGTTCCTTGTTGTGCCCCAGAAGCTGGACGTTGAGTCAAGAGTATGGACTGATTATAGATGGCTCGACGCTGTCGCTGATACTCAACCCCTCTCAGGACTCTGGCTCTAGCAATTACAAAAGCATATTCCTCCAGATCTGCCTGAAGTGCACTGCAGTCCTCTGCTGCCGGATGGCTCCGCTGCAGAAAGCTCAGGTATTTACCTGTCACTGCCTGATGTGACGTGTGCTGAATTCATCAGCTGGGACTTGACCTGATCATCTTAATCAAGCAGGACTTCTCCCGGCTGTGTGTAAGCCTCATCTGAGCTCCAGAGCATGATGAAAGCTCACTATTCTTTCAAATCTGAATGCAAACCCTTTGTTTAATATGCTGGCAGGAAGCCATAAACCTAGGCCGATTAGAAATAAACAAAACCTCCCAGTTTGCTCTTTATTTTCTTTTTTCCTTTCCAAATTTGTCAAGTGGAGTCCGTGACTTCCTCACTGCAGCAGATGATGTCCCCGCCTGATAAGTGATGTGTTTTTGCACCCTGAGATGCGTGAGAGAACCCACCTTTGGGAGAACAGGGTCTGGCAGAAGGGAGGAGCAGGATGTTGCTGCTGGGGTTTGTTTTCAAATACTGTAACACTGTCCTCCAGCCCTGCACAGCTGGATTGGGCTTTTGCTCTGGTTGTGACTGCAAAGTAATGAGGGCTTTTATTAATCTGAACTCTCCAGGTGTTACATTGCTGCTGTAAAAGCCTGATTGCTTGTCCTGGGGGGAGCAGTGGGAAGGTCTCTGGAGCTTTTAAACTGAATTTTGGGTTTTGCTGCTGTTCTGTTTTTAAATCTTTTAGATTGTGCGAATGGTGAAGAATACAAAAGGAAGCCCGATAACCCTCTCCATAGGGGATGGTGCAAATGATGTCAGCATGATTTTAGAAGCACATGTTGGAATAGGTAAGAGTCCCTGAAACATCCATCTCACAGCCCAGACCTGCCTGCTCTGGCTGGGGCTCACTACTGAGGGGCTGCTGGTGCTTCTGATTGCATGTGGCTGAACCAATCCCACTGAAAAATGTCAGGAGTCTGCTCTTGCTCTCTTTGGAGGCAGAGTTTAACTCGGATTAGTGCTTGAAATCATAGAATAGTTTGGGTTAGTAGGGGCCTTTAAAGGGTCCAACCTCTGTAATGAGCAAGGAGATCTTCAGCTACATAAGTTCCTCAGAGCCTTGTCCAGCCTGACCTTGAATGTTCCCAGGAATGGGGCATCCACAGCCTCTCTGGGCAGCCTCTGCCAGTGTTTTACCGTCCCCATTGTAACAGAGAGATGAGATCATCATACACTGCTCACCTGTGACAGCACCATTCTCTCTGTCAGTGATACAGTGCAGATTACATCCAAAAACTCTGACCAAATCAGTGGTTGTAAGGACTGCCTGGGGCTCAGGAAACAAAGGGCACAAGCAGCAAACAGAAGGGTGATTAGTGGCAGTTGTTGCAATGGCAGTGCAGTGACAGTGCCAGACTCCAGTGCTGACTGGGCACAGCAGCACTGAGTTTCCTGGGGGCTGAGGTGTGCCCAGGTGTGTTGTCTGCACTGCCCATATGACTGAGATCGGGCTGGGAGCTCCTCCTGTCTGCAGAGTGGTGTCAGAAATATGGGAGACTTCTGTTACAGCACTGACAAAGGGTCAGTGGAAGAGAAAGGGCACGTTCTTCATTTGGGGCTGTTGGAGATGCTGTGGTGCCCTCTAACGAAGGAAATCCAGTGCAGTTCATTTGGATGTGAACAAAACAACTCTGTGGCGATCTCAGGAGGCTGAGCAGCTGCAGAGGAATGACTGAGCTGCGTGAGATGCAGGCCAGCCCACGGGGAGCCAATTCTTTGTCTTTCATCAGGTTTACCTAGATACCCTTCAGCACACTCTTACACAGGAAATCACAAAGCAGCCTAAATATAGCTTAAAAACTCCAGAGGCAGGTCTGAGTGTTGTGGAGCCAAAACCACATTGAGAATGTCAGTGTTTGGTTTCCTGGGGCACTTTGGAGGGAAATTCAGCCTTTGTTATGCCTTGAGACCCTGAGGGATGGGAGCAGCATCCAGATTGCAGCCACTTTGGTATTAACCCCTTGCCATGCTTCTGTCTCCAGGGATAAAAGGCAAAGAAGGACGCCAGGCCTCCAGGAACAGTGACTATGCTGTGCCAAAGTTCAAACATTTAAGAAAACTGCTACTAGCACATGGGCATTTATATTATGTGAGAATAGCACACCTTGTACAATATTTCTTCTATAAGGTAAGGGGCAGTGTGCAGATGATTTTTGTTTATCCTGTGCATTTCTTTGGCAACAGAATAAAATAATAAACAGGAAAAAAGTGTGTGGGATATTCTGTAGTTCTGTTTTCCTTCCCTGGAACAGGCTGCGTGTGCCATGTGCCTGTCCATTGAAAATAGAATGTGAGCATTCTTCCAGTGTCTCCTGCAGATACTAACTGCTCACTGGATTGCTTTTGTGCTTGATTGAACAAGTGCCCTACCTTGTCTGATGTTGTAATGTCAGACACTAATGTCTGATAACAGGAAAAACTGCTTGGATTTAGACTGAGTACTTCCCTGCTGACCATTTGTCTTTTGTTTTCCTAGAACCTTTGCTTCATTTTACCACAGTTTTTATACCAGTTCTTTTGTGGATTCTCACAGCAGGTAACTTCCAGTAATTTGTCTATAAAGGCAAGCTAAAAAGCAAGTGGCATAATGAGGCTTCCTAGCAGGGAGTTAGTTGGCTTTTGGCATCCTGTCCCTTCACCACCTTGCTCTGGAGGACGGTGGGAACTGACCTTGATGCTCAGCACCATATCTGGAACATAGTATTTTGAGACCATAACTGCAATGAAAGCAATCTGCCTTCTTTCCTTTCCCATCCACCAGCCATAAACACAGGTGGACACCTTCCTGCAGTAATGAGAGAAGGGTTTAGCTGGTTTGTCAGCACCCGATTGTGCTACTTCTGCTTTTCTTAAGAGAACAAGTTTTGAAATGTTTCCTGATCTTGTCTCCTCTGCGGCATTTTGCTGCATTAAAAATGTCACTCAGAAGGAAGAACGGTTCATTCTTTATGGCAGCTTTAAAAAAAGACACACAATGAGTGTCATCAGAGGGACAGATCCATGTGGTGAGTGAGTTCATGTGCTTGGAGACGAGAGCTTTGGCTTTCGTGTCAACTTAAAGGGCTTTTGTGTCTGCTTGGGCTCGAAAGTAACAGGAAGAGTAAATGATGAGAGATAATTCTCTGCTTGTTTTGGCAGAAACACTTGCCTTTTTATTTAAAAAAAAAAAAAAAGAAGCTGTAGTTCCTCTAAAACAGTCTAGACTTTAGAGAGCCACTGGAGGCATCAAGTATATTAATAGAAACGGCAGCACAAGAGCAACAGGAAAGCTGTGATAAGGGCTGTTCAGTCATGTTTTTGTGGAGGATAAGCTGGAGATGAGACCAGCCAGTTAAAAAACTTCCTGTCAGTGGGAGTGGGTTCCTGGGCATGCAGCCTGGGGGTGTCTTGTTCCCCTTGCATTGCACAAGCACAGCTCCCATCAAATGTTATGTATGTAGGAGACAAGGGCTGGGAATGCATGGTTTCATTTCTTTGTGGAGAGGCCTTTTTCATGTCTGTCTCATTGAGTTCTCTCTTCCTCTCCTAAGCCACTGTATGATGCTGCTTATCTGACCATGTACAACATCTGCTTCACGTCGCTCCCCATCCTGGCTTACAGCCTCCTGGAGCAGCACATCAGCATCGACACGCTCACCTCGGACCCTCAGCTCTACATGTGAGTAGTCCTGGGCTGGGTGAGCCTCTGCACAGCTCTGTTAGCCATGGTTTTCTTGGTGCAGGAGTGTAAGCAGGTGTCCCTGTCCTGTTTCAGGGATGGGATCACCATGAGCTGCAGAAAAAGCCATTTCTGTCCCTCCTGGCTCAGCTGTTTCTGCATTCAAGCTGAGCAGCCTTGTTTTACTGCCTATTGCTGCTTGTTTATGCTCTCTGACAGTATCTGGTCTAGCAAATTGCACTGCTGTATCTCTGTAAAAGAGTAAACTGTAGTTGGAATTCTTCATCTGTTAAGAAAAATGGAGCTGTGAGTGTGGCCAGACCATTCATTCCTGTTACCTTTGAGCCACGCAGTGCGAGCCCAGCACGTGGTGTGTAATGCACAGAGGGGAGATGTAGCTTTCAGGAGGAAAAAAGATCCATTCATTTTCAGAAAGATGAATGTTTCTGAAGCCCAGCTCAGGCAGGTGGTTTTTCAGCTTGTCTAAATGGATATGGTCCCCCAGGCTTCCCCTCCCTGGGCCAGGCCCCCTTATCAGAGCCCAGGGAGCTCTGCTCATCGATCCACACACAGTTTGCTGCCACGTTGCCCAGGGAGAGGACAGCTTAGACTGTCTCTCTCTGCTTTGCTTGTTTTCTCTCCTTGGTTGCAGCAGGGAGAGGTTCCCAATCTCCCCCAGAAACAGAGTTGCTTTCCATCTTCCTCCCAGCCCTGCCCACACATGCGCTTGGGGCAGCCCTTCAGCAAAGGCCAAGGAAGATGTTTTTGGAGGAGAACCCTCTTGGTGCATCCGTGTTGCTAATTCCCTAGCCTGGCAGTCAGCTCAGCCCTGTGGAAAAAGCCAGGCCAGGGCTGCTTTGGGCAGTGCCCTGTGCCAGCCCTGTCACTGTGGTGTGATGCTCCTCATTAGTGGAGGAGCCGTGTGTGGCACAGCCGTGCTGGAGCCAAGAGTGATGTCTGTGCACAGAGAGCAAAATGAATTATCAGCTGCCTAAAATACTGTGTGAAAGTTGCCTTAGGTATAGAAAAAGCAGCGAATGCAACAAGAGCTGTAAGGCTGGGAAGGGGCTTGGTTGGTTTTGAAGTAAACACTGAGCCATAACTGATTAGAGCTCTATATTCCTTCACTTGAATGGCAAAATGCCACCGTCTGTATTTTTAAATAGCTTGGTAATTGAATATTGTGCGACAGAGAGCAATAACAGCAGGCCCCTGTGCCTTCCCCTGTGCCCTGGTGGGCTCTCTGATCTCTGGGGTCTGATTGTTGAGGGGAAACAGCCTTGGTTTGAATATTCATGACTGTGCATGTGCTGCTGGATGCAGAGCGCCCGCTGCGCTGCTGCTGGAGCAAGTGCTGAGCTGCTGCAGTGCAGATCCTGAGTCTGGAAAAAGCCTGTTTACCATGAGCACTGCAGGACACAAATGGGAATGCAAAACACAGCTTGAAGGGAGGAAGCTGCTTGTATTTTCTCTCCTTGCAATACCCCACACTTCCAGTCTGGTTTATCCTTGCTCTTTTCTCAGACCCAAATTGTGATATGTTAGAACGTGATCATGGCATCGTTGTGTGTAGGATTCAATAGGCTCTTGTTTCAGAAACTGCAGTCGTAGGAGCCCAGCACCACGCAGGTTTGCAAAGTGAATCTTGCTGAAAATGGATGTATTGCTTTAGGAGTTAAGGGGAATAATGCAAAAAAGATGGGGATTTTTGATTCTGACATTAAAGTGCTTTTATCCCACATCAGCCTTTGAATGTTAAAGAAAGTGATCTGAAAAGATAATGATGCAGGGGGAGCTGTTTTTAACTCCCTCCTGCCCTGATAGCCGCCCTGCACTCCCCAGGCCCCGTGTGTGGTCCCTGCAGAGCTTTGCTTATAGCCCATCCATTTGCTGCTGCTGCCTCCATGCCAGATCTCATCCTGTAATCAGCCAAGAGCCTTCTGCTACAACCCCTGTGATAAAAACACCCACCATGCAATTCAGGAGGTTATTTTCAGCCTGTGCAGAAAAACACCACTTCAGGGAACAGGACTTGCAGAGCTTTTCTCAAAAAAGGACTTTGTGCATTCAACAAAAATAGGGAAGCACACCACGGATTTCATGCATCCCATACAGCTGCTCTTTAGCCTTATCCTGCTTTTAAAATTTAACAGATGATGTCAGATACCATGAGCAGTGCAGGGGCTGCAGGAGAGGCTCAGGACAGAATTGCCTCTGTTTACTTTGTGCTTTTTTCCATCCAAGCTACCTAGAGTAGAAGGACAAAACAATTCGTATGCTGAACCTCTTGTGATTTCTCATGATCAATATCTGTATGTGAGAAGTGTTCTTTATGTCCTGTACACTGGCAGGTATTTTTTGATTTCCCTCCTTGCTCCTACAGCAAAAGCTTGCTCCAAAGCCCCCCAATCCCCTGCCTGTGAGTAGCTTTGCAGCACATCCTGAACGTGGTGGTGATGGTCTTGTTCCTCCATCTCTTGGCAGGAAGGTGTCAGATAATGCAATGCTGCAGTGGAGGCCGTTCCTCTACTGGACCTTTCTGGGCGCCTTTGAAGGACTCGTGTTTTTCTTTGGGGTTTATTTTCTTTTTCAAAACTCATCGTTGGAAGATAACGGAAAGGTAATGCCATCAAAAGAAAGGAAGATGTGTTTGTTTTGTGTGCTGCCTCTGACATGCCTGGCAGGGAATATCTGCGTGCTTAATCTGTGCAGTGTGTCTCGAGTCTTGTCCAACAGTGTAGCCTTGCTTATGGTATGATTCTGCAGCAAATGCTTGAAATAAAACACTTTCCAGATTGCCATGGAAACAGGGCAGAGCTGGTTACACTCACTAGGTAAAATGACTAGTCTTACACACAGCTCTATTCCAACCCAGCCAGCTTTGCACAGTGCTTGTCCCCCCTTCTGTGTGATCCCAGGCACTGGCTCAGGGCAGGAACAGCGTCTGTCCTTCCCACCAGGGACAGCCTGAAATTCACCTCGTGCTTGGCTGGTTGTGAGCAGCTGGATTAGCCCACCTTGATGAGGTGCTGCTCGTTAGTGCAGACATGGTGCAGGGCTGCTTGTGTGCTGTGCCTGCTCCAGGGTGTGGTTTCAGGCTCCTGTCTCCCTTTGCCCCAGGGGAAGGCTGGTGCTGGCCTTTTGTTCCTGTTTTGGGGCCAGCAGAATTCCCAAGCTGGTGGAGCTCACAGGATGTTGTCCTGATGCCTGCTTGCTCGAGCCTCTGCTGTGGGGATGAGCGCTTGCATCACTGCATGGGCAAGGTGTGGGAGCTGCTGGGGTTAACTGGCACAGAAAGAGGAGGAAAAAAAGACGGATTTTTTTTTCTTTTTCCTTTTTTTCTTATTTTTTCTTATTTTGCTGATTAACTGAGTACAGAGCAAAGCATTAGTGCAGGGCGGCTGCCACGTGTGGTGGCCTGAGCTGTTTCAGGACCCTTTCCCCAAGGGAATGTGCAGTGTTACTGGATCTTGGCTGATGGGAAACTTCTTTACACCATCACTTGTGACCCTTGAAAATACCTAAACTTTTTTTAGCGGCTAACACTTGGAGAAAAGCTGATGAAATTTTGTATTTATACTCATACATTGCATCAATGCCAGCATTTATGGCCCCAGCTGTATGTAGCCAAGTCCCCCTGTATTGTCCAATAAGTGCTGTTCTGCATTTCCAGCCGTTCTGGTTGTATTTGAAGGAAACACGAAGCACTGATATGTTCTGCAAATGCCTTCAGAGGTCAAGTCTATGTGGCACTACAATAAGATCTGTGGTTAATGTCCTCTTCTGTAAACACTTATGCCTGTAAGAACTGCTACCAGCAATTGTTCATAATATCCATGTATGTTTGATTGACTCCTTTTTCACTCCTATTGACCTTAATTTTTTTGCATTTTTTGAAAACTTTTACATTTCACTTTCTGTTTTAATGTATGCATTCAGACCTTGACAGCCTTTGGTAAGCATCCCTCCCATTCATTGCCATCATTTGGATTTATATACAGTATCTGCTTTTCTTTGTGTGTGTAGTCACTAGTACCCACAAACCAGCCCAGCTGCAACAGTGCCCACTGGTGCATTCTGCAGAGGGCACTGCAAAGAGATGCTGATAACGAGTGTGGCAAGAAAGCAGAAACTGAGTAAATTACCAAAAAAGCCTGAAATGCAGGTGGTGCAGTGAGTTGTATCCTCGGCCGACATTGCTGTTAGTAGGAGGTTGTCCCTGTCCCCGTCCCAGCTCTGGTCACCCATCTGTGTGGCACTGCATGGCTCAGGGTGGCGTAGCGGGCGAGTCGTGCGCGTGCCTGGAGCTCTCGGAGCGTCAATGTCCCATAGCAGTGGCTCCCTCCCTGCCTCCCCTCCCTCCCTCCCTGCTTGCCCCCCGTCCCCCTCCGTGTTCCCATGCCCCATGGAGAAGGGCCCAGGCACCTGTGGCAGTGTCGTGTTTTGCAGGTGTTTGGAAACTGGACCTTTGGCACGATTGTTTTCACCGTGCTGGTGTTCACCGTCACTCTCAAGGTGAGCAACTCCCTCCCTTTTTCAGTCACTCAAGGTGAGCATCTCCCTCCCTTTTTCAGTCACTCAGGGTGAGCATTTCCCTCCTTTTTTCAGTCACTCAGGGTGTGCATTTCCCTCCCTTTTTCAGTCACTCAAGGTGAGCATTTCCCTCCCTTTTTCAGTCACTCATGGTAAGCATTTCCCTCCCTTTTTCAGTCACTTGTTGCAGGCCTTTTCCAAGGCACTGTGCAATCATATAGTGACTGTGCAGAAGATTAAGTGCTCGTGAGTATTTTCCACCACACTTAAACCATCTCTTCTTCCATAGAGGAAGAACCTGCTTACTTTCCTTCATGTAGTCTGTGGTCTTTAGGTTTTGTTTAAGTTATTTTTCTATTTTTTCCCTCTTTTGAGGACTCCAGTTGGTTATGGTTGACTTTTCCCCATGCTTTCAGCTCTTGATGTTCAGTTTCAGCAAGAGGAGAGGAGTAATAGAGAATTTGGGTTTGTCGACCTTGTTTCAGACAAGGCTGAGTGCCAGAGTGATCACAAAAGCATGTGTCAAATAACAATAGCAAATCCATTTTGTTTCATGGAGCTTTCCAGAACAAACTGTTTGCATAAGACCTTACAAAAGGTCTTTTGTTTTTGGTTCAGGACAGCAGGTGGTGACAAGAGGCAATTATAGTCCCTGTAACCTTTAGATGTTTCTTTCCTGTACCATCAAGGGTTGCATCAAATTTATTCCATTTTAAAGCGTCCATTACAATTCGAATGTCACTGTTTCCCTGCTAACATTGTGCCAGACTGTGGACATTGAACATGTCTTTCCTGGTGCCCATATGCACAGAGGTGACTGTTTGGAGAACCTTCAACCTTAATGTGAAACCAGTCTGGAATTTCACATAAATACAATCCAATACATTCTGCATCTGAAGCTTGATTTGTCTCTATGTTTATTCCCACAGCTGGCATTGGATACCCGGTTCTGGACATGGATGAACCACTTTGTGATTTGGGGCTCCCTGGCTTTCTATGTGTTTTTCTCATTCTTTTGGGGAGGAGTTATTTGGCAAGTACCTTTTCATCTTTCCACGGTGCTTTCTGAGGGGAGTGCTCAGTGCTGGCCTTGCAGGGGACGTGGCTGCAGCATCCCCTGGTTTGGGATATCCTGAGTTCTGCAGGTGGCTGGGTGTGTGCAGCCCTGCTCCTTTCTCTGCTGGGTGAGGAGGGGATGCCTCCATCCAGCACCCACTAAAAGTCAGTGCTGGCAGAGGGCTGGTGCATGATGAGATGTTTGAGGAGCTCTCAGTCCACTAGGGGGAATAGCCTGATTTCCACTATCAAACCCAAACCAGAAGCCTGCAGCAAGCTCTGAAGTTGAAATAAAATGATCTGGTTTTTGATAAGATGAGGAACTTATCTTTTAGTGATGGTGGCTAAATTCAAACCCCTTCCCACCCTGAAAAGGAAGAGACATGGAAGATGCAAAATGGATTGTGCCAGTCCCCCAGAAATAGTGCAGCTGGAGGCAGGAGATGGACTGGGAGAAGGATGGACAGTGTGTTTCTATGCTGTATCCATCTCTGTCTGAAAGGGAGGCATAACTGCTCATAGCTTGAACTGAAGTCTCCTTTGATTCTGACCTCCTTGAAAGACCTGTGTTTACCAGAATTTATTTGTATCCTTTCTTTTTCAGGCCTTTCTTGAAGCAGCAAAGAATGTATTTTGTATTTGCTCATATGCTGACTTCTGTTTCCACATGGCTGGCAATAATTCTCCTGATCTTTATCAGCCTTTTCCCAGAAATTCTTCTAATAGTTTTAAAAAATATAAAAGAGAAAAATCATCAGGTAAGGAACGAGGTGATGTATCAGGCTGTGTTTTTAGAAGACCTTTCTTACCCTTAGGCACCAGATGAACCTGTAACAGTACCACGTACCACTCACATCTCTAGGAAGGCTTTCTAGAGTCTTGGCTTGCTCTTTCACATGCTAAAAATGTCAAGAAGTTATTCTAAAAATACTGCCTAGATCTGTAGCGGGGAGATCCAACCTGTGCCTTTCCTTAGTTGCCTCCACTGGGTGGAAATGTTCTGTCTGCTGGAGAAGTGCATGAGCCTTGTCCAGCCTGAGCTGATCACCAAACACACCATATCTTGTCCTGACAAAAACTGCTCGTTTTTATGTCAAAAAACACCAGCAGGATGCTCCCCCTAGGTCTGCAGGGGGAGCAGGGTCAGAGCTTGTCACGTTTGCCCCTCCTCCATAAACAACCAAAAGGTTGTTTGTACCTTGTGCCCATGCCCTGGGCAGCCCCTGCTCACTCCAGCTGTGCTCCCCCTCCTGCAGCATCAGCAAGTGCAGCCCTGGGCCAGAACATGGGAATTGCCAGCCAGCCCTGGCCCCTTTCCCTGGGGTTTGCTTGTTCCCAGGCTGCAGAGGGGCACAGCTGAAGGGATTTGGTGTGGGGTCACCCCCACCCCCAGGTCAGTGATAGAATTACAGAATGGTTTGCGCTGGAAAGCTCCTTAAAGATTATTCAGTTCCAACCCCCTGCTGTGGGCAGGGATGCCACCCATGGATCAGGGTGCTCAGGGCCCCCTCCTGCCTGGCCCTGAAAACTTTCAGGGATGGAGCATTAAAAATGAAAACAGTAGAGGTGGTAAGAGAGCTATGATTGTATACTCTTCCACTTGAGTATGATTTAATGGTTTCTAGCTGGACATCCCTGTTGAATAGACTGGGAGTGAGTTGCTCTCAGCTGCAGACATAGGACAGTTTGGGGACAGTGCCCTGGAAGGGTGCCCTGGGGATTTCTGAGCCCCAGCTCAACTCACCTGGGAGGTGACCCATTTTTGCCTTCAGCTGCTGACCAAAGATCCATCCCCTCTTGCAATACTTACTTTCAAGAGTGCTTTATATTAATTTAACAAAGGCTCTTGTGAAATCACTTAGCAAAGCAAAGTGAGTGTCAATTTGAAAAGTCCCTTCAGATGTGCATCCAAAACTAAACACAGGCTAAACCACATTTAAATGTACATTTTGATTAAGAGCTTCACTATAAGTGCCTGAGGGAGAAACCAGCTCTGGATATCTGTGTCAGCCACCTGATTTGTGAAGGCATCTGAGACCAAGTAGATGATTTCAAATTGAGACCCTTATTGAGAATCCTGACATTAATACTGAAATAAAGATCAGTGTCCCAAGGGGAGCATTGAGTGAAAAACAAGATTAGGGACATTGTCTGGGGGCCTGAACCACAGCTTGCTGGCCGAGGGTCCCTTCTGGAGGGGGAGGATGGACTTGAGGCCAGGTTGATGGGCATTTGCCCTTGACCCCAATGGGAAAGGGTTTCACCCCCAGTTTCCTATAACACAGCGCATCAGCTCTGCTCAGCCTGTATTAAATTTTCTGTGTGGAAATGTGGTGGTTGCTTTTATTTTGTTTTGGTTCTGTTTGTTTTTTTAACTGCAAGGCGCATTTGTGTTTTCCTTGGTTTCTGCCCTTCTCTTTCTTGTACTGCAATTTTCTGTCTTTTGTGCTGTTGTGAACTAGGTAACGAAGCGCCTTCCTTCCTCAGGAACATCCACTATCTTCATGCTTTCTCAAACTTCCAGCAATCACAGCTTTTCTTGGAGTGAATAAGGTGATTTCCTTTCTGAGTCGCAGTGTGTTGCTTGCTTGACTGCTTCTTTCTTCCTTCTAATGCCTAATTCCTGAAAACCCACCTTTAGATTTGCTTACACAGCAAAACCTTGCTTTTCCCCACTTTTTGCCTTAATCTAAATCTTTTGCTTAAATATTACGTCTGTCTCTTCCCCTTGGGTCTCTTGCTGCCCCTCAGGTGGGTGAGCTGGTCGTGCTCAGGATGTCCAAGTGAGGTGGACACAGACAAAGCTGGTTACACTCTCTTTCCTTGCTCTAGTTTTGTGTTAGTGGACCTAATAGGAGTGGGACAAGGTAGAATTGATGTTGATTGTCCTCTGGATGAGTTGTCAAGTGGCTCAGGCTTGTCTGACATAGGAGGAGCTTCCCCAGTGCCCACCTTGCCCAGTCCATCCCGCTGTTAATGCTGCTGTTGTTCTTTGTCTGAGGGATTAAGCCACAGCCCACATCCCTCACATCAAGGGGTAGTCTTGGACCATGGGAGTGGTGGGGCCATCCACAGCAGAGCACCTTGATTACATGTCCCCAGTGTTTGGATTCACTGCAGATCTCCACCATTGCTTCCTGTTCTAAAAATACCAATTACGCGGAGATCAGGGATGTTCTCCTCCTCCCTCAAAAGCACCTGCAGCATAAACCTCCAAACAT
Source organism: Eopsaltria australis (assembly GCA_034509425.1). Classification (NCBI taxonomy): domain Eukaryota; kingdom Metazoa; phylum Chordata; class Aves; order Passeriformes; family Petroicidae; genus Eopsaltria; species Eopsaltria australis. The sequence goes on from JAVTVJ010000458.1 coordinate 2,071,588, forward strand.
TTGGAGAAGCAGGGCCAGTTTCTGAACACCCCCCATGCCTCTTGCACTGCAAAACCCAGGCAGTGTTAATCACCGAGTGCTGCCCCATCCTTTCTGAAATGACTGAGCTGTAAGAAGGGTTGTGTGTGTTGCATTGTTTGAGCCAGGCAGGCTGAGGTCTCGTGTGCTATAAGTCTCTTTGCCTCGCTGTTGCAGAGCAGCAGGAAGGCACCTGATTCATTGTCGGCCAGACCTTCTGTCAGACCACTTCTTTTAAGAACATTCTCAGATGAGTCTAATGTGTTGTAACAGGTACCCTGTCCGGAGGAGTTGGGATGGTTTTAAAGGCATCAATTAACCAAATGTAACCCCCTCCAAATCAATTAAACCATGGTTCTTGTAATCCTCTTGACTATCGGTGTGGGGCACCTGTCCTTGTGGAATGGAGATGCAATGCTTGGGATGCATTTTAATTTGGGGATGTTGTACTATCCACCTTCTTCAGAATCCCATATCTGTCCAGATTCTTTCAATATTTGGCAATATGTAAACAAATGTTTCAATCTAACAGCTATTTCAGTCTAATATTAGCAGAAAATTTAATTTGAGCGTGCAGTCTGAATTGTGCTAACACTGGTTATAAAAGCTAATGCTGATACATTTACAGTGAAGGATGGAAATCTCAGTTGTTAAAATGATTCCAATATTGCATCTGAATTGTACCAAAATCCCTTCCTCTAGGGTGCATGCTGTTCTGTCAGATAGAAATAAGTATGTTTTAATTCATCTGCATAGATGGAAACTAAACACATGTACTTACCTGTGTGTGTCAGCACATGGGATGGAGGCATGCTCGGTGTCCGTGTGTCTGCACCCACACCCAGAGCATCCTTGAGTTGATTTTAAACTTGGTAGTAATCCAATAGCAAAATAAAAAAAGTAAAAGTGCCTAATTGAATTCACAATTCTGCTTTTAGGGGAGATGTTCTGTGTGGTATCTGCTGCAAACATAAACCTGCAGGTTGTCCATTAACTTCTCGCACCTTGGTGCCCACACCTGCTGCTAAAGCAATCAGGTTTGTGGGCATGGCAGGTCCTGCAGCCAGGCCTGCAGTGCAGCTGGCACCAGGCCTGTGTAGCCAGTCCTTCCCCACTGACATTAGGTGGTGCTCTCCACCACCACATACTGGTGCAGGCTGGTGTGGGAGCTGCAGGGGGCAGTGGGGCAGATGCCACTTTTAGACTTCATGCAGCATTTTGCAAATTGTGAAAACTGATTTATCACCTGATTACTTGGCTGTGAATGATATTTGGCACTTTTATCATGGGCTAATAATTCTCCTTCTATATAATTTTAATTCTCTTTTTTTAATAACCCAGGAAAAGGTTTATAAGTTTGGCAATGTAACAGTTGCAATACATGTTTGTTTTCCTTCTGATTTTTGCAGGCTGGCCCCTTTGATCTGCCTGTGTTAGTGTCATACAAACGTATAGAGAATGGTTATGTGAAGGCTGAAGACGCTGTTACTAATTTGGCAGAAAGATATCCTCTCAGGATACCTTAAAGTGCTCCACACAAACACTGCATATTGTCATGCTGTAGGAAACCCATGGTTTTACCCTGACAGTGACCTTTGAGAGTTCCAAGGACTGTGAGCAGCCGTGCTGGTGGAGCAGCAGCCAGGGTACTGGCCCCATGGTACCCATTTGTCTTTGGTCTTGTGGCTTCACTGCCCTCCCAGAAACACCAATTCTGCCAAATCCTACGTCACTGGAGGCTGAGAAAGCACCTTCAGGAGTTCACCCAAAACAGCATGAATCGAAGTGCAAGAGTGCAGTGCCAGCCCCATTTCACACGGGGGCTTCCTCTGCCCACTGCAGAGCTGCTCAAAGCTCTTGCTCTACCTGACCAAAGACTTCAACCCAGTGACATCCCCCTCCAGCCCCCTGAAGGCACTGGCAAGAGGCTGCTCCTCTTACACAGAAGGTGGAAGCAGCCCTGGAGCCCCTCTCCTGGTGCTGGGGCTGCCCCCTCCCAGCCATACACACAGCAGGACCAACTGGAAATTCAGGAGGAATCTTTGCTGCTCCCTCCTCCAGGTGTGGCTGGGAGCAGTCTGTGGTCTGTGCACAGCAGTGGTGTCCATGTGAAGACCTGCAGTGCTGGGAAGTGCCAGAGCATCTTCCCACAGCTGATGGGTTTGCTCCTGCTGAAGGGTGAAGAAAAGGTTGTTTTGTGGCTGTTTGTGATGGAAGGAAGCTTTTGTGGGGGAAAAAGGAACCCCAGAAGCTGGGCTGTGGCAGACTGAGCCCCTGTGCCCAGGCTCCCGTGGCTGTGCTTACATCACTGCACTGTGCAGTTGCTCCAGCACTTCAGAGGCCTGAGGGACAGTGAAGTCCTTGGCTGATCCCAAGGACATGGGCTGTGCCTGTGAAGCTGCAGGCATATAAAACTGCATCTTGAGTTATTTGCACTAAGAAAAAAGAAGACAGTTTAAAATTTAATACATGATTTCATTTTACATTTTGTTTGTTTTTTGAATTGGCATGTTCTTTTCAAATCTACCTGTACCATGGTCATAGGAACTTTTCCTCTTGAGGTTCTGCACAGCAAAGATGCCTGACTCTCAGTATTTTATTTTTTTTTCTCTGATACTTCATGTGTGGAAAGAGCAGCTTTCTTTGTTAAGACATAAGCAGTGACAGAGCTGTTGGTGTGACAGTCTCTTCCTCGTGCTGGTGTCCCCCAGAGGAACTGCTGTGAGAAGCTCCAGGGCTCATTTCAGAAGCAGCAAAAGCCCTGTGGTGCTGCTGGGTTTGGCTCCCGCTCACTCAGGCTTTGTGTCATCTATATACAACACAACAATCTGGGACTAGACAGAACATCCCCCTCACCAAATTTTGTTGAACCACAGACTATTAATTTTTGGGAGAATCAAGCCTTGCTCTCTGGCTGCCCTCCCCCCCTTCCCCTCCCCGTGGTTCATCTCCGGCTGTTGCGGATCAGCAATTTCTCTCGCGCGTCGTGAGGACTCTGGATGGGCCTTACCTGATGGGAGAGGGGAGTGCTCAGTCCCTGTGGCTGCTCTGCCATCACCCAGCATGGGAGGGGACACAGATGGACAGGACCACTGTATTATACACCCTGCACTGGCCTCAACACAAGCGGTGTCTGTGCCGTGCCAGCGACCACAGCTCCGCTCCTCACTGCATGCAAGGCAGGAGCTGCACTGCCAGCATGTGTCCCATGGGCAAAGCTTTCCTTTTCTTTTTTTTTCTTTTTTTCCCCCCATTTTCCTAGCTCATTTCACAGCCCTAGAATTCAACTTGCAGACCTTGTCCCGTTCTCAGCTTTTCTTGCTGAAATGTGGTGCCTACAGATCGAGTACATGATGAATACAATGAAGAAATGCTCTATATGCCAAATCTAACCATTCTCCTTAAATATGTGGTTGCTGACTTGTGTTTACATAACCTTTAAAAAATGGGCTCTAAAATGCCTAATTCCTGTGATTCAAAACCATTCCAAGCCCAGATGGTCCCAAGCCTGACTCCTTGCTTCTCTGTTTTGTGTCATGCTCTGCTCCAAGGGTCAAAATCTGTTCTCCTGGAATTCCATTGGTGATATCAGTGGGAACAGTGAAACTTGATGTGTGTGAACTGTTCAAATAGTCATTTAAACAGGATCATTTCTGCTGCCTGTCTCAAGACAGAGCCTTCTGAGAACCAAATCTTCCTCTTGGCATTTCCAAACGTCCTGTCTCCAGCTGGAACAATGGCTGTGTGTTCAAGCCCAAGGTGTGTGTGCTGACAGGTGGAGTGGAATTAACGTGAGATGTCTCTTCTGGGAAAATGCAGTTTTTCTTGGGCTTGAATCTTCAGGTAGTGCTGGGGGACAGGACAGCCAGGCTGCCCTGGTCCTGCAGAAGAGCTGATCATCGTTGCTCGAAAATGGCAAAAATGAAATTCCCATTGCTGTGGGTGACTTGTGAAATCAGGGGAAACAGGAGACCCCTTCTGGAGTTAGAGAGGGGAAGGAGAGGTGCTGGTGGTGGCTGTAAGGTGTAAGGCAGCAGGGTGGCAGAAAGGGGACAGCGGTGCTGGGTGCTGGTGGTCCCTGGTGCCACCACGCTCACGGTGCTCACCAGGTACAGGAAAAGGTCAGTACAGGCTTATCGGTGGAGAAACTTGAAGGAAAAAAGGCTGGGGTTTTCTCATAATAATTCCTTAAAGTCTAATCACTGACTAATGACACTGAAAGATAAGGAAAGTAATTAAGATTCCCTCTAAAACTCTTAGGTGATAACAGTGGAGCTTGGTGTAGTCATAGCGACTTTTCAAAAACTAATCCTAATCATTATGAGAATATTATAAATGACTTGGAATTGCATAAAAGCTTCAAATTGAATTTGTATACACACCGTTGAAAAACTTCCTAATACTGCACCATTTATCCAATTTCCCAGCTATGAATTTTTTTTAAAAACCATGTAGTGTATAGAAAATGTAAATTATATACAGGCAATGAGCAGATACATTTTCAGCTTCTTGCAAAGAAAAAGGACTGCAACCTTACATTTTTTTCACTTAAATGCAATTTTATACATTTATGTTGCTTTATATCAAGGAAATTGAATGTGAATGTTACCTTTTATGAATGCAACTTGCTCTTTTTTCATTACAGAAACTTTTGTTTGAAGTAATCAATAAACTTTGGTATGTTGTTCTGATTAATATAAATTTGTTGTCTGTCTCATCTTGGATACTCGTGGGGGTAGTTGATTGTGTGGGCTTTTCCAGGGTAATGCTAGGGGCGCTATCAGCATTTTCACTGGGGGGGTGGATGCCAGCAAGGCCATGCTTGGTTGTCTGATGTGGAGCAGCACTTACCTAAGGAAATGCTCATGCATTTTTATTTTTCCAGCAGTGTATTAGCAATTGCTGCTGTCAACTGCTGCACATGGCTGGCCTGTGTGCTTTCAACTGGTTTCCCCCAAAGTGAATGTTTAATTAAGAAAGTGAATCCTGTGAATTAAGTGAATAAATTGATTTAACTTTCTAGAATAGGTGAACTCAGGGCTTCAGCTGACATTTTCTCAGCTTTCTGGCTGAGAAAAATGTAGGTCCATGTGCCTGATTTCCATTCACAAAGTGTTTTCCTTACTGCTCTATGTTGGTTCTTGGTTCTGTGTGTCGTTGCTGCCTGTAATAAATGAATATTTTTTTAGTTCAAAGTCTAGAAGTACACAAATGAGGTTTGCAAAGTGCCTGGTGCTGGGGAGGTTCAGGCCCAATATTTGCATTGATGAAATTCCAACAAAACAAGGAAACTGCTGAAGCACGACTCGCAGTGTTTGTGTAATACACAAAAAATATATACAGAAAAATATATAGCCTTGACTTGTTTTTTTAGGACACGGGTCTGTTTCAAACTGAAATGTTTGTAATAAGAAGCTGACAGTTTGAAAAATTCTGTCTTGGCTGCTTCGATCCCTGCAGCTCCTGTCAGGCCCCGCAGGACAGATGGCTGAGCTATTTAAAACAAACTCTAACCTTTCCCAGGCAGCTCCGTACTATTGGAAACCACATCCACGCATTGAGAATCTCAATAGCGCCGCTGAGTGAGAGTGAAAAGCATCTGAGGAGCTGCAGAGGGTTTTACTCTGAGCTGGCTGCCCAGGCTGACAGGACAAAGCTGTAAATGGAAGCGATGGGAGATGACCGCAGGTCACCGAGTACTTCAAAAAGCACCCAAATTAGCTTCTAAAACACTCACATAGCCCTTCTCGTTAGGAAAAGCGATGTCGTATTGTAAGGTGATTTGTAACAAGGACAGCAATTTTTTAAGGTCAGGCTGTTGTCGTTTGAGGACTCCTGGCACGTGGAGGGCTCATGGTGTCCTTGTCCCTCGCTGTCCCCCTGCAGCTGTTGCAGGACATGCACCCACAGTGTTCTTGCTGCTGGGATTGGGCTTTGCTGCTTAAATTTTCACACGTCTGGGGATAACCTGCTAAGCTGGAAAATACACTGTGGCCTGGAGAAAGGGTGTGTGTGTGCGTGTGTGCATGCCTGTGTGAGTGTTCCCTTCCAAAATCAGGGATTGCAACAAAAAATAAGGCAGGTCTGACTGACACGGGGAAAGGGAGAGTGGGAGAGCAGAGTGGAGCCCTTTTTTCTTTCACATTCAAGTAGGAGACATAAAATGCTTCTCCTGATTAAATCTGTGCAGGTGTGGCTGGCAGTGGGGCCAGGATTTCTGCCAGGCTTTGAGGGTCTGCCCCACCTCGAGCAGCTTGGAGAGACCCACACTGGGCAGTACCCTTGGACTGAGGTTGATGCTGCTGTCTGCACAAGAAATCCTCCTAAAATCCCTGTTCATGAAAACCAACCTGAGTTTAATGACCCTTCTGCATGCGTAGTTTTCTGTCGCTGTGCTTATTCCAGTGGTGAGCAATTCCCTTGGACATCACTTTGACTCTAACCTGTGTTTAGCCAGCTCTGTTTTTCCAGTTCTCAGCACTTGACTGAACAGGTATTTTTGAAAGGTGATTTCTCCAATCCAAACAAAGGCTTCAGTCCCAACCCAACCTTCTAGCCTTAATCTGGCAAAGGGAAAAAAATGTTGTTTTTTTTCTAATTCAAGAGATTTTGAACTTTGTTTGAGTGGGTTTTTCCAGCCTCTGATCTGAAATTAATGAAATTACTTGGAATTCTTCCTACACCTTCTCCCTAAGATTAGATTTAAGGATGAGGCATTGCACCCACATGAAATAAATCTTTGCAAACGGGTGCTGCAGGTGCTGTCAAGACTTTACACAGCTTTCAAGAGCTCTTGCCTCTTACACACAAGTTTGTATGTGTCACTCTCCGAGTGCTGAGCATTGCTACGGGGCCTGCAAAAGAAACAGCCATGCGTCTGGCTGTCATTTGCTTCCTTTTAAATCTGTCTCCTTGCTCCTTCTATCTCAGTTCATCCTCTCCTAGGCAGCCGGAGAGTAACACTTGGCTCTGGAGGAGCCAGATGTGTCAAGGAGCTTCTGTCAGGGTAAAGTGTGGGAAGGTGGACAGTGCAGAATGCCTTGCTGGGATAGTTGGGCATTGGCTCTGAAATGCCCCAAAGGAGGGTCTGTAGCAGCCAGGTTTCCAAACCATAAGTGTGAGTGGCCATAAGGAAAAGCCATAAGCACTTACCCTCCAGCCTGAGTGAGTATAGCTTTTTCACGCTGCGAGCTGCCTGAGGCTGGCTGCTGTCAGCTGAGGTGTCTGGAGGGCCTTTGGGATGTGCAGGATTCCTGCCAGCATCCAGGGCCCAGCCCAGCCCACCTGGGGCTTGAGCAGGGTGTGTTGGCTGCAGAGACTGATCCAGATCCTGTCTTAATGCCTTTGCCTTCTATCCAGAGAGCAAGAAATTGATTGATTGTGAAACCTCAGGGGTGACAGCTGCATCTTCTACTGGATAGCTTCATTTTCCCCAAATCCTGTGTCAGAAGTGGGTGTGTGGCACTCGGTGGGGATGAGTCCCAGTTACAGCGTAGCATCCCCTGCTCAGTGGTAGAGCAGAACAGAGCCTTTCAGCACTTGGATGGGTCCCATTTCTCCATGAGCCATGGCAGTTTGAGCAGCATTCCTGTGATAAGAACACAGCAGGAATGTGGCATGGCTCTTTCTTTGCTGGTAGCCTTGTGTATCAGATGGATTTTTTCATGAGTAACTGCACATGAGCTCTCCTTGTCACACAAGAAGTGCTTTATGACCAGACAGAAAATCATCTATCCAAATTGTTTGGTAGTGAGGACTTGCTGTGCGATGAAAAAGGAGCATTGACTGAATGGGTACTTTTTCCTTGAAAAATTCTGTATCAGTGTAAGAAGGGCCTACCAAAAGATGCTGGGTTTTGTATTACCACTGTTAGACCATGGTTCTTTAATTAATAACCCTGGCTGCTGAAGTGTTGGAAAAAGGCTGCTATTACAGTAAAGAGCATAATTAAAAGGTTGTTTTGGAAAAACAGGAACATCTACTTCTCCATGCTGCCTTCCTGGGCAGCACAGGCTCCTGTTGAGAATGAGCTGGCATTGTTTGAACCTTAGCATCAGGAAAACTGAGAATGATGGGTCAGCCCAGCGCTGTGCTTGGAGCTCTGGCCAGCACTGGCTGTAGCACAGCTTAATGTAGTTCTCATAAATCGTTCAAGAAATTTGCTGGAATGCCGCTTGCAGACGATGGAAATGCCTTTTTTTGTTTTTTTTTTTTCTTTTTCCCTACAGAAGTGCTATAGGCACTTAGGCAGGGAGGAAATCCAGCTGCAGGGTGATTTGCTGGGGGGCACTGGGTATAGTGGTAAATAAAATAAAAGGAATAAAAGGGGAGGGAAATGAAAGAAAGGGATAAAGGGGGAGGGAGGAAAAGGGGGAGAACAGAGGGAAAAAGAAAAAGAGGGAATAGAAAGAAATAATGGAAAAAAGACTAAAAGAGGGGGGGAAATAGGGGAAAGGAAAAAAGAGGGAAAGGGGGGAAAGAAAAAAGGGAATAGGGAGGGGAAAAGGGGGAAGGGAACAAACTAAAAAAATAGGAAAAAAGGGCAAAAAGAAAAAAAAAGGGGGAAGGGAAAAATGAATAAAGAGGGAAAAAAGGGGGGAGGGAAGAGGAGAAGGGGGGGAAAGAATCGGGGGGGGGGAAGAATCACGTGGGAGGGAGGGAAAAAAAAAAGGTGCAGGAAAGGAAACAAGCAAACACACCAGGAAGGAAAAAGCGGGGGAAGGGGCTAAGAAAAAAGGAAAGGAAAGAACTGCTCGAGGCCGGGGCCGGTGGAGCCGGTGCCGGGGCGGTGCCGGGGCGGTGCCGGGGCTGTGCCGAGGCTGTGCCGGGGCTGTGCCGGGGCGGTGCCGAGGCTGTGCCGGGGCTGTGCCGGGGCGGTGCCGGGGCGGTGCCGGGGCTGTGCCGGGCTGTGCCGGGGCGGTGCCGGGGCGGTGCCGGGCGGCGGTGCCGGCGGAAGCCGGGGCGGTGCGGGCTGTGCCGGCGGTGGGCTGTGCCGGGGCTGTGCCGGGCTCTGGGGCTGTGCCGGCTGTGCCGGGCTGTGCCGGGGCTGTGCCCTGGGCGGTGTGGCTGTGCCTGGGCGGTGCGGGGCTGTGCTGGGCGGTGCGGGCTGTGCTGGGGCGGTGCGGGCTGTGCCGGGCTGTGCCTGGGCGGTGTGGGCTGTGCTGGGGCTGTACTGGGGCGGTGTGGGCTGTGCTGGCTGTGCCGGCTGTGCCGGGGCTGTGCTGGGGCTGTGCCGGGGCTGTGCCGGGGCGGTGCGGGGCTGTGCCGGGGCTGTGCCGGGGCGGTGCGGGGCTGTGCCGGGGCTGTGCCGGGGCGGTGCGGGGCTGTGCCGGGGCTGTGCCGGGGCGGTGCGGGGCGGTGCGGAGCCGTGCCGGGGCTGTACCGGGCTGTGCGGGGCGGGCGGAGGCTGTGGCCCCGCCCGGCGGGCCCGGGGCGCGGAGCGGGCGCTGCCGGCGGGGAGCGCTGCCCGCGGCATGGCCCTGGCTCCGGCCCCGGCCCCGGTGCCGGCCGGGCCCCCGCCGGGGGGCACCTCGGCGGGGGACATGGAGCGCTACTACCGCCTGCTCCGCGCCGCCGCGCTGCTGGAGGCCGCCGCCGGTGAGTGCGGGCGGCCGGGCCGGCGGGGTCGCGGCTGGCCGGGAGGCGGGCGGGGGGACGGCGGCTTTCCCCGGCCACCCGTGGGGGCAGCGGCACAGGTGTCCCCACAGGTTCCCCATCCCTCCCCGCTGCGTTATGTGCACTGGGGTCCCGCTGCCCGGGGAAGCCTCCGGAGGGTTCGTCACCTGGTGTGGCTGAGGAGTCGAGGTGCTGTTTGTTATTTATTCAGTGGCACGATGGGTGCGGAACGGACCCGGGATTTCAGGAGAAGGCACGTCCCCCGCGCTGCCGGCGAGCCCCGACATGTCACCGGAGCGGGGGGTGAGGACAGGCGGTGCTGCCGGGGACAGGAGGATGCTCGCCAGGGCGAGCCCCCTGCGCGGCTCCCCGTGGCCACGACTAAAGAACTCTTCCCTGGGAAGTTGTGTCTCAGCGGGCTGGCCGTGCCTGCCCGTGCCCAGGGTCGGGAATAGGGAAGCAGGAGATGCGTGTGAGGTGTGTGTCTCTGTTAGACACCTCATCATCGCTCCCGTGTCCCTTGGTCCTCCAACACCTCTGAATGCCGGGTTGTGCCGGGAATGAAGCGTTGTACTGGTGTGGCTGTGGTTCTGTGGCTGCACACCCCGAATGTGAGAAGCAAATGCAATCTGATATCATATCTCAGGCCATAGCTGCCTCAGCGATGTTTCCTTTGATGGACAGTGATCTGCTCAGAAGTTGTGTGGAGCCCTCACTTTTTCATTATTTTCCTGTTTTCCTGGGGGGAGTTAGAGGTATCTTCCTCTGCCAGGAAGGGTAGTCACCCCTTGAGTGACTCCAGCCTCACTGGAGGATGCACACCTTGTCAGGAGTCAAAAGCAGGCACAGACATCACTCCTTGTCTGTTTGCAGCTGGCAGAGTGCTTGCAGCTGTGCCGGCCACAAAAAAAGACACACTGACCCCAAAAAAAGCTTCCTGTCTAATTCCAGGTGTCTTGACCTCTTTGTAAAGCACAATTGGGGGTGCAGGAAGAATTTGTCAGGGGGTAGGTCACAGGTGAGGACTCTACCAATGTGTCACCTGCTTCCCAGGAGCTGTGTGTGTCCATGCCCTTCTGGGGTGGTGCCCACAGCACCTCCTGCTCTGGCTGTCCTGCCTGCCTGACCCTGTTCGTGTCCCTGCCCCCTGAAAATGGAGTAGATAAATGTAGGCAGGGGTGGTCATGGTCAATTAGCAAAGGATGCTGCTTGAATGGGTGTGATTAAATGCTCCTTGTGCTGCTGTTGGCATTGAACACCCGCGGTGCTGGAGCAGGAGCTGGTGACACAGGGATGGGGACACAGATGGGGCACGTTTGCTCTGAGCCATGTAATGGGAGCCGAGTGAAAGCAGGTAGTGGCTTTCTTCTGAGCTTGAGCCCTCTCTCCTGGCCAGCTTTTGGCACATGACCTTTGTGTAATGGTCATATGGAGCCAAAATATCCCTACAAAAGCATGCTTGTTATCCCGACCCATGATTTGGCATCTACACAGGTTCTTAAAATAAAATATTGAAAAAGAGACAAAGTTGAGTAAAGTTCTCCAAATCATGAGATTAAAAATAAATCAGAAGTTTTTTTCCCTTATTGCTGATTTCTGAGCATTCAGCCTGACCTGGAACCATATTTTAACCATTCCTCTGCATGCAGCAGTACTGGAAACTTGTTGGTTGTTTCTAGTAGAAGGTGGTCTACCCGTATCTGCCTTAGAGTGAGATAAAAGCTTGTAAAAATCCCAAGCCTTTATGGCCATTCTCATCTCTAGACTGGCTTGGGCTCCCTCAGAGCGTGGCAGAACCACAGCAGCTCCAAGAGCTCTTTGCCTCCATCAGCCCAGACCTCTGGGTGGGCCACAGAGCAGTAGTAGTCTGGGAGCAGTCAGTAGTATGTGGGATGTGCTTCCTCTCCCTGCATCACATTTGCTACAACCACAGTTTAATGGCTTATCATTCATGTACCAGGACAAAAGTGAAGTGACAGCAGGGCTGTGTAGGAGGGACCAACCAAAGTGTAAAGCATGGTAAGGGAAAGAAAGAGTTCCCTAAAGCGCTCTCTTCGCCACTGAACTGGAGGGTGCTTGGAGACACAGAGCTTCCCCTGTGCCTGGAGATGGGGAGTTCAGAGCTCGGGCATTGCCCCTGGCTGTGCTGTCATGGGATCCTTTTGTTAGTGTTGGCTTTGGCAGATAGGACTTGCAGGGAAGTCCTGGAGCCACAGCCCAGGTGGGTGTCCTCAGCCTTGTCCACATGTCGCTGTGACAGTGGTTGTTTGGGAACATGTGCTGAGCACAGGGCGGGTCCCTCCTCAGCCTTCTCTGCTGCCACAGCCTCGCCCATCTCATCTGCCAGCTTCCCTTACCCAGGGAGATTTGAGGCCATTGGAAAATCGATGGGCAGAGGAGCTGGAGTGTGAGGAGTGGCGGTGGAAGCGACTGGGTGGGGATGCCTTGTTTTCTGAATCCCTTTTTCCTCCCAGTCGATGCTGGACTTGGTTTTAGAGCAGAGATGAGTCAGGATCTCCTGGGGCAGAGCTGTTCCCTGGGACCCAGCACACAGCACAGTTATCCTGCTGCTCGGGGATGTTTGTGCAGGGGCTGGGCGGTGACACAGCCAGCAAGCACCAGCAGCATCCTCTCCATCTCACTCTCTGTTCCACAGGCCTGCTCCTGCTGCAGGAACACGGTTAGCTGGGTCTGGAGATGTGCTTTTGCTCAATGGGGTGGAGCCAGAATTGGGCATTTCCACTTGCAGCTCGGGAAAAATTGTGTTTATTTTCCCTTGCTTTGTAGTGGTTTCCAGGTGATGCCATTGGGGGAACCTGGCTGCATAGTTCAATTTCGTGACTGTATCAGCTGTGAAAGAAATTGTTCCAGTGACCTCAGTGAGCTTCATTCCAGGTTCCCCAGGCAGGTAGTGGGGCCCCAGGATTTACTGCTGAAATATCTCCCAAGAGTTACTTTGTGCATAAAACTAGAATTCCTCTTTGAAAAATCAGTGTTTGCATGGTGTTGAATGATGACGGGAAAGTAACTGATGTCTGCATATTTTTACTGGGTTTTGGAAGTCTTTTGTGCTGAATGGGCTCTGCTTAGGGGCTGATGGTTTGGGCTAGGAAGATGTGTAGGGGTGGCAGATGCTAATGTGCCTTTTCCTGCACAGCTGGCAAATGGGCCCTGGTGCTGATATGCAAACACCTGTTCTGCTCTCTTTGGTAAGGGAAGAGTGGCTGAAACTGGAAAAAGAAGAAAACTAAAAGTATATTGAAGCTCCTATATGCTAGAAATGCAAGAAACTCAATTTTCTCAGCTCCCACACCCTGGTTGAATCCAAAAGAGTGGGTGTAGAGAATCTTTTATTACTTTTCTTGCAATAGACATGAATTCATGGATGGTGGAGCTGTCTTTTATCTCTCCCAATTTTTGCTTCTTTTGGTGTGATATGAGAATAGTTTTCCTGAATGGAAATGGAAACGTCAGAGCGTAACAGGAAGTAACAAGTAAGCCTTCTGCTGCTTAATTTGCTTTTGCTTCATAAAGCTTCCACAGTTCCTCAGCTGCTAAATATAAATTGGAAGAGATTTCCCCCCTCCCCCGGCCCCAAAACTCCATGGTCTCCAGCACACTGGGACACCCTGGATATTTTAACCTTTCCTGAGCATCCTCGTCCTCCTCCTCCTCGCTGGCAGCGTGGCTCAGCCATGGCCCCTGCAGACCCTCCTGCTCACTCCAGCTCCCAGAACTGTGTTGGAGGATGACATTTCCATGTGCGTGGGATCCTTATCTGGTTGCAGCTTGTCTGGGATCCTCGGCTGGCTGCACCTTGTCCTGCTGGCAGCCATGGCCCATGGTCAGCAGGAATGAGGCTGTGCTGGTTCTGTGGCACTCCGGTGCCCTGGGTGCTCCTGCTCAGGCACAGCCCGTGTTCCCTCAGTGCTGCAGGGATGCCTGGCAGGGGGATGCTCCTGCCCCGGGGCTGGCAGCGTGGCTGTGGAGCCACACCCAGGTGGATCTGTGTCCCACCCCTCTGACCACAGGGATTGCCTCCTGCTGGAAGGTGACAATTCTGATTTTTCTGGTCCTGTGAGGACATTCCTCCATGGGTCAGTCATGCTGCCTGGCTGATGATCCTCAAACCTGAATTGCACCGAGTTAACATTTTCTATTTCTTATCTTCTTTTCATTTCACAGCACTTGTTTTGGTCTTTTTCCTCTTATCCTCAGTGTATCTAAATCTAAGCCTTTTGAAAAGGTCATTCTGGTTTTTCAGAAGCTTTCCCTTTTTTGCTGTACGGTTTCTTGGCTGAGCACACTCCCAGATTTGGGTGATGGGGATGTGTCTGCACTGAAGCATTGGCTGCAATAAGCCCTGGAATGCCTTGCAGGAGAAGCACATCCCTGGGTCAGGAGAGAGGACCATCTGCTGCTGCTTCCTACGCCGTGCTGGAGCAGGTGCTTGGGGAGAAGTAAAAGAAGGAGCTTGAAAACAGAGTGAGCCTTTCCTTAAAAATCTTCTCCAGTCTGAGAAAAGATCATTTAAGGAGGCCTTGAACGTGGTGAGGTGACCAAGCCATCACTCCTAGTGATGGACTAATCCTGGTGGGACTTCCATGCCATGTGCAGACCTTGCAGGGGCCGGATCCCTTTGAAACACTGGTGTGCTGGGTGCTGCTGGCATCTGTCCTGCCTGGCTCCAGGGGAGCTGTTTGTGTTGGCCTGCCTCCATGTGAGAGCCACCCAGGCCTGGCTGCTTCTGGGATGTCCCCAGTGCCACCTGTGGGGATCAGGGTGTGCTGCCAGCCCTGCACCACCCTGTCCATCCATGGCTCACACCATGACTCAAGGATGCACCTCTGCCATCCCTGATTCCCTGTACTGTGCTGATGCTCTTCCAAGGAAACATTAGAGGTGGCAGTTCAGCCACCTAGCAGTGGGTTTTGCAAGCCTCTGCCAGGTCAAGAATTTACCAGATTTGTGAGATTTCTGTGCAGGTGGAGGTTTGCCACTGACAGCTCTGGCCCAGGAGCCCCATCATCTTCCTCAGGATCAATACATCTTCTCTTCCAGAAAAACAGGCATTTATAAACCTAGTGGCTAATCTGTTCCCCAAGATGAAAGCATGGCTTTGACTGGCTGTAGATAGGCAGCAGGAGCCTGCAGGCTGAGCCCAGGGCTCAGCAGATGCTCCCATGAGCCCCTGGCCAGAGAGGTGTGAGCTGTCCCCTGGGCTCTGGGGACAAAGGGACTTGCAGCAGTCACAGGTACTGAAGTTTTCTGCCATAAATATTTTAATGTGTCTTTTGTGTCACTCCCTTGGCGTGGGAAATGGCTGCACCACCTGGAATTAGTAGGAATTCCATGGTTTCTCTGGCTGTCCAACACCATCCAGCAGTTGGTCTGCAGGGTTTTTGGCACTCACCCTTTGGTGCCAGCTCTCACAGAGCTGTGCACACAATGACATCTGCACCAGCCTGCTGGCTGGGGGCTACAGGATCACTGCTTTGGGGTGTGTGGAGTGGGCGTGGCAGTCCAGGCTGTGCTGGGGACACACTGCAGGTGCTGCATTGGTCTTTCTCCTCAGATCCAGGGCTGTATTCCTGTTCTTTGCCCCAATGAATATTTGATTTTGCAGAGTGGAGCAGCTTCAGCAGGAGAAGCTGGAAGAGCCACTAGCCACACTGTGCTGGGTTCATGGTTGGGCCACTCTCCTCCAAGGGAGTTCAGTTCCCATTCCTGTGCAAAGCAAAGTTGGGAATGATTTAATCATTCCACCCCCAGTTTGTGCTCCATGGGCTGGGGAGGCTTGCACTGACACTGGCCTCAGATAGGGGTGCCTGTGGCAGCTGGAGAAGCACCAGAGCTTCCTGCAGACGCTGCTGGTGTGTGTAGGGGTGTGCTACAGATGGTGTCAGCCTCCAAGGACCTGCTGGGGCAGGTGGGCCTTCTTGTGGTGGCACAGCCCTAGAGAGATGCTGGCTGGTTACCCCAGTTAGCCCAGAAAGTCACCAGGAGACGTGGAAATAGGTTACAAATGTGCTGATGTGAAGGTTCCCTCAGTACCAAATCAATGCTGCTTTGCTGGGTGTCCAAAGGGACAGGCAGCTGAGAACAGGCAGAGATCATGAAGAAGCTCAATGTGATCCTTTACACTTTTCATTTGATTTACTTCAGTTTTGTTTCCTGGACTACAGCAGCAGCCCCCCCATGGAAAGCTGCTGTTCTTCATTCACAGCAGAGCTGTCTCCAAATGGATTTCCCAGCAGCACACAGAGTTTGGTCAGCGTGCTGAGCAGGAGGCAGCTTGGCAGATATGCTGCACAGCTGCTGCCTGCACATGCTGTGGGCCTGGGGAGCTGGGAAAAGGAAACAAAACAAGAGCTGCTAAGAGCAAAGCACTTCAGAGTTTAATTGCGTGTTCCAAGAGGGGTTTGGACTGGGACAGGAGCTGTCCCCTCTCTGGGTGTCACTGCAGACCTCCACCATGCATGGAATCCCTCCGTGCCTGTATCTCCTGGAAAGGGGCAAGCAGTGACAATGAGAATCATTCTCAGTCTGTGCAGTGGCCTTAAGGCACATCCCTGTGGAGAAGGGAGATGTGAAATGCCCTGGGCTGTGGAAACCTGGAGATGGGCACTGGGCAGATCCAGCAGGGCTCCTTGCTGAACCGCACTGGCTTTCCTCAGTGGGGTTGGAAACCTCTGAATTCTCCCTGCTTGGCTTCACGCAGCCTCCAAAACTGTGTCATGGCAGCAATCTCCCCCTTGCAGAGGATTCTCTGAGTGTAATAACTGCAGCAGCATTTTATGAATACCCTTTCAGAACCTATATAAAAATGACACTACGCTGTTATGACAATTTACCATCCAGATGCTGCTGGTTTTTAGTAAGACCCTAAACCCTGAGGGATAGCAGTTTTTTAAAGTGTTCTGAGATGCTGTAGCATGGGGAGTTCAGGCTTGATTTTGTAACACCTGATGATAACAAACCTCTTTTTGGCTTTTTAAAGAAATGAGTGGACTTCCTTGAAACCTTGGCTTCCTGCAGCCTGTGCCAAGTGAGAGGCGGGCTTGGCTGTGCTGTTCAGAGCCAGCACTGGGCACTACCCTGGGGTCTTTCCTGTACTGTCCCAGGAGTGTCCTTTACATAAAAAATCCCCAGTTTGCTACAGAACCTCAGCTGATGCCTTGTTTGAGAGGCTGATGTTTCTGGTGCCTCACTGCCTTTCACTGCTCTTTCTCCAGAGGTGAGTGAGTGTTTGAGGACAAAGGTCGTGCTTCTGTACAGGATTCATTGCAGATCCAACTGATGTGCCTCAGGCACAGCCACATGCTTGTGGAATTGATGCCAGCACTTGATTTTCCCTAATATTTGCCCAGGAGGTTGAATGGAGTGGTCAGCACAGAGTGAGTGCCAGGGATGGGCTCGCCAAGGAGCAGCTCTGATCACACCACAATCAGGCTGTTGTGCCCTGACCTTGCCAAGGGCAGCCTCCTGCTCCTCTGTCACTGTGGGATTATCCTGCTCCCCAGAGGATGGGTACAAACTCCCCCTCCCTCCCTGCACATTGTTAGGTGCTTCTCAGTGACAAAACGTCTTGTGAAACTTCTAAATTAAGTGATTTTTTTTGACCATGCAAAGGTTAACCTCCTTTCTCCAGCCTGCTTCCTGATTAGCCTCAATTAACTGGCACATCCCTATCATATCAGGGCAGAACCCACACAAAAACCACATTTACTGTAACCTGGAGCTGTGTTTGCTGTTTCTGTGAGCCCTTGAGTCACTGGGGGTGGAACAGCATGGGGTGAGACTGTGCCTGGCTTGGCTGGTGCTGCATTTGGGGAAAGCCAGGGCTGGGCAGGTGGGGCTTTGGGGACAGGCTGCACCCTCCCTGTGGACACAGAGCAGCCCCCCACTGATTTGTCACAAAATGTGTGCACAGCTTTTGTCTTGCATTTCCAATGACACACGTTTGATACCATCTACTTCATGTGTTGGAGCTCATTAAGTTATTAAATGTGAGTTTCATCAATATGAAACCATTGACCTGGTTAAAAAAAATCAACAAATAGGGAAGAAATCTCTTGCTGCTGCTTATCCTCGAGTTGGGTGAAGGAATTGAATGAGAGACAAATATTTGAAATATCTTAGCAAGAAAAACTTCTTTCTCACCAAGTCCAGTTCTAGGGCCTGTTAAAATCAAGAATGTTTCTGTGGATGCCAGTGGGACTGAGGCTCAATCCTCAGCAGACAGAAATCACATGTTTATCTACAAGAGGGAAAAGCAGCAGTGTGTGCACAGAAGGGCAGAAAGCAGCTGGTGGGGCTGTGGGAGGCAGAGTACCCCCAACTCCTGCACATCTGGGCTGCTGTGCTGCAGCACCACAGAGCCAGCACAGGCCTGAAACATCTTCAGAGAAAGTAGAAGTGACCAGAAAGCTTTTGGAAAAAGGGAAATAGAATAAATCTTGATCATGCTGGAGTGTGCTGAAGTATGCAGCCTGTCTGACTTAAAACAGCCAGAAGATTATTCCCTAGGACCAACTCTGGGAAATAATCAGTGTTTAAAATTTGATTATCAGGAAGCCCAAGGGTTTTAATCTGTGTGGATGTGCTTCAGAACATTTATTTACAGGAACAAGGATGTTTAATTTTTAGCTGTCATTCCATTTATAGATAATCCAGAAAAATGTCTACCAGCTTTAAGCTCCTCTTGTGTTTAGTCAGTCTGGTCTTTGTTTCCTTCTCCCAGGGAAAGGTAAAGTTGTGGATGTTGTTCTGATGCGCTTCATTGCCTCTGAAATGATCATGGTGCTAAATATGGTATTGAAACAGCCTCTCCCATTATTTAATTAAGAAGAAATCTAATAACTGAACATAGTAACAACAGCCCCTCCAATGGCTGTGGCCCCATGCCAGGTGTAAACACGATTTCAGAAGCTTATTTGTTCAAAATTAAAGACTGTAACAGTGTGAAAGCCCAGCCTTGTTCCCAGTGCAGCAGCCTTGGACGCTGCTGTTCCCAGCAGGAACCTCAGCCTATTGCATTGCCAAGCCTTGGGAGCGCTGGGAGACTTTGTGAAACAGGGACTGGAATTACTGACTCCGAAATATAAAAATGTACATTGGGTATGACCCATTGATGGGAGGGCACTCAAGCTAAGGGGAAGTGCTCCCTTGGTACATTTATTGGAGTACATTTGTTGCTGACTTGTGGCTTTCACCCTGTTGGAGTCATTGGAAACATTAGAAATAACATCTCTGAGATCCATATATCCTTTGTTTCAAAATTTCACGTATAGTTTAGGGAAGCTGCTCTTGGTTCAGGTTCCACTTTTGGATTAACACATTCATAAATGTGTTTGCCTGGGATTTGTGCTTTGATTGCTGCTTTTCCCTTTCTCCAGAAACTGCAATACCCATCTGTGCAAAGGACATCAGTGAGGATCTGATGAAGGAGTTTGCTTTTCTGTCTGGTGAGTGTGAGAACATCTTCAGGGTCTCTTTCTCCCTGTGGTAATTAAATACTCCAGACAAATGTCTTTGCTGTTTGTCAGAATGATACCCCACACAGGCTGTTACCCATGAGATAGTGTCTTGTGCCACTAGAAATGTTGTTAATAAAACATTGAGGCAGTTTGAAAGAGCAGATTTGGTTTCTGTCTCGTGCCACGCTGTAAAATATTCTTCCCTCCTGACACTCAATGCATTAACAAGCACTTTCCTGTGAAATGTATTTCTGTAGATTCCACACCAGTGTGTTTATTTGCCCTTGGATTTCTCTTTTCTTTTGCTGTCCTGTGTAATTTGCAATCAGTAAATAAAGGAAGTATCTGGTACTTCATACATTTGTTTCTAGCACCTTCACTTGTGTGTTGTGCTTGGACTCCGGGGCAGATTTGTCTTTGTTTTGCTGTTCTGGTGAAGTGAGAATCCTCTCTGCCAATGGCAGGGTGTGTTCTGACCTGCCTGCTGCCCCTGGGCTGTGCTGCTGGCCCTCCTCAAAAGCAGGGCCAGGGAAGCATCCTTGTGTTTTTCCCAGGGGGAAGAGGAAAGGACAAGGCTTGGATCATCACCCTCCCCGACAATGCTCGCTTCAATGAGGTGCCTGAGGAGAATGTATCCAAAGTCCTGACATACCTGACATCAGTCCCAAGGTATGAGGCTCCCTGTCAGCTCTTGTCTGTGGTGGGCAGAGGTGTGGGACCCGCCTGGGATCTTCAGGGTAAAGCCATGTGTGGGGTGAGGGGCTTCTTCAGCTCTCAGAGCACGACAGAGCGGTGCAAACCCTTCCAGTGCCCAGGTGTGGCATTTAATGTGCCAGGAGCTGCACAGTAAGGAGTGGACATCATCCCCGTGACCTGTCAGTTGGAATGTGTCACTCATTTAGTTGATTAAGTTTCTAATTAACAACAAGCTTTCCTCAAGCTTTGGCATGTGTCACCACTTAAATATGCCATGCCACTGCAAAATAATATTTTGACACATACAAATAGAGAGTCATTACTGTGGAAAAGGAGAAATGAAACCAGAGGAAGAGACTAATTACAGGAACAAAGTGTTTGGGGTCCCCGTGGCAGGTGATGGCTCAGCAGAGAGCAGCAGCTACCATTCCCTGCCTGTGTCAGGGTGAAGCTGCTGACTGTCTGTGCCTCACACAGGGCTGTATACTTAGATTAATGGCCCTCCTATTTCTTGCTGCTGAGCCTGGTGACTCACTTACCTGGAGTGCTTAATTTTCTTGAATAATGCCTGTTTTGGCAAATTTCTTCCTGCAGGGAGAGCAGACTGACAGCAGCTAGATGGGATCTTTCCATCAGCAGCTGCTTTGGAAGAAGTGTGGAGTCTTTAGGCACCTCTGTTCAAAAAAAGAAAAGAGCCTCTGATTCCTCTGTCCTCTTTTTGATGCATTCTGAAGTTTCAAGGGCTCCTGGCCCACAGAACTCTGGCCCAGCAGGAACAGGATCCTGCCAAGTGTTGGCCAGAGAGGTTTCTCCTTGGTCCTGTGCAGGCAGCCCTGGTCTGTGCATCTGCACTTCCCAGCTCTGTCTGCTTTCTCCAAGGCTTCCAATTCCATCTGCCTGTAAACACCCTGGCATTAGCATGATGAGCAGCCTTGCTGTCCCTGTTATAGGTCAAACTCAATCAAGGAACTAATGAGAGCTGCGAGCTTGCTGGTGTTTCAGACAGGTTCAGCATGTTTTTAGTCAAACCACTTTAATCATCCTGCCGTGCTCCTCCTGCCACCATAACAGCCTGCCCCAATATCTGATAACCCTAAAAACATGTGCTCCCTAACGCTGGAGCTGAAAGGCTCAGGTGACCAGGCAAAGCATTACCCAGGTGAGGGTGGCAGGTCTGCGTCAGCTCTGGTGCCCTGTGTGCTCATCCCTCAACAGCATCACATCGTGGGATTAGAGCTCACACTTTGGCCCAGAAAGTCCCTAAAAGTGGTAAATATTTACCTGCCAGAGGCATTTTATTTCCTCAACATCAGAATTAAGTGTGGGTGCACCACTCCTTACCTGTGGATATGCAGGGGCAGATCAAAACCACACACCCCGTGCCTTTCCTGGGCAAAGGAACTGTGGCGTGTCCTACCCACACCAGTCTGAGAAAACCTCATGGGTGTCAGGTTTGTAGTGTTTGGGGAAGCTGAATGGTTTGTAGGATTTTGGCAAGCTGAATTTCATGAGGCATTTTGCTCCTGGCAATAATTGTTAGATAAAGGAGATGGATGCTGAAAGCTTCTCCTGAGTCCTCAAGGTGAGGGCATTAATAGCAGAGCCTTGAGGAAGGTGAGTCCTGTAGGCAAGTTAATTTTTAGTATTCCTGGGAACTGTGCTGCAGGCAGGAGGCAGCTGCAGAAAGTGGTTGTGTGGATGAGCTGTAAGGAAAATTAAGCAATAGATCCCCAGTTTCTATTCTGTGCACATCCAACTCAAAATGCTGCCCTGGCTGCCTTCAGGCTGGCTCTGCTGAGCAGCACCTGCAATGGTGTGCTTGAAGCAGAGGCATAGGGAAGTGTGACAGATCTTGCTATTTGCAGAAAAGAGACCCTAGGAGTGATAAAGCAGCACTTTATCCAGGCTTGGATTGAGGTCTGCGACAGTGTGGTCTTTACAACAAATACAGATCTTTTCTCTAGGCTGAAAGAATTTATCTCTTCCAGGTTAAGCCAGAATTCCAGTAGAAGCTAAAAGAAAATAATAAAAATTAATTTAAGTCAGTTATGATATCTGTAAGATTGTTATTACAAAAAAACCCCAAACCTGTCTTAATTACTATTAAAGTAAAATTTGAAGACAAAAAATAATCCCTCTGTGTGTAGCATTGGTGTGGCATCCTCCTGAGTACTGTGTGCAGTTCTGGGTGCCAGATTTAAAAAGGGTATGAAGGTCCTTGAATGTGTCCAGGGGGAGCAAGCCTGGTGCTTGAAGGAATGTGCTGAGGAGCAGCTGGGGCCTCTGGGCTGGGCTGGTGTGGAGAGGAGGAGGCTGAGGGGCGATCCCACTGCTCTCTGCAGCTGCTGAGGGTGGCACGGGCAGAGGAAGGTGCTGAGCTCCTCCCAGGATCCAGGGATAGGATGTGTGGGAATGGCTCAAAGCTGTGCCAGGGCAGGTTTAGGGTGGGCATTAGGGAGCATTTATTTGCTGAGGGGGTGTCAAACACTGAAGGAGTTTCCCTAGAGATGTCACTGATTCCCCAAGCTATCAGTGGCATTTGGACAATGCCCTTACCAACATCTAACTTGTGGTCAACCTGACATGGTCAGGATTAGATTATCCCTGTGGGTCCCTTCCTGCTCAAATATCATACTCTGTTCTGTTCTGTTCTTTGACTGTCCAGTTTGGTATTTGGACAAGCTTTGCCTGTTCCATTTAGGCTGGGAGGTGAGGTACAGAGTGGTTTAGAGCTGTGCTGGTAACACAGAGCAGTGCACACTGAAGGGAGCTGTGGCTATAAATACTCTGCATTTCAGTGCTGGGCAGGTCGTGCTCTGATCCCACCAGCAGCAAGGAGTCTCTCAGTCCTGTGTTAAATCTCACAACTGCATACTCCAGGATCCAATTTCAACTCCTGCAAAACATCCCAGGTCTTTATTTTTAGTCTGATGCATCCTGTAACACATACAAAGTTAAGGATAAGGGGGGAAAAAAAGTGACAAGAAGCACCCAGGTTGTCTGTCTCCATCTCTCTGCTGCTGGATGCAAACAAGCAGCCCTCAGAGCCTTGGTAGAAAGCATTGATTTATTTTTATTGTCAGTCTAAAAGCTACATCACGGGCCTGGAAATCTGATAAACCTGCAATGCCTGGGTTGCAAATAGTCACAGACTTTCTCCACTGGCCCTGGAATAAATGACAGATTTCCCACAGTAAGTGGCAAGGCTGTCAGACTGCTGGGAGCTTTCTTCGTTTCTGTAAGGGCACTGATAATATAAATTAGCATGCTCAGAGGCTGCTCTCTGGGCATAACCTTGTCCTGAGTTAATGCCTTACTTCAGCTTTTCTTAACTGGCAGTGCTCTGCAGTCTGGATGCCTTGGCAAAATTACTTGGATTCTGGGCATTTTCTTCAGGTTCTATTTTATGATTACAGCAGTTCTGGGTAAACAGGATTTAGTTATTTCAATTGCAGACTCTTGGGAAACACCATGGGGAGTTGGGGAATTGTTTCCTTTAGCTCAAAGACATACCTTTTAAAATTTTAGAGTGTGCTGAAAAATCAAAGGGTTTTATTTTTGCCTTAAACCAAAGGATCCTTTGGCCTGCTCCCACCCACCTGGGTCACTCAGCTCATGGTGGGGGTGAACAGAGCTAACAGAAACCTGCAGAATTCTCTCACATTGCCTAAACTATTCTAAGCCAAAAAAGGTTTTTTGGCTGAAAAGTCATGCTCACCATGCTCACAACCTCAGACTTTATTACATGTGGAGGTTCTGTGTATCATCTGTATGGAAAATTTGATACTCATTTTCTCTGCTCTTTTCTTCTGTGCTTCAAAGCCACTGAATAAATTCAAATGAAACCCTTGCACTTTGGGTGTGATGTTACAGATCCATAAGATCTGTTGTAGGGTAGCTCAGGAGTTGGATGCCTTGACATATCTTCAATTAGTGTTATGAGTCAAGGGGAATTTTATTTTTTATCCCTCTGAGCACAACTGCTAATTCCTCTTAAATATATTTGTCAGAGTTGTGGCTGCCACAGAGCAGACTAGCAAGATGTGCACTGAATGAGAGCTCCTGTACTGGCTTCAAGTGTCTCTTTTTTTTTTTTTTCTGTATTGAAGTTGCCAAGCGTTGTCTGTGTGTGATCCTTCTGTGTAATTCACCGTGTGTTTGCCTTGCCAAACCCAGGAATTAGCAGGGATGGTGCTGGCAGGAGGCTGCTCACACAGGCAGTGCCCAGTGCAGACACCTGACCCCTCTGGGGAGCCAGCACGTGTGCTGGGAGCCGGGCTAGGGTGGCGTGGGACATGGCTATCCTGTGTCAGCATCCACAGAATAAATATTGCAAATATTACCTAAGTATCCTGTAATACACTCACTGGAGGGCTCGGTTACAGGCTGCTATGTGCAAACACGAGTGCAGTTTGTAGCTCAGCTGCTGGGAGTGTGCGTGTGCTGTCCCAGCCGGAGCCCGGCTGGGCTGTTCCCTGCATCCTGCCAAGGGATATTTGAATTACAGACAGGCCAGCCGGGCCTTGGGGCCCCTGCCAGACCGGGCACCTCTGGCACGGCTTGCTCAGACCGGGCATTTCAAAGCAGCTCAAAGGATGTGGGTGTTGAAAGGGATGTCAGGAGCCTGTGCTTGCCGAGTCACCCGGAATGTGCTGGAAAACGCCCTGGAGCCATCGCTGCCTCCCAAGCAGGACGTGCTGGGGGAGCCACCACAGCTCCCCTTTCTCTCTGCCAGGCTGGCACTGCCCTGCCCTGCCCTGGCTCGGTGTCACCTCTGCTGGCTCCTGCCAAAACAAGCCGGGAGTCATTGCTTGGCTGCTGAAACCTGAGCTTGGCAGGAAGGTCTGGGCAGGGAGGGCAGGGGGGTCTTGCTCCATCAGCTGGGGGAGGCTGCTGGGCATCCTGGAGCTGCTGGGACAGCTGCAGGGACACAGCTCCTCTGGCCTCTGCAGGCTCCTTCTCAGGACCCGTTTGGGTTCCAAGGGCAATCTAGTCTCCAGCAATCTGCTGCCACTACCTCGCACAGAGTTCAAATGTGGTGCTGAGCCCTGGGATGCCACAGTCACAGACTCACAGAAAGTTTGGGGTGAGAAAGAAGCTGTGGGGATCACAGCATCAGGGAATGGCTTCGGTTGGAAGGGATCTCAGAGATCATCCAGTCCAACCCCCCAGCAGAGCGGCTTCACCTGGAGCAGGTTGTGCTGGAATATCTGGAGATATTAAAAGCCCCAGGTGGGTTTTTAAAATATTCAGAGAAGGAGATTTCCCAATCTGTCTCTGCAGCCTGTACCAGTGCACTGTCACCCTTAGGACAAAGACGTTTTTCCTCGTATTCAATGGAATTCCCAGTGTTTCAGTTTGTGCCTGTTGCCCCTTGTCCTGTTGCTAAGCACCACAG